>QEPC01012194.1:66116-76904 GCA_003113815.1 Sphenodon punctatus | reverse complement strand
GGAATCCGGTAAATCCGGTAGCTGGAAATTGCCCTGGGGTCCCACCTCTAGTATTCATGGACCTCCTGTATCAGAGATCCACCACCACTGCATCATAGCCTTAAGGGATGCCCTGAAACGGAGACGACCCTGTGCGGTCACATAGTCTGCACCTGCCAGGAGCCACTCGCTGATGGTGAGTGTTTGAAATAATGCCCCATGATGCTCAGACTCAATCTGTTTTAAAGTTCACCCTGATACAATGGTCCTACCCCCAGCCCCTTTGTGAATCAGTTCAGCGCTAATTAAGGCCTCTTTCTATTATAACCAGGGTCCGGTGTTAGCAGCTGCATGACACTGATGCTTCAGGCCATGGATTAATGGGTCTTTTAATGCACTTCTTGGGTAGTTGGGGCTGACCTGCCTGCCGCCTCCTGCCTGATGCTGCACTAGGGTGCATGTTAATGGCCTGTTAATACACACTGCATGTGTGCTCACTGTCCAACTGCTGCCAGGGCAGTGGCTATTACTCAGCCCATGCTGCATTCCTCATACAGCCCCTGGCTTCGAGGCTTCTTCAGAGGAGAAGCCAATCCTCCACACCCCAGCCAATGCAGCTGAAAGCTATTCTCAGGAGATGGAGGTCACTTGGGCAGGAGAATTCTCTTTCAATGAGCTACAGGTTCTAACTATGGGGAAGCACCCATGCACAGGCCAACTTAATTCTCCCCATGAGAAGAAGGGAAGCAGGGCTGCGCAGGGTCCAACAAACACACCGGCGTTTTCCAGAAGGAGTCTATCCATCCCCCTTTGGATCAAGAGCTGTGCCGGCCCAGACAAGGAAGTGGGAATAAAATGGAGACGAGTCCCCACACAGGCATCTCAGGCATTGCATTATCAGAAGTTTGAAAGCTGAAACCAGCAGAGGTTCTCATGCTTCCTGAGACCATGTAGGTTCTTACAAGATTAGCTCCCCAAACTCTCATTCAGGTGGGATTCAGGTTCAATCACTGTTCTGTTCTTCTCTCAATTGCCATAATCTCCTAAAAATCAATAAATATTCCGTGTCAAAACAAGCCCATCCTTAGGCTTGTAGCACTCCATTAATACTTTCCAGGGCAGACCCTTTCCCTCATCTTTACTCCATTGTCCTTCAGATTCAGGACCCAGTGTACCACCTGCTTTCCCCAAACCCCTCCCCCACTGGCAGCTAACAGCAAACTGCTTTGGCTTTGCAGCTTTCCCCACTTATGCCCCTCACAAATGGAAGGGCCAAAGGGATAGGCAAGCCATCCTTAAAGGGACTGGGGCCTGTCCCATCACAGGCCTGCCTGCAGAAGTCATGCCCTGTGCCAGTAGAGTCATCCTTTGCTCCCCAAAAAAGGAGGGCGCCAGGAGACTGGTGTCTAGGCTGCCATCTCACATGGATCCTGCTAGATGCTACCACTGCTTTATCATATCTGCAAGAGCTGATACGAGTGGCAGCAGAGAAGCTGAGTCTCAAGCAGAAGTTCTCTACCAGACCCCCTTCCTCATCTGGACTGATGAGAGGAGGGCAGGTGGTGTTCCACTGGACCAGGCCATTGTGCAGAGGAAAGCATTCTGGGAGGATGGTGCTCAGGGGCATAACAAGGCTGTGGCAGTCCCAGGCTCATATCCCAGTTATAGGCCTCCCTAAGAGCAAAAGGGTGAGGTCTTCCTAAGCAGTGGTCCTTCCAAAGGGGCTCCGAGCCAGCCTCGGCCTCCCCCCACCCCCTACAAAGGTTGTTGTGCAGCCCTGGCTCCCAGTGACGCCCCCTGGAGCGGCAGCAACCCCAGCAGGAAGGAAGGAAGTTTTTAAGAGTCAGCAGGGCCAGCACTCCACCCATGCCTACTCTGAAAACGTCCTTCTTGGCGGGGCCCTTTGCAGGTACCCTGAACACTGCTAAAAACTTTCAGTATGTGGGGGCTGAAATGAGAATGAAGTGAATTCTCATGAGAATATCACAGTCCTGGCAAAAATTCACAAGATCCTCGCAAAAAACTCGAGAAACTCCAAAATGCCCAAACAATGATCTGCACATGTGCAAAATGGCCACGCGTGCACAGACCAGCCCTAGTGGCCATTTTTACACATGCACAGATCACATTTTTTTCTCTTTTAAGGTTCAGAAAATCTTGACGAGAAGCCTATTCTCGACAAGATTTTCGAGAAGGTCGAAATCTCATTTCACCCCCAGACAGAGTGTTGGCCCTCCTCTGCTCATTCTGAAAATTTCCTAGTGGTGCTCAGGTCGCTTGCAGAAGGTCCTTCTATAGTCCATGGCCTGGACTCAACTAAGCTCCCATGCTCCATAGTAGCTATGCCCCTGATTGTGGTGGGGCTACTGGGGACATCCATTATTCTGTGGGGCTCTGAACAAACAATGGGGAATTTCCTTAAAATAAGGAACATTTGGCAACTCTTCCTCTCCCCTTCTACCTGGATTTTAGTTCATGCTAATGTCAGGTCTCATGTATACAACAACTTGACTGCAGATGAACACTGACTGCAATCTGCATCGCCCCACTACATCGCGACTGCAAGTCAAACTTGCATTGTAGATGTGACGTTTGCCCCAGTGTCCCCCACCTCCCTCTTTGGTCTAACTTCCCATGTAGAGCTGCATGCTGGCACATGTCTGGGAAGCAATCCTGTGGCAAGGGCAATTCTCCTAATCTCTTCCTGAGTTTGCTTGAAGAAGTCCAGAATAACTTCTCAGCGGCAATACTCCATGGAGATACATGGGGGGGGAGGGGGTCTCAAACCTTGGAGGATCAAGCTTTTGCTAGCTCCTCACCTTCACAGGCTGCTCACTAATGTTCCTTCCACTGTCCTTTAAATTAGAGACCTCTACTCCCCTGGAATTATGCTAAGGACAGGCACCTGAGACTTCTTAACTTCATGAATGTATCCCTCTCTTTCCCTATATTCCTCTAACCTTTGTCTCCCCTCCCTTATCCATCCTAGATTGTAAGCCTCTCTGACAGGGACCTGGCTCTTATTTAATGATTGTTCCATGCCAGACACATTGCTGGTGCTATTACTAATTATTATTGTCTAATAAAAATAATAATGATACCCACTGCCAAAACAAGCAAACCTATGAAATCTGAATGATCTGACCCCAAAACGGACAAACTGGGTAGTAACACTACCTGCCAGAACTTAGATTGATTACCTGTTTTTTTGTCTTTTCATGTTATTGGGTGAAAACAACTGAGACAGTGGCTCTCCGACTCCCTGGCCCACCCCAGGGAGGGCCATGGTAGCTGCCATTCCCCAGGTCAGTGTGCAGAGCAGGGCGAACCTGGGTGGGTGGGGAGCTGTCCCACCAGCCCCAGACCACAGATAGGACAGAGGAACCAAAACACATGGCCCCAGCAGCCCACCCCCTGCCATGACATACAGCAATGGTGAACTGCAGGCAAAAGAAGCCACAGCAGTCACCCTGCACAGTACTCCAGGAGAGCAGGGGGCAGAGGCCAGGGAAGCAGCCCCTGGCATCCATGCTGGCACACGGAGGTGCCAGCCAGCCACAAGAAGAACCAGTCACCACCCACAGAAAGCAGTACAGTCCCTTTCAGCCACTGTTAACACTACAGGTCACAGATCAGTCACACTGGTGGTCCATAGCATAAATTTCCAGTGGGGTCCGGGCACCTTGGGAGGGGGGGACCCCACTCCCTCCACAGATCAATCACACTGGCAGCCCATAGCAGAAAAGTTTAATGGGCATCTGGGTGGGGTGGGGGGTGAGAACCCTGCTTCATCTGCATATAACCCCCATTAATACATGTTCCTCTGAAAGCCCCTTGCCAGCATATAGTGGGGGTCAAAAGCATTCCCGCGTGCCAGGGCAACCTGCACATCTGGCTGTATCCAGACCTCATTCAGGGTACAAAGATCAGCTGCAGTCAGTTCCTCCTCCTGGTAGGCAGCACTCCCCAGCTCCTCCAGAAGGTCAAGCTCCAGCATCCAATCAAGGCATTAAAGCCAGCCCTGCACATGTCCCCTCACCATCAGCAGAGCAGTGGAGAATGAAAGTGGCAGAGAAGGCCCAGCCTGAGGGCAGGGAGGACACCAGCGGGCCACAGCACCTGGAAGTCCAGCTTGACCGCCCAGTGCTCACACTCTGTCCTGCACACAGGGTGCCCCAGGAGCTGCATACATCAACTCATGACCCCATAGCCAGCCTCCCTGGGAGATGCATCAGCCAGCAGCCCTGGCACACTCCCTCTCAATCACACGTCAGTCAGGGCCAAGGTGTCAGATGCACACCTCCCCAACTTCTCCATGCCCCATACGCTGGGCAGCAGCAGGAACATTGGCCATGGCGTGTCGGTTCAGGGACAGCCCGGGATGGCAGAATGGGAGCCTGGAGCAGCACAGGCCACTTTCAAACAAGAAAAAAACCTGAATGTACACAAGATAAGGAAATACTGGAGTTCGTGCCAACCAAGTGGAAGCACAGCTCCCACAAAGCAATTCCAAGACAGAGACCTTGAGCGTCCCGGAGAGTTGCACACCTGGCCACTTCAGTACATGGGGGTCTATTCTGCCCCCCTTTATCACCCCCACCCCCCACCCCCCGGGCACTGTGATTCCAGGGTGACCATAAGCTTCAGATGAGCAAGCACAGGACTGCGACAGGGCACTAGCACCAGGCTGAGGACAAAAACAGATTCAGTTGTGCAGAGACAATCCCATCAGCCTCTCCCTCTCCCCCCTCAGGAGAGATGCTATGATCCCACAGTGCCCATAAGCTTCAGAGTGAGTGAGCACAGGGCTGGGACAGGGTTCTAGCACCTGTCTGAGGACAGAAAGGGACTCATTTGTGCAGGGACTGTCCCAACCAATAGCTAGGTGATGATAATAACCAGTAGCCACATGATGGCAGTTAGGTGCTTACATGTGGCATGTTACCACTTCAAAGGCTCTGGGGCAGTGTCTGAAGGCACCACAGCCATCTACTGGAGAGACATGGAGCACAAGAACCTAGCTGCCCTTCAACTCCTCCTCACTACTGCTGAGGCATTCCAGCGAGCTCTCCGGTGCAAACCATCTACTATGCCTGGCACGAGGCCATTGCCAGCTGCCTCAGAATCCTCTGTGGGATTCCAGCCAGGGTGGTGCAGTGCTGGCTCTGGGGTGCCTGGATGGCTGGGCACTGGACACTAGTCCATATCCATCACCAACGGACCGTGCTGGCAGGAATGGAGACGTGGAAGGGGAGCTACAAAAGACTGTGGGTTACCTGTCCCAGGACATCACACCAGTGATCCTCACCGTTCAGGAGGTGATGCCATTGGGCAGTTTGCCTGGGTCATACCCAGGACCACAGTGGTGGGAGATTGTGCTGGCCATGTGGGGAGAGGCAGAGTGGGTGACCCATTTCCTCATGTTCAGGTGGATGCTATTCCAGACTGTGGAGATCCTCTGTCCACAGATAGAGAGGGAGCAGACAGGACCCCATACCAGTGGAGCAGCACCTGGCCATCCTATTTGAATGCTTGCCACACCAGACTCCTGCCACTCCATTGCTCAGCAGTTTGGTGTGGGAACAACCACCGTGGGTGCCATCCTGCCAGGGGCGGCTGGTGGGGTTTGATGTTGGAGGGGCACTGGGGCAGTAAAGGCAGGCCTAGGGACGGAGCCTAGACTAGGGGTGGAGCTTAGTCTGGGGCAGAGCCAGGGATACAGTAGGCGCCAAGAGCCAGGGCATAACCCAGCCAGCAGCAAGGAGTTCCCAGAGTTAACATTGGATGGACATTACATTACTTAATCCAGCAATTTCAGTTAGGTAGGTTATATTCACCTCCTCTGCCAGGTTTAAAAGCAGGCAGATCNATATATATATATATATATATATATATATATATATATATATATATATATATATATATATGAGGAACTTTCAGCCCAACACCATCAGCACCATAGAAGGGGTGGCCATGAAGCCCATCATCCTGGTGAACCTGACCTACCCCATGGCCCATACCCTGGAACAAACTCAGTTCAACAGGCAGCTGAGTGTCTCCTGGTGCATGGTGGAACAGGTGTTTGGGGTGTTCAAAAATGCTGGCAGTCCATCACAGGGCAGATTGACTTCAAGGTGGAGACAGCCGCCCTGTTGGTCACAGCAGCCTGTGCCTTGCTCAATATCTGTGAGATGGATAGTGCAGCCTTGGAGTACCCCTCCCCATTGCCTTCCCTGAGCCAGTGTTCCTCTACCAGGAGCAGACCAACCACACCAAGAACTGCATGGTCAGGAGGATTCGGGACACGTTGTGCCAGCATATAGGCCACATGGCCAATACCAACTTGTAAATATCTGTAAATACATAGGAGCCGATCAGAGGCAGATCTAGAATGGAGGATAGTTAAGCTGTACATAACATGACAAATAAACCAGGAAATGTATGCACCATTACTGAGGCGTGTCGTTGTGCAGTAGCTACTTAGACGCTTGCTTGCTGGGTTCAACACCACCACAGAGGGAGCAACAATTGGGTGTACCTACCCAATTGGGAGGTCACCATGAGAAACTAAAGTGAAGACAGACCAGGTGGAATGATAGGAAAGGGGTCTGCAAGAGTGGCTGGACTGAGGGTGGTGGTGGTGGGGACAACAGGGAAGAAGGTACAGGGAGTGAAGGGGACAGGCTGTGCTGACCTGTAGGAGAGGGACATTGGGAGCAGCTACACCGAGGATGGGCTGGGTGATATGACTGGGAGGAGGGCTCTGGAAGTGGGTTGAAGTCTGATAAGGACATCCCCAAGCACAGCTTCAGGGACTGGAGATCTGATGAAAGAACAGCAAAGTCACCGTAAGCAGTTGGAATGGAGAGAGAATGGATGAAAGACATCCAGTCCAATGGCAATCAAGCACTTCTGCTTGGCTCTTTCCCTGTTATTCCATTCCAGCACCTTTCATGCCCCCGCCCCCAACACATGCACACAAGTCCACTTCCATACCACTCTCCCTTCTTTTAAGCAATGCTGCTTCGTTGTATAACTGTAGAGGGCAAAAAGGCATTCACAGATCACCCTCATTATTAGATGGTGGTCATGCTGATGCCTCCGCTATTGTCTGTAGATCTCTATCATTCATTTCCACAAGTGCCCCCACAATATGGTGGTCAGGCAGGGGTGTACCTCTGGCTTGCAAGAGGAGGTTATAGTAGGGGTATGAGTGCTCTGGCCATACAGATGTATTTTGTTTACAGCCCAGGTTCAGAGTTCCAGATGCCCAACCTCACAGGTCCCTCCATGTATATGTACATGTATGTATGCATATCAATTGTGTGGTGCAATGTGCTCCAATATGATGCCCCAGTCCCACAGTGTCTCACAGTTTGGGGCTCCCTCTCCCTGATTTCTGAGGCCTGGGGTTTAGGAGTATGCTTCCACCTGACCCACAATAAAGGACAGACACCATGGTTGTCATAATGGTGAAAGTTTATTCACTTTTCCCTTGACACATACCTCTCATTATGGTATCACCCCCCTTCCCTCTCCACTCCTGACTGCAGTTGGCCATGTTCTTTTTGGTACTGGTCCAGCCAGGGGGGTTGTCTCATCCCCCTCCTCCACCTGGGGCTCTGAGGTTGCAGGACGACTCACTGTGGCAGCTGGTGGGACACTCAAGCAGCTGCTGGGAGGGTTGGGTCTGAGGACCCAGGTGACCCTGGACAGCCACAAGGGTTAGGGATCTCAGGCATCACCAGCCGTTGTGCCTATTCTCCCAGAACCCACTGTCACTTCTGCCCTCCACACCCACCTGTTCAGCATGCAAACCCTCACCGGCCCGCTGTGGTGCCCTCCCACACACTTACCATGCTTACCATCCCCACACAGTGCCTGTGTCCCAGGGCTCCACAGGTTCCTCCCACTCACCATCCCAGCCACCTGTGAATACAGCGAGCCATGTTGTTGACTGGTATTACCTAGCTGCTCCGGCCTATGGCTGGGTCACCTAGCCTCCCTGCCCTGCCCCACCCCGGTGCAGTCTCTTACCATTCCCCTTGGGCTCCACATACCCCTGGGGGTGTGGGTCTTCTGTCCCCTCCACCTCTGCTTGCTCTGGGACTGACTGCTGGCTCTCTTGGTCCAGGGGGTAGGGCTTGAGGGTCCTGAGGATGGTGTTGGTGTCCTCAGAGTCAGAGGCTATCTGGAGGCATGGCTCAACACAGTGGACTGTGTCCCTGAGGACCCAGTCTCCTCAGAACAGGGAGGGATGCTTGCGGCTTGAGTGGGTACTGCATGGACTGGAAGAGAGGGAGGGGTGTCCCCCTATGGCAGCATTTGGCAAGCCCAGTACTGGCAAGGGGCAGAGTAATTATGGACCCATCCATGCACAAGCATGTATCCAAGACATCCATGTACTTCAATGTTCAGCAGCCACAGCCAGACCTGAAGTTATTGTCCTTCACCTCCATGAAGCCCCTCAGGTCTTTTGCCTGCTGCCAGCACTTGCTCATGTCCTGGTGGTAACTGAGGTCTCTGCCATCCAGGTGGCTGTGCATTTTGCAGAGGTCATATTGGACCTTCATGTCCCCCCACAGGCCGATGAATGCCCTCGTCTCATCCAAAGACCATGAGTCACGCTTCTGGCATGTGACTTGGGGGTCTTCTTCCAGTGCAGTGGGGCTTGCGCTCCTGATATTTATTTCAGAATATTTTATCCCACACCCTCCTGCTCAGATTGCAGCTTGGGGCAGCTCACAATATATCACTGGCNCACTCACCATCCCAGCCACCTGTGAATACAGCGAGCCATGTTGTTGACTGGTATTACCTAGCTGCTCCGGCCTATGGCTGGGTCACCTAGCCTCCCTGCCCTGCCCCACCCCGGTGCAGTCTCTTACCATTCCCCTTGGGCTCCACATACCCCTGGGGGTGTGGGTCTTCTGTCCCCTCCACCTCTGCTTGCTCTGGGACTGACTGCTGGCTCTCTTGGTCCAGGGGGTAGGGCTTGAGGGTCCTGAGGATGGTGTTGGTGTCCTCAGAGTCAGAGGCTATCTGGAGGCATGGCTCAACACAGTGGACTGTGTCCCTGAGGACCCAGTCTCCTCAGAACAGGGAGGGATGCTTGCGGCTTGAGTGGGTACTGCATGGACTGGAAGAGAGGGAGGGGTGTCCCCCTATGGCAGCATTTGGCAAGCCCAGTACTGGCAAGGGGCAGAGTAATTATGGACCCATCCATGCACAAGCATGTATCCAAGACATCCATGTACTTCAATGTTCAGCAGCCACAGCCAGACCTGAAGTTATTGTCCTTCACCTCCATGAAGCCCCTCAGGTCTTTTGCCTGCTGCCAGCACTTGCTCATGTCCTGGTGGTAACTGAGGTCTCTGCCATCCAGGTGGCTGTGCATTTTGCAGAGGTCATATTGGACCTTCATGTCCCCCCACAGGCCGATGAATGCCCTCGTCTCATCCAAAGACCATGAGTCACGCTTCTGGCATGTGACTTGGGGGTCTTCTTCCAGTGCAGTGGGGCTTGCGCTCCTGATATTTATTTCAGAATATTTTATCCCACACCCTCCTGCTCAGATTGCAGCTTGGGGCAGCTCACAATATATCACTGGCATGGTGGTGCTGGTGGATGCCTGTGAACATGGTGATAGATACACACCACATACCCTGCCCCCCTCCTGTGTGATGGACTGGCTGTCCTGCTGCATGGTCCCTTTTCTGACTCGTGCTCCATTGCAGAATGGGCATTCGGCACAAACTGCTGTACAGACCGGGGACACCCAATGCGGTCATGCCTCGGCTGACTGTTCCCTTTAAGGGTGCTGGGGCTCATTCAGAGGAGCACTGGGGTGCGGTTGCTCCGTTAACCAGTCTGGGCTTTTTTCCTGCAGCTTTCTGGACCCTTGACCTACATTGGGGCTGGGTGGGGCCTAACAGACATGAGGGCACACATTAGACCAGTTTAGCCTGGTGTCTGGGCCTTCACCTGGGCTGCGTCACTGAATTTGGCCACCCACAAATCCCATAGCAGCTGGCTGCCTGCCACAGGGCAGACATGGGCAAACATCTGGTGATGCACGAATGAGCAGGTGATTTCCAGGCTAACACAGGCTACTGTCTTGCTTGTTTTCACCCATTCATGCATTTTGTTCATTTGTTTCACTTTTTCCAGCTATTTGTGTCTAGTTCCACACCTATTTTCATTCTTTCTGGTGAAAATGAACAGAAAACTGGAAACCAATGAAACCAGAAGCGAACAAACAAATGCAAATGAAATAACTGAAACTGCAAAAATTGGCACTCAAACATTGTGACAAATGTCATTGTACCCTGCTCAAAATTGCAGAAAAACCCATAAGCATTTATTTTGCTATCCATTTCACCTCTAGTGTGTTAATAGACATAACGATAGCTACTTGTTTAGGTCGCAAATATGTATCTAGTCATTTTGTTTGTTTACGACCTACTATGTGTCCACCATGTATGCTTCTCATCGTTCATCGGAAAATAAAGTAAGTGAACACTGAAGAGCTGGTAACGGCACTCAGCTGCTCTTGGGTTAGGTAACACTGAGAAGGCTGGGCACAGTTACAGCAAGTTGGATTTGCACCTCCCAGCTGCTTCAAAGGCAATAATCTTCACCTCAAAGATTGACAAGATCCGTCAGGACATTGCCTCCCACCCATCTCCACCTCCTGCTCCCATCCCACCCCCTCCCCCTCCCCCTCCCTCCTCACATCCTTCCCTCCTGCCTCTCTCGAGGAAATCTCTGCTCTGCTCTCTTCATCCAATCCCTCCACCTGCCCCCTCA
>QEPC01012194.1:2152-17745 GCA_003113815.1 Sphenodon punctatus | reverse complement strand
TTATTTTAAGCTTGATGTGCATGTAGACTGTGTTTTCTTCCATCCAATGTTAACCTTGGGAACTCCTTGTTGCTGAGTTATGCCAGTGTTTTGGGTGTTTCCCTGTGTTTTGGGTTTACAAATTATTTATTTTAAGCTTGATGTGCATGTAGACTGTGTTTTCTTCCATCCAATGTTAACCTTGGGAACTCCTTGTTGCTGAGTTATGCCAGTGTTTTGGGTGTTTCCCTGTGTTTTGGGTTTACAAATTATTTATTTTAAGCTTGATGTGCATGTAGACTGTGTTTTCTTCCATCCAGTGTTAACCCTGGGAACTCCTTGCTGCTGGGTTATGCCATGCCACTGGCTTACCGTCCCCTTGGCTCTGCCTACCATCCCCCTGGCTCCACCCCTAGGCCTGCTGGCCTTACTGCCACAGTGCCCCTCCAACATCAAAACCCACCAGCCGCCTCTGCTGGATTTTTAGAAAGCATTTGATAAGGTCCCTCATGAGAGACTCTTGAGGAAATTAAAAAATCATGGGATAGAATGCAGTGTCCTGTTGTGGACTGGTAACTGGCTAAAGGATAGGAAGCAAGTGTAGGATGAAATGATACGTTTTCACATTGGAGAGAGGTAAATAATAGTGTGCCCCAGGGATCTATACTGGGACCGGTGTTGTTTTGTTTAATGTAGCCATTAATGATCTGGAAAGGGGAGGTGGGAGTGAGGTGATCAAATTTGCAGACGATACCATGTTATTTAAAGTAGTTAAAACATGAGCGGACTATGAAGAATTGCAGGGAGATCTTGCGAGACTGGGGCCATTTTTTAATAGTGCTACCGGGTGGGGGATGTGTGGGCATGCTGGGGCGTGCGCATGCTGGGGTGTGCATGGTGGGTGGGCGGGGTGTGCACCGAGCCACACACCCACTGCCACTCACCCCCCCAAACTCATCCCCATGCACAGAGCAACCTCCCTTTTCCCTGGTTGTTCCATTGGTAGGGATGAGTGGTGGGTGAGTGGGGATGCATGTTAGGCTGGAGCGCGCATGCACCCCCACTCACTGCCCATGCATGCACAGCATCCTTCACATGGATCGTGCCCACTCATGAACACATAGATTTCTGCGTGTTCATGAGTGGGAGAGGCCTGTGTAAAAGGGTCTGGGTGACTGGCATCTAAATGGCAGATTAAATTTAATGTGGACAAGTGAAAAGCAATGCACCTAGGGAAAAACAATCCAAATTTTAAGTACACAATGCTGGATTCTAAATTATTTATTTATTTATTTATTTATTTACAGAATTCATAACCCACTTCTTCTCGCCACAGGTGGCCCAGAGCGGCTAACAACAGCACAAATATTTTTTTTAAAAATGTAAACACTATAAAACATGGTCATTAGTCAAACATATAAAAGAACCCACAACTCCACCCTCCCCCACCCCTGAGTTACTACTCAGGAAAAGGACCTCGGAGTCGTTGTGGACAATACATTGAAATCTTCAGCTCAGTGTGTGGTAGTCATCAAAAAAGCAAATAGAATGATAGGAATTATTCATAGAGGGACAGAGAATAAAACTAAAGATATCATAATGCTATTATGTACGTCTGTGGTGAAACTGCACCTTGAATACTGTGTGCAGTTCTGGTCACCCCATCTCAAAAAAGATATAGTTGAAATAGAAAAGTTACAGAGAAGGGTAACAAAAATTATAAGGGGTATGGAATGGATCCCCTATAAAAAGAGGCTGGATAAGTTGGGGCTCTTCAACTTGGAGAAGAGACGACTGAGGGGATATGATAGAAGTTTATAAAATCATGAATGTTGTGGAACCAATTAATAGGGAATGGTTATTTAGTATTTACCCTTTCAAATAGTACTATAACTAGTAGGGGTGTGACTACCGGATCATCCGGTATCCGATACTGCCGGTATTTGGTGTACCGGTAGTATTGGATTAAACTCGGTAATCCAGTCTGTTTACCGGATTCCCCCATACCGGATTTTTTACATTGCGGCCATTCAAATGAATGTAAAAAAAAACACCAAAAAACCCCCCACTTTACTTTCCCTCCCGAGTCCAGGCTGCGAGGATGGAAGGGGGGACAACCCCCACCCACCCTGCCCAGCCTGGCTTTTAAAAAAAAAATTTCTCCTGAAGTCCCTGCTAGTGCAGGTTCCCAGCCGCCGCCGGTGACCCGGAGCCCGCACCAGCAGGTATGATCCCTGGGGTGAGGGGTGGTTTAACACACACCCCACCCCAGGGATCAGATCACCCTAACAGTCCTACCTCCCCACCCAGGGATCGCCTACCTTGCGCTCTGAGTGGCGGTGGTCCGACACTGGCGGCTTCAGCACTGGCTGTGGCTGCTGCCTTCAACGCTACTAGGCCTTCCGGGGAAACCCGGAAGTTCACCTGAAGGCCTAGTAGCTCTGAAGCCGGCAGCCACAGTCAGCGCTGAAGCCGCCGGAGTCAGACTGCCGCCGCCGCCGCCACCACCGCCCGGAGCGCAAGGTAGGCGATCCCTGGGTGGGGAGGTAGGGTGATCCCTGGGGTGGAGGTGTGTGTTAAACCACCCACCACCCCAGGGATCACCCTAGTACCTGCTGGTGCGGGCTCCGGGTCACTGGCGGCGGCCCGGAGCCTGCACTAGCAGGGACTTTGGGGGGGGAAAAAAGATTTTAAAGCCAGGCTGGGCAGGGTAGGTGGGGCGTGCCCCCCCTTCCACCCATAAAGTCTGGGAGGTGGAGGTGGGAGGTTTTGTGTGTTTTTTTCCCATTGATTTCAATGGGGACAGTTCCCCATTGAAATCAATGGAACAAATCCAGTACCGGTAAACCGGTACACAGATACGGCAATCTGTTTTTTTTAAATATGGTAACCAATAAATCCAGTAGCCAGTATTTGCCCTGATGTCCCACCCCTAATAACGAGGGGACACTGTGAAACTAACAGGTAGCAGATTTAAAACAAATGAAAGTATTTTTTCACTCAACGCACAATTAAGTTGTGGAATCTGTTGCCAGAAGACGTGGTCCAGACCAGTAGTATTACTGGGTTTAAGAAAGGGTTGGACAAGTTTCCAGAAGATAGGCCCATTAGCAGCTATTAGCTAGGTAGGTTTGGGGAATGTAACTGCTTACTTTCGGGAGCTGGGAGTGAACAGCAGAGAATAGATTGCCCCATTCCTGTTGGCTACTTCAAGAAACCGAGATTGGCCACTATCAGAGACAGGTGCGGGGCTTGATGAACCATTGGTCTGACCCAGTAGGGCAGTTCTTATGTTCTTAAGCTGCCTGGAAAGCCCATAGCAGAAGGTGGGACATCTGTTTAGCCTGATTAGAGCAGACCATAGGCTGAACAGCCGGTGGTCCCGCCCAATGAAAGGGGGCAGTACAGCCAAAGGGGGCTGGACCAATACGATAAACCAGCAAGCCTCAAGGTGGGACCTGAGGCAGCCTGATGATGAGATCAGCGAGTTACACCGGTATGCTCTGAGGTCTTGACTGAAGGCAGGGACCAGAGCAGAGACTGAGCAAGCAATCCCAGAAGGGAATTGGAGATAGTAGCCAGCCAAGTTCTCAGAGATAGGGGCTACACAACAAGGCAGACCAGGACCATCAAGAGAGCCAAGTGGAGGATTGGGGTGTAGAGGATGACCACCTCCAGGCCCTAGAGATTGTGATAGGCCCAGCATCAGCAGTAGCCCTGAGAATTAAAAGAAAGTGGGGGAAGGGGCACTGACCTTGTGCCTACAAGAAGTTTATTATGCAAGGGCCAGAAGTCAGACTGTAAGCAAGGACAAAGATCTGGGAAGAATGAGGTAAGAATGTGGAGTTATACAGGAGGTGGGTGGACATCAGGGAGTGGTGTTCAGAATTGGGGTCACACGATCAGACCAGGTCAGGCAAGGCAGAGCAGAGCAGACTGGGCTACAGTCAGGTCAGGAGCAGGTCAGGCAATGACAAAGAGATTCAGACACAGATCAAGGACAGGTCTATGAGCAGAGCTAGAGCACAAGCCAAGTCAAGAGTCATCTAAAACAGAAACCAGACTTTAATCTCCCCAGCCTCTTGATCTTTTGGACAGACATATCATATGCCTGGGGGGTAGGGCCTAACCTGCACAGATAAGGTCTACACGGCAGTTCTGGTACCCAAGCCAGGGAATAGCAGTGATGGTGTTGCTGCCAAACTAATCACTGCCCTGAATTCCAAGGGTTACTGGTTGAAAGTCTGGTCCCTGACAGGTGAGAAGAAAGAATGGAGCCAGGGATGTAGCTATCAAGAAATAATGGCTATCAGAGGTGCTCTCTGAGAAGGGAGAGCAAGAAGAAGAAGGGTCCAGTAATGCTCCCTCTGATTCAGTATGCACGGGGCCATGTTGACTGTGTCTTTCTTATTCTACAGGGACAGTACAGTACACAGAGGAAAGAGGACCATCATGAGGGCCATGCCAAAGCATCCCAGAGATCATTCTTCTCGTACCCCAAGAACCCTGCCTGTTTACACTGAGTTTACCTCTGACTGTTAGTAGCTGGGAATAAATAGCAGGGAATTGGATCACTCCATTATGACCTGTTGTGCACTTCTCTGAAGCAACCAAACATGGCCACTGTCAGAGACAGGATGCTGGGCTTGATTGACCATTGGTCTGACCCAGTGTGTCTATTCTTATGTACCATTAACACTCACATTGTCTTCAATGGACTCTGGATTGGGCCTGTGCACCAAGATTTTTGAAAGTGATATCTCTCTTCAGTGCCCAACTTGGGCTACGGCAAGGGCCTGGACATCTGAAAATTGTTGAGCATCTGCCCTCTTAAAATCTGACCATGCTGGACAGAAAGAGACTGGGTCACCCCCAATCACTAGTCGTGTTTAGGCCTTGGTGTCTGCTTTGGAATTCATCTAGATCAGTGAATTCCACCAGGTCCTTAAGACAGCAAGGGCGTTTGAAGACTTTGTATCAGTCTTTGGCATCTAAACCAGATGGGGTTGGGAAGATAGTGCCTCATCCACTGCCTCCATCATTTACATGGCAGTGCACTATAATGGCATGTACTGGGCACCCTCAGCCCTGTCTGAGTGCAATGCAAGCTGCCTTGTCCCTCTGAAACTCTGCCTTTTCTTAAAGAAGCACAAAGCAGTGATGGCCCCAGAGGAAGACCTGTCTTCTGCCATAGGGATGCAGATATCTCAGAGGGCAAGATCCTGCCGGGATCCCTTTAGCCTGGCAATAAACCTTGCATTATGAGATTATTTTTTATTCTCCATCTTGCTTGTCTGGTACTCCCTGTTTGTTTGTTTTAAACAAGCTATTAAAATCTCTTTAGGAAAGCGTAATAGATCTGCTGCTTGAGTGCTTTCTGGTCAAGTATTTAAATAAATCAAGAAGAGGGATGGCAGGAATGCAGCTCAAATGGCCTAATGCAATTTGCTCCATGCATACAAATTTCGCCAGCGGCTCCCACTGCTGCAGAGAGCACGTCTACACTCAATATTCACACTTTGTCCTGGGCAGGAGCTGGGAGGACTGGTGATTCCACCCTTGAATCAGGGACTGAGCTCCCTCCCTAGTGCTAAACTGCAGCAAGGGCATCTCCCTATCATGCTATCCAAGGTCCAGGACTTCTCCTGGAAGGTGAGGAGGCTGACCTGGACTACAGATGGCTAAAGTTCCTTTTTCCCAATGGCTAATTCTCCAAACAGAAGTTTCTGTGGGATGCAACCATTTCTGATTAAATCTGGTGATAGCTTTAATGAGAAACTGAAAAACATTTTGTTTCCAGCAACTAATAGTTAAAAAGTTTCAGCCAAATCCATGAAGAGGTTGAGATTTTAACAACTAAAAAGCAATAAATAGCTAGATGAAATAAATAAATAAATTTTCAGTTTCTCAACAAAAGCCTTACAAATTTCAAGAGAAAATTTAAAAATGTTCTTTTTTTTTAAAAAAAAAAATTGTGACAGATTTTTATTTCATGGCTAGGTCACGTGAGCAACCTGAGGAATGACTTTTCTTTGTTCTTTGTCATTTCTCACCTCTAGGCCATATTACCCTAGATAGAATATGGCCTGGTGGTCTAGTTCAACAGGGGAATTAGTTTCTTCACTAGTCTATAGCCCTGCCCTAGGACTTTTCCACTCAGCACCCAGGACAGATCTGAACTGGTCTTATCCTGCTCACAGCCAACCACAGATTGATTTACTTCCTCAAACTTGCCCTAGTTATAGTACCAGAGGGGGCAGGACTGAGAGTGAGGAGCAGGCCATTCTTAAAGGGACCACATCTGCTCCCCATCACGGCACCCCTGTGACCTTGTCATCTAAGGCCACAGGAATACAAACCTTTTCCCAAGGTTTTTAGTAACCCAGACACATAAGTGACACAGTTGCAATGAAACTGAAATAAGTGGTTTATATTATTAAACTGCAACTTCAGAGTAGTTTGCTTAGCCCAGGATAATGCTCTCCCTAATGCTGGAGTGGAGCATCACTGCTAATCCTTCTTGGGGTAGCCAGCCTCCATGGTGGTTCTGGAGAGCATGAGGCACTGACAACTGAGGCCATCCAGCACTTTGGAGGACAAAGTTGGGTCACATGAACAGACTGAGGAACCTGTCTTTGTTCTTTGTTCCTCCTCCTCCTCCTCCAGCAATCCGAATGGCAGGAGAGTGTGAGGATTGAACTTGCTGTGTAGAGCTCCAATACTGCCAACCTTATTTGTAATCACCGCAGAGGAGAAGTGAGGTAGGTCTGTGATGTTGCAGGTCACAGTGATTTTGCCCCGACGGAGGTAATGGGCCTGGTTCTGGAAGAGATATTGGGTGCTGTCTTTGGGGGTGGGCAACAGACTACTGAGCACAGGAGAGCACTGATCGATGATACTCTGGATGGCAGGACTCTTGACATCCACACCCATGCGATATGGGGAAATGATTTTCTTGGTTTCTCTTTTGAAGATGTCCTTTTCTCTTCCTCCTCCTTCTCAGGCTTGCTCTTATGTCTCAGTGCAGGGTTAAACACATCCGAGCATAGCAGCCTGACAGCTTCTTCCTGAATCTTTTTCTGACACTTCTGTTTGAACACCACCCAAGCCACTTAGGCCACTTTTACACGGACACCACGCACCCACGAACACCCAGAAACACCCATTGGATGGGTGGGAGAGCATCTGTGTAAAAGTCCACAAGTGGGTGGGTGTGTAGTGAGAAGTAAAGACTGAGGTCTAAAGTCATTGGGCACACAGCAGTCAGCCGGCCTGTGTTTAGACTAAGTCTATGTTAGAAGAGAGTGCTTGATGAACCAGCTGTATGAACGTGAGTAGTCGCAGGACGTTGGGTTAGCCGTCTAATTGACTAAGCACAACTACCGAGCACACTTTGAGCTGGTAGCTGCGGGACGTTGGGTTCACCGTCTAATTGACTAAGCACAACTACTGGGCACGCTTTATATGGGAATCATTCCAACCATGCTTCTAGGAGAAATGGCATATTTGCCAAAAACTACTGTCCTGTCTACTTCTGCTGATTAGTTACCAGCGGCTGTACACAGAGAACAGTATATGTGAAATAAGACACTTTTTGATCTAAGCAAAAATTGCAGTGTAGACTCATATCCTCCCAGCAGGGGCACTAAGCAAATAAGAATACATAGATACCAAAAACACTTGCACTCGCAAAATGCCCTCGTTTGGGAAGAAATTGCAGGGAGGGGTCCCCGTGGGAAATTGGGATAAAGTAAAAATCCTGTCCAAGCTACTAGAATATATTCATAATTAAGAAACCTGCCTACGGACAGACCAAGCTCTGACTTCCCCAGTAATGTGCCAGCAAATTTGCAAATTATGGGACAAAGGCATGACCACTCCCAAGGCACAAACCTTTGCCACAATCAATTGGAATGATGAATGGCTCACCAGGGGATTGTATGGAGGATTGCCTTCCACTGCCAAGCTCTTTTTAGGAGCCTATAATAATGACTGAACAGTGGAATGCATACCCAAAGGTATGGGATAGAAAGCCCCTAAGTGAACTAATAAAACAGCTAGAAATTGTGACCAGACGCAAGGAATTGGCTAAGGAAGCACAACCACATGACCATACTCCCGCACAGTCCATGCCCTTTGGCTAGCAGCAAAAGGAATAACTTACCAGAAGCTTAAACACCCACCGCCCATACCCACCACCCACCCACTGGCCCCAGATTTCGCAATAATTCCTTCAGCAGAGCAGTACATTTGATTTACAGACAGCTCCATTTTTTTTTTATCAAGATGGACAGCCCTAAGCAGGCTTTGCAGCTATTAACCCTAACACAGCCAAAATTATGTGGGGTAAAGTGAAACCACACTCAGCACAGGCTGCGAACTGGAAGCAGTTTTGGCAGTACTAGAACAGATCCCTGCAAACCAACCACTCTATTTGTATATGCATTCACAATTTATAACCCAAGGATTGCAAAGATGGCTACCCTTCTGGGAGCACAGGCAGTGGGTCACATATAATCAGCAGACCTCTGACATATGTTGTGTCCTGGAAAAGCATTCATGCCAGTGTGCTATCCCGAACACAGCCGCTCTTTGTTAAACATGTAAAAGCACATAGCAAAGCTAAAACCCTGGAGAGTAATTGGAACAATAAGGTAGATGCCCTGGCCAAAAAGGCAGCTTTTTGACTGCAGTAAAAACCCATTATGTGTCTGTTGCAACTAGGTCCCAGACTAAGCTACACCAAACAAAAGCAACACTAGACAGAATCAACAGATTTGCATGGTGGCCAGGAGTCACCCAAGAAGTAGTTACATGGGTTAATAATTGTCTTCCCTGTGCCAGTAACCAAAGTAATTAAAGGTCCATTCAGGCATCAGGGTGCAATGGGACCCTGGCACAGGGTACAAATAGATTACATTGATAAATTGCCAAAAACTGCAAGAGGAAATAAGTACCTCCTTGTCTTGATAGACTCCTTCTTGGCTTGGGTGGAAGGCAGTACCGACCAAAAATCACACTGCAGACACCACTGCCAAAGTACTGTTCAATGTGGTAATATCCAGATTCTGGGTCCCAAAATTATTGATAGTGATCAAGGCCCAAGTTTTGTTGCAGAAGTGTTCAAACTTGTGTAAAGCCATGGAGATCCAGCATAAAATGCATATTCCGTACCATCCACAGTCCTCGGGGCAAGTAGAAAACTGTCTCAAAAACTGGATCAAACTGGGATTTCAAACTACCTCTTATCTTGCTGGCCTTGGAAAGTTCAAATGCCTCGGCTCTCAATTTACTCCCTTTGAAATTCTCACAGGCAGACAGATGAGAACGCCAGAACTGTTCCAATGGGAACTCTCTTGGGGGGGAAGTTATGCCCCACCTGCAAGCTTATTCACAGTACAAAATGCTCAGCTTATTTCTGATTGGATCAGGGCCCTCCAAAAGCAACATGCTGAAATTACAGATTGTGAGAGAGAGAAAAGGGGGGGGGGGATCTACCTAACATGTTATTTTATTCACCTACATAGAAAATGCATCCCTTCTTTTTGTTGTGTATAATATTCTTGGAACCACCCTCACAAGCTGACCCACTGAATCTTATAAGGATTGACACCTCCCAAGTCAAGTTGTCCCCACCCTCCGACCCTCAGGCATTAGGTGATGAGGTAACCAAACTTCAGCTCCTCACTTCTCAGTTAAGCAGTCCACAAGCACAGCTACCAGTGCCAAACGAACCCCCAAACAATGACCAGATGCAGCTAAGATCCTCCACCGTGAAGGCTGCCTGGCCAGACTTCAGTGCAGATCCAGATCCATGCTCCTATGGATTGCAACTCCTGCATTTGCCCAGGCGTTACAGTAACCTGGATCCCAAGATTAGGCCATTTAAGACTTAAAATCAGCAAGGTACTCTGCCCTTTGCAAATTGCAGCCCAAACTCAAGCTACCATCCAAAACAATGATGTCATCATATTGCTACAAGCCCATGATCTTGCCGTGGGCTGTAGATGGAACTTAAATTCATCAAGACATCACACAATCCCTAACCAATGCTACTTATTGGGCACTTTGGCCAGCACACCTTTGAAGTGTTATGCTGACAGCATTTTCCCAGTCATTCCTGCTAAGATTCAGGCGTACTTTCGACCTCATGACCCATGTGCTGATGGAACTCATTCTCATGATATAATTGACACCTGTGTACCACTTGTTAAGTACAACATTTGTGGGGAGGAAGTTGTAAATGTCACACTTAAGTGGGAAAATGTACAAAATGTATGGATTTCTAGGAAATGTAGCATGAATATGGAGGGAGATATTGTGTGGGGGGAAAATGACCATTCCATGGGGAATTAACCATTTTTAAGAACAAAACAAAAATCAAATCACCATGAGACCCTGCTTTTTGCATTATGTCCCCAGGATATCCTTGTAATAACTTTGCTATTCCAAGGGAAGATTATGTAAATGCCTATGTCATATGGACAGGGCCTCCACAGCCACACCCGCACAACACTTCCTCTGTACAAACCCAATGGGACAAATGTGTGCACATAAGGGATGGATACATTCAGTTTACAGATCTGACCATTAAATTAGCAGCATATAATATTACTAGAAGACACCTACAATGAGCACCTTATGTGGCACCCCTCTTTGAAGCTTGGTTGAAATCTTTTGAATATCTAAAGAGAGAAGGGGAATATAAATTTTCTGACAGCCACCACAGACGCATTAGAGATGTGTCCAGATGTATAGGCACGGGAGGGGCTGTATTAAACAGCATAGATATTGAAACAATGACCAATAAATTGGGAACCACAGGAGGATTGTTGGGATCATTACATCAGCCACTAACTAATAGCAACCAGGTACTTCAGGAAGGGTTAAAACATTTGGTCCTCACACTACCTGATTGGTATAGGTTAATGAAACAGCAAATAATAGCCACAGATAACACTATCATGGCATTGGCCAATACAACTAGGATGGCTATTCAGTGCACTCAGCGACAAGAAAGAGCATTGAGTGTACTGGATGACATCATTGGCGGCCTGGAGGCTGGTAATATTCCACACCAAGGTTCAAAGCCTAGCAAACACATTGGGACATGCTGCTGTAGTTTTAAAGACAGAAGGGGGGAAAAATTACCCAGGTTCTCACTGAAGTAGAATACACCACTAAACATTCATTTTCTGAAAGTATCTTTGGGTGTTCACCAATGGCTACTGGCATGTTAAACTTGTTAATCCATCTAATTATTATTATTGTAATAATACAAATTGTATTGCTTGTAATCATATTATGTATAATATGTTGGGTAAAAAGATTGGTAGGCCCACTCAAGCACAGAGCATTCTATGTGATCCCAAAATAAAGAAAATGGGCAAGTGATGTGCTAACTGGGAAGGGCCCAGTTAACAAGGGAGGACTGTAATGAATTAATTGGCTGATTGAAGCATTGGGCATTATAGAACCAAGAGAATATTGTATACATCTGTAACTATTGAAAGGATACTATGTGTTTCCTATATGCTTTATTTGCTTGCTATATGCTTTATAGTAACTTAAGTTTAGGAATATTGAAAATGCATATTATGAAGAAAACAGGCTGGCAAAGAGGAGAAGGAGATGTGAGAAATATGCTGACAGGGATACATTCTTGTCATCATCAAAAGGAAAGGCCCCAGCAGGAACAGAACTAGCAAGGACTGATGTTCCTAGAACAGAGTTTTTGCACATGAAAGATAATTACAAACAAAAGAAGGCTGCAAGGACATTACAGATAAGAATTGAGCAATGTAAGGAGAAAAGATGGCCTGGTCAGACAGTGAGACGCCTTAGAAAAAGGGGCATGGGGAACTCATGGCCAAAGATCAGGCCTCCCATCTGGAGGGAGAGGTAGGCAGGATCCAACTGGCCAGGACATCCCATAATAACAATGACTAAGCAGAAAGTACCCCGAATCTGAACAGTCAATGGGAGAACTTTCTAGGCTTAGCACTGACAACCCTGCACTCTGGATAATCATAAGGCAGTCACTGGCTAAAAAGGCCAGCCCTAGACAGGAAAGATGCTTTGCATGGTACCCTCTGACCAGTTACTCAGGTGACTGCTGGTTGATCGATGCTTGGTCCTTTCCAATGCTCTCAGAGGCTGTGAACCCAGGGGCATCCGGGGGTGGACAGGTGGTGCAGGGGTGTCCTGGATAGGAGGTATGGGGGGGTCCCTGTCAGGCAGTGCAGGGGGGGTCCCTGGCAGACCAACACAACCCCCCCCTGATGGACCCCTATGGAGTGGAGGTGGGGAGCTGCCCCCAGAAAGGCCAGCCAGGATGTGGAAGGGTAGAGCCCCGTCTCACAGGGGGAGGAGGCACCCCAGGGATCTCATCACAATAACACCATCCTCCGCATGTGCCCACAAAACCCACAGGCCGCCCGGCCATGGGGAAGTGGGGCATGCGCAGAGCAGGAGGAGACCCTGGATGGCCCCCAGGAGGTGGAGGAACAGAATCCAGGTACAACTGGCTCAGCAGGCCCAGGGGAGGAGGTGGGCGGACAGAGTCACAGCAACTGGGGCTGGGGCCTGGGTGCTGGTAAACACTAATGACTCTCCTCTGCCATTGCAGCCCACAGTAGCTTAGAGGTACATGAGGTGGAGGTCGCAGAGGAGAAGGTGGATGAGGTGGGGCCAGCGGCACCCCCACTACCTGGTGAGGTGCACTACCAGGGCAGGGCACATCATCCAAGGGGCCACAGGAGAAGCACAGCACGGAGGTGGGCGGAGGTACAGGGTGGAGAGGAAGGCCCCCTTGGCCACGCGCCCCCACCTGCCCATGACCTACAGGGGTCAGGGCAGAGGGTGCAGGTGGGAGGGACGGTTGGCCCCACAGCAGCTCTCACGTAACACAGGACAGACACGGGCCCCACCGGCAGGGAGCCCTGGCCGGGGGGTGATCCCACAAGAGGGCAGGGTAGGGGGGTCCCACAGGGGAGGGAAGAGGAAGAGCATCCACAGTACAGGGGCTGCCCCCGTGACACCCAGGGAGCCACGGTAAGGGGCAGTGGTGCACACTGTCTGGCAGTACTAACATGGCATGCAACCTCTCATTCACAGAACAGCGACCTGCTCATGCGAGGGGTTGGGGTGCAGCTGCCAGAAGTGTGGAGAGGAACTGGGAGATGCGGGCTAGGAACTGGTGGGGGGGATGACCTTGTCAGGGAGCTGCTAGGTGAATCTAGATGGTTAGCCGAGGTGCACTCCCAGGAGCTCGCGCTCACCAGGGAGCTCATCAGAGGGGAGGGGGAAAGGGACCGGGAGATCCTGGCAGTCATGATGGCCCAGTCCTGCACCAAGAACCTCTGGGACAGGTTCCAGGCTGCCTCCCTCCAACGTGAGCAGCGGCATGCCTATGACAGGCTGGAGGGTCAGGACACATGGCTTATGGACCTCATAGGGGAGGCGATGGAGGCCCTGTGGTGGGACCCTCAGCATGACAGGGCCTGCCATGCAGTGGATGGAGGGTTGGCAATCGACCAACACCATGGCCGCCACCCACCAGTGCAGATACCCCCTCTTGCACTTCGGCCACCCATGGTTCCCCCAGAAGCATCCCTTCCTGGGCGTGTTCCATGGAGTCCCCCTCTCCCACATAGGGCACTGTGAACAGCCAGTGGGGCCACCCTTCCAGCCCACACCCCTGCAGTCCCCCCCAGCTACAACCCCAACCCCTCCACCAGGAAGTGATGCCCCCACCCCAGGACCCGGAAACCGAGGACAACCAACCACCCATGGCCACTGCCCCACCCCCTCTGGTAAGGCTAAAGCACCCCTGACCCCTGGGGAATGGGGGCACAACCACAGGGGGGCAGGACTGGGAAGAGGGGGAACAGTAAAAGGCACTCTCCTGGAAGGTAGCTAATGGTACAACCCACACCACGCACACCAATACATGAGATGTAAAGCAACAGCCAATGACCAAAGTACATGTAACAGCACAGCAATGCAGTAGTAGAACGTACGTGGTCCATAATACCATTGTTGGGTTCTTACAAGTGCTCGGTTCCATTGAGGTTTCTCCACGGCTAGTTTTCAGCTAATGCAGGGATTAGGGGACCCCCAGGGCACACCTGGAACACCCAGTGGGTCAGGCCCTGGTGTGGGAAGGAGATATGTGCACCTGAGGACTGCTCACCCCATGCTTGTTTCTCCTCACAGGGACATGCAGCAGAGGCCAGTGTGGAGCAGCCCATGAATGACAGAGAGCCCAGGCCATCTAGTCGGCAATTGCTGTGAGCCCCGGTGGTGCAGCCAAGCGGGGGCAGGGGTGCCCCAGATGTTAACCCCCCCATCCCATTGTACATATATCCCTCAGATAAACATTTTGCACAGTTACCTCCATTTCGCATCCTCTGTCCTGGTACAGGAGACTAGGGGGTGGGGGGTGCAGGAGGGCACCTGCAGGGTGAGGGTGCTGTACAGTGCCTGCCCAGCCGATGAGGCTGGGGGGCAGCACAGCGAGGCCACAGCCAGTTGGGGTGCCTGGAACAAGTGCACACTGACCCTGCACAGGTGGGTTGGCAAGTGGTGGCTTGCAGGACAGTGAGCAGCCCTAGTGCGGGTGACAGTGAGGGGAGGGATCATGCACCCTGGCAACCCGCAGGACCCATTCCCAGGACCTCCTAGTCCACACATGGCACAGAGGCACGGTTGCATGTATAGGGAACTACCCAGCTTTATTGATGGGGTGCACAGGTTTATGAACTGGGATGTGGGTCGGGCACAGGCCTGTTGTCAGCCACCTGGGCAACAATGTGGTGCGGGCAAGAGATGTGCCAGAACGCCCCACCCTGGGCATGTTGGTACAGGGGCACGGGGCCTACCCTCTGCACAGGTGGTGAATTGTCCAGGGCAGCGCCTCCGGTTTCACATACATTGTACAGGATGCATGCTGCCAGGACAAGGATGGGGATGTGGTCACGGTCAAACTGGCTCCTGTTCATCAAGAGGTGCCAGCGCATCTTCAGGAGGCCAAAGGTCCACTCCACGACACTGCGTGCGGACAACAGATGCTTGTTGAACAGGCGGTGGTCAGGGTTTCACGCCAGTGGATAGGCCCTCATGAGCCAGGGACTGAGCGGATAGGTGGGGTCCCCTATCACAAAGAGACCATGGGAATGCTCTTGATCACACAGTACAGGTTGGAGGTGATCGATCTCCCCATCGAACATGCTAGAGTAGAACAGGGACGCACGCAGTATACGTGCCTCATGACTCCATCCCGAATGGCCTGTGTAGACATCAATGAACAGGCCCCTGTGATCCACGACGGCCTGCAGATTGATGGAGAAGGCCTGCTTCCTGTTCATGTAGTCTATCTTTGCATGTGGGGGCCGTATGATGGGGATGTGGGTGCTGTCAATTGCCCCAATGCAGTGGGGGAATTCCAGCTCCTCAAAGCCACCTATCACCTCCTCGGGATCGCAGAACTGGATGACCCACTCGATGAGGAGCTCCACGATCAGGTCGTACACATCATGGAGGGCCCTGTTCACAGTGGCCACCCCAACCCCGAACTGTTCCCCCACACTCCTGCAGGAATCAGGGGTGGCCAG
>QEPC01012189.1:1934167-1950499 GCA_003113815.1 Sphenodon punctatus | reverse complement strand
CTTGCACACCATTTTAAAAAAATTATGGCAGGATTATTGCCACCATTTTTGGAAAAGAGCAGCCGGTCTACACATGCGCAAAATGGCCGCAGTACATGTGTAGACTGGCTTCCCTTTTCCAAAGTGATGGTGACACTGACACTGCCATTTTGGGAAAAAATGCACATGCGCAGAATGGTCCAGCACCCATTTCAATTGAAATGGACCATTCTGTGCATGTGCATCCTTTTCCAAAATGGTGGCAATAGTGTTGCCACCATTTTAGAATGGGGCAGCCAGTCTACACATGTGCAGTGGCCATTTTGCTCATGTGCAGCCCAGCTGCCCTTTTCCAAAATGTCATCTACGCTACCGCTAATGTTTTGGAAAAGGCTGTACGTGCACAGAATGGCCTGCAGCCATGTTGTTCGTGCACAGTAATTTTAAATTTTTTAAAAAATATTTTCTTAAACTATATAATAAAAATGAATGGTTGGTTTTCATGGATGGTTAAAATGGATGGCTTTCATCAAACAAAAATGAAAACTAAAATGAAAACAAATGATGTGCGTTCTGCACACTCCTAGGAGGGATTTGAATGTTGAAAATGAGGGAGCAGAACGTCTGTGCTTGAGGAAAGAGGTCCAGACATAGGGGTGGAATGGGAGAAGGGGTGGAGACAATTTAGAGTGCAATAGACTCTGGAACAGGTGATAGTGTTAGTAGGAGGAGGAGGTGGGATGTTCCTGTATGTGAACATAGCAGGGACTGAGGGCTGAAAAGGTGAGGAGGAGGAAGGCTATGAAGAGCCATGAAGGTGAAGACTTGAGGAAGGAGTTAAGCAATTTGTGCTGAATGTAATGGGAGTAAAGAGAGTCAGAGGAGAAGATGAGTGGTTGGACATGATCAAAGTGGCAGGTGAGATGGATGACATTGGCAGTGAATTGATGAACAGGAGTGAGAAGGTCACCCTGTACAAGACCTTCCTGCAGGCTTCTATAGTATTGCAGCAAGCTGTTCCACTGCAGCCAGGATGGGGATGGGGAGGTTTTTACCAACTGATTCATCAAAATATTCCAGCTACATGGAAAATTGCTGCAACAAATCAGACGCATGGGTTTAACTCTTCAGAAGGAATGAGGGAGCAGATTTTTTAATAAAAATAAATGAATAGTTCTGGTGTTAAGAATGAGGAAGAAGGAATAACAATAGCAAACTTTTGAATATTTAAATATTTTTGTTTAGGGAACAAGGGACTAAGCATATATAATTGTTTTATCATTTTAAAAAAATATTACCGAGGGGATCTTAGGGAAACAGCAGTTCTTTTAAAATAAACTACACCACTGAAGCAATGTGGGTAGACTGCAATGATATTTTTTTATTACCACATTATGAAATGAAGCAAAAGTGAACCTTGGGGAAGGAATGGAATTTTTTAATATAAAAAAAATATTCTTTAGGGAAATGTGGAAATGCTTTTTGCAGCCCTCCTCCCCCCAGTCTAAAAATGTTTTAGAATTATTCATAAAATGGAATAGCACAGTAATGGATTTTTCTTTGAACTGCAGAATTCCTTTCGTCACTACCTCATGCCTTGGGGCAAAGTTAGGTTTCCCATGTGACTGAGCGTACACTAATGAGAGGAAGTTCATGGAAGATCCATCAGTTGCCAACCCGGTTGGAGAGTGAAACCTCTGACGTCTGGGAGTGAAAAACATTGAACGGATCACTCCGTATATGCTCTGTTTTCATACATTTATTCTGAAAGATCTAGTCCTGTTCACTCTTGGAGACAGGATGCTGGCGCAGACGGACCATTGGTATGACGTTTCATATGTTCTTAGGTCCCACATTCAATGAGTACATTTGATGACAGAGAAGTCAGGAAAGGGGGTGGGAAGGAGGACACCTACAATATGAAGAGTTAACTGCCTTTCTTTTAACCAGTGCACAGATGGAAGAAGAACAGCTAGAAGAGGGAGGGCGAAGGGAAGGAGAGGAGTCACAAGTCAAACTCTGGCTGACAGTGCCCCTATTCCAGCCAATCAAGAGTGGAGGGGGTGGAGGGAGGGAGCTGACCACAAACTGGAAAGCTTTCTTTTCTTTACCCTCATGTATATAAATACAGCAGGGGTAGGGAACCTTCAGCTCGTGGTTGTTTTTTATTTGGTTCCTGTCCCATTCCTGGTCTGGCCTATGGATGTTTGTAATCCCTGTCCCCAAACTCAAAGAGTGAGCTCCAGGTAAAGGAGCAGAAAGAGAGGGTGGATCCGTCTCCTAGACCATGATCTAGACCCTTCCCTTCCTCCTATCCTGAACACATTCCTTAAGCACCCCCACCCCCATCATCTATCTTACCTGCGAGGATTTTAACCATTTTCAAAGTGGCCCACAAGAGGGAAAGGTTCCCTGCCACTGACTAGGGATGGGTGAACGCGGTTCGGAAGTTCGGAGTTCAGATCGAACTCGGTCTGTTCGGTCGACCAAACCGAATTTCCGAACCGAACTCAAATTTCAAACCGAACCGAACCGAACCGAATTTCTGAACTCCGTTCTGTTCGCCCATCCCTAGTGGCAACACACACCAAAAAAACTGGTTCTGAATGGCCGAACTTGATTCGGAAGTTCAGAATTCGACAGAACTTGGTCTGTTCAGTCGACTGAACCGAACTTCCGAACCGAACTCAAATTTCAAACCGAACTGAACCAAACCGAATTTCTGAACTCAAATTTCAAACCGAACTGAACCGAACCAAAATTTCCGAACTCCGTTCTGTTTGGCCATCCCTACCACTGACAGCTAGCTACAAAATGCTTATGACAGAGCTCCAAAACTGACATTGCCTACACCTTCCAGATCTACATTGCCATAGGACTATACATTTGGATTTGAGAGCAAGGGCCTCATATACAAAGCTGCTTAAGGCAGTCATACTAGCATACCATAACCAACAATGGGCCAAAATGGTGGTTGATATGGCTACAGGTAATTTGGGAGGATTCTGGTCCTGCCTTAATAGAATATTGAAGCCTAAGGGGGAAGCTGGGAATCGGGTGCCTCGGAATTCCGAGTGGGAGACTTTTTTTGGAGAGCTCTACGCTGAGCGGCAGGTGGGAATTGAGGATCTTCCTAAGATAGAGATGCCAGTCCCCCATGCAATATGGTGTCCAGAGGATTTTGCTGAATCTGTATTGCTCGATATGGTTATGAGGTTAAAATCTAGCAAGGCCCCAGGCCCTGATTATCTCACAGCGGAACTGTTACAGGCAAACCCAAAATGGTGGGCTCAAATCCTGGCCAAACTGTTCTATGCAGTGGCCAGGGGTGGTCATATTCCCCAATCTTGGAATTATTGTATTATTGTTACCATCTTTAAAAAAGGGAAGTTCCAAGATCCGGCCTGTTGTAGGCCTATTAGCCTACTATCTGTAACAGGAAAGCTATTAGCTAAGATACTATTAGCACGTCTTGAGAAGTGGGTAGAAGAGAGGGCTGCCATCCCTCAAGAGCAATTTGGCTTTTGCAAAGGCCGGTCGACATTGGACTGTTGCTATATTCTTCGCCACCTTGTTTACAAGTATCTAAGGTCACGAAAGGAAAATTATATCTGGCTTTTGCAGATCTATCAAAGGCCTTCGACTCAGTTCTGAGGGCTAGGTTGTGGACTAAATTGAAACATCTGGGTATAGAAGAAGAACTGCTGACAGCCATAATTTGGCTGCATACGAATAATCAAGCCTGGGTCAAAGTTAATAAAGGCCAAGGTTTCACCAATAGTATCCCAATAAGAAGAGGGGTTAGACAGGGGTGTGTGTTGGTCCCCCTGCTCTTTAATTTGTTTCTTTCCGACCTTCCAAACTATATTAAATCAACTCAAATGCATGCTCTGAGGGTTGGGGATACTCACTTGGGTCTTCTGCAATTTGCAGATGACATTGTGCTGCTGTCTCAGATGGAGATTGGTATCAAAAGGGCACTTGAGAAGTTACACCAATACTGTATGAGGAATGGTCTAGAATTAAATAGCTCTAAGACCAAGATACTGGTGTTGGGAAAGAGAACTCTACCTGCAAGTTGGAATTTGAGCGTAGGCAGGTTGCCTTGGTGAATTCCTTTAAATATTTGGGGATGACTTTCCATGTTAGGGGCACATGGAGCTCGCACCTACAGGCTAGGGCTAATGCAGCCATGCAAGCTACACGAGCCCTTGTTAGGGCTAGCAATATTTCACACGGGGTTTCGGTTTCTGCTTTTGTAAAGGCATATTCAGTCAAGATCCCTCCCATGTTATTATTTGGGATGGAACTGGTCCCATTCCCAGATGTGAGTAGTCTGGAAAGGGTTCAGAATATATTGCTGAGGAAGCTTCTCCAGGTAGGTCCTATTGTCCCTGGGGCTATACTTAGGGCTGAGACGGGTGTCCTTTCAATTGCAGCTCTTGCAAAAAAGTCATTTGTAAGGTATTGGCTCAGACTGCTCACTTGACATGAGGAAGCACTACCATTGAAATGTTTTTGTGAAGAATTACAGCATTTAGGTCCGAGAGGTTACCCTTGGATCCAATATTTGGGGTCCTTACTTAGGGATCTAGGTTTCTCTTTTGAATATTTCAAGGGGAAACCATTCCTGTTGATTGCATCCGAAATTTATGGTAGAATCCAGGATGTATCAAAACAAGAGGATATGATGATTATAAAGTCCTGGAGGGTAGCGCCGTATCTGGCCCAATTTAAGCTTGTCTTCTCTTTAGAACCGTACCTTGACACCCTATCCAATCGCAAGTTGCATAGGGCATATACCTTGCTTAGGTTCCAGCTTGCTGAGACAGCAGTTACTCAGGGTAGATACAAGCGCATTATGACTCTAGAATTTTCTCGTGCTGCATAGGTGAAGTTGAGTCTACTGAGCATCTCCTCTTGAGATGTCCATATTTTACTGCTCTGCAGACAGTATGGCTTGCCGCATTGTTGCCGGAGGGAATTTCCTTGGGAACTAGCGGGTGCTACTTTTTCCTCTTCTCCTCATCCCAGAAGGAAACTATCGAGGCCCTTGCATCTTATGTGCTTTTGACCTCGAAGAAAATAACTTATATCTGCGGGAAATTGGAGCAGAGGGAGAAGGATGCAATTGTACCCTGAATGTTATAATAAGTGGCTTATTCCCTAAGATCACTGGGAGGCAGTATGGAAACAATTTTAATGTTATTTTTGTTCTTAACAATTTAGTTTACCATGTTGACTAAATTATATGTTTCATAATCAAATTTTAATTGATCCAAGTTTTTATGCTTATTTGGAGGTACTTTTTTTGTTGGTATGTTGTAGTTAAAAAGGAAGTCCACTGTGTTATTGTTTGTTTGTTTGTTTGTTTGTATGGTTGTATGTTTCTACGTTTTGTACTTTATGGTTATGGCGAAAGCCCGTGCCAATAAAGGTTTTGAGTGAGTACATTTGAATTTTGAGGAAAACCGAACACGGCCAAAAAATATTGTATTTGGTTTCCTGAACAGGGATCAGAATACCCCACCAGAGTTTTTGATTCCAGGGAGACTGGCACAGACAGTTCAAGTAATGTTAAATTGTGAAAAGAAATAACAGACTAACCCCAGCATTGGGAAAATTGTGGAAAGTCAACACAACCTGGGGCTAGGCAAAGTATGGCCAGGCCAAAACATTGTGGAAAATTAGCTGAAATGTAACTGTAATTAATTAAATTGAATGTAGTTGTTTTGAATGGAAGAAGCAAAAAATGGTAAAAGGGGCCACTATGGGGCTACTGTGTCTAGTAGAGGAGGAAGTGTAATCAGTTATATGGATAGCCTGAGAACAAATTGGTCAAATTTTCTAGACTTTGGGCGCAATCTCAAACTTCCTGAGTGCAGTGTGCGCACGGATCCCGCATGGCTTCCACACGCATCACACAGTTCCCAAAATGGCTTGTGTATCTGTCCATGAGCACACAACACATGTGGCAGACGCAGGGCTTGGGATCTGCCCCTTTGAGATAGTAACCTAGACTGAAAGTGGCATTCAGTCCCTCATTATATCCCTCATTCCTTTCATAAAAGAGGACTATGAGGCCCTAATAACAATGAGCACAGTCCTCACTCATTAGGTGTGCAAGAGTATTACACATGCATACGTTGTATGGCACTTTGGTGTTTTCGACTTCAAGGGTGCCAAACCCTCATTCACATTGAGAGGCATTTTTGTCCATTGCTTAGTCACTTTAATTAATTAAAACTGTACAGCCCTCCTTATCCTGAGGGGTCAGGGCAGGTTATAATACATACAAATATATTTGTACACAAATAAAACCAGTTAAAGTCACCTATCTTTCCCTCCCCCAAAACACTTGCACATGCAGTGTTGCCTCCAGTGTCCAGCACTGTCCCTTTGCTGGTCAGAACTTATGTGTGGTCTCACCATTCGTAATATACCCCAGGTGAAGACATGTGTTTTCTGCTTCCACATTACAGGCAGCAGCTCAGTGACTGTGGTAATGTTTCATAATGGCACTTCTTTCTGTGACGGAGAATTGGGCATCCACTCGAGAGCTCAATCAAATAGTGAATTTATTATCGGGGGGGGGGATGTGGGATAATATTTAATCATTATTATTTATTCCAGATAGTTTGGTGTTTATCTGGTCATTAACTGATTACCATGGCAGCTAACTGACAAATAGGATAATAATATCTCAATTATTAACCACTTTACTATATCATTGTGTTACCACATGACTGAATGTTACCATTTGTAGTCTGGAACCGGATCTAGGGGGGAGGAGTAAACAGACAGCATGGTTGAGTGGTGGGGGTGGTGCCCCTTGACTCCCAGAGGCCCACCCTCCAAGTTCCCCAGTACAAACCGCTGTTGCTCTTGCTGCTGGGTGGTGCCACCACATTAAAGTGGCTAGTGCTGCACTGCTGGGTTTGGGGGAGTCTGTGGATGCTGGAGATGAACTGAACATGTGTTTGTTGTACATTTGCACTCCTAGGGTCCTGGGAAGATGAAAGTGTTTGATTTGTGCATGTCTGTTAATCCCTGTGAATGCCAACTCTGAGAGCGGCAGCTTGGTGAGAAGATTGCCTTGCTTCCAAGTTCCTTTGAAGTTTGAAGCCGATGAGGTAGGCATGGACACATGGGCAGGACAATTTACTTGGGTGTCCTGTCCCTACCATGTGCATGAGGGGGTGTACTTTAACTTCAGCCACTGGGAGCAGTGTGACAACAAACCCCAATGTGTGTGGGTGGTGGTGGTGGTATTGAGCTATTTTAAGGATTCCTGGGTGACAGAAGTAGATGCCCCCAGGCAGTGAAGACTGCAGGGGGAGACCAGCCTGGAGATAGAATTGGAATGCAAAGTGGGGGAGGCTGGCCTGGTGGAGGCTGGAGTTGCTCTGTGTCAGATTTTCTGGCACATGATGACTGCTACTGGCACCATAACTGCTGCTGTCGGTTGCCTGTGCCTTGTTGCTGAGTCCTGTGGGATGGAGAGGGAGAGGAGAGGAGGGACTCACTGCACTGATTAGGAGGTCTGGAATTGGCTTTTGTCTGCTGTGGCAGCGCTTTGCCACTAACTGCTGCTGGGTGAACGAGTTAGAACTATTGGGCTTTATCCAGAGTTTTGAGGGAACACTCACTGAGTTATCTGATAGATTTATTGTCTTAGGGTGGGGGATGAGGGAGGGAGGAAGGAACTTGGAAGAGTATCTCTCTCATGGTAGGTTTTTTTGGTGGGGGTGGAGGGGAGAGGCAAATAAATGCATGGCTTAATTGGAATTTTTCAGTCCCTGGGCTGAGGGGATGGTTGTTACAATGCTAGTTGTTTGTCCGGGGTTTTCTTGCCTGTCTCTCAGCTTGTGGTTGTGCCTCCTTGCCTGGGCTTTGGTTTTGTGTGGTGGAATGGGTCTGGGATAAAGAAATGCATGGCTAAATTGGGGTTATCAGTCCCTAGGCTTACTCAGGCTGAGAGAGACCCCTATCTTGTTGCAATGCTGACTGTTTCTGAATCTGGATGCTCCTGTACCTGCTGGAAAGTATTTTTTATTTCTTGTCTCTCTGTTTGTTGTTGTGCCTCCTTGGATGGATGGGCTTTGGTTTTATGAGGGTAGAAGCTTTTCCAAAGGATGTATTTGGTGACAATCTTTCTGCTGCAGCGTGAACACTTCAGAAATACCTGTTTTGCAGTTTACACACAGTATTGTGTGATTTTAGTGTTAGCCACTTCTCACTATGAATTTGGTCCCCTACGCTATAAGCAAACTGATGCTACTGGGAATTTGGGATCTTTAGGATTTTTTCATGTATTTTTTTTCCTTTTGTTAGCTGATCTGGGATCTTGTAGGAAGCATACTGAAAGTGCTATATCAGAGGTGGGGAAACCTTTTCCCTCCCATGAACCAATTTAAAAGATTAGCACAAGCTCTGAGAGTCACACACAAGCTGGAGGCGAGTGCATTCAAGAAGAGGAGGGTCCAGATCATGGATTTGTCCCTTAGCCTTGTGTGCATGTGCTATTCCATTGTTCATGTAAGTGTGCCAAACACTGCCCCAGACAGACACACATTCTCATTTTTTTACAGATTTTTTTTTTTTTCACAGATGGGGAACTGAGGTTGTAAAATTGCATATATTCAAATTCTGGTTGGCCCCACTTACCATTGGCCTGGCCTCACCAGGTCAACGGCCCCACCGGGTCAAGGTCCAGAAATGTTTCCGAGTCCAATAGCCAGGAATTACTCTGTGGCAGGAGACAAGAGGTTGCAATGGAGATGCAAGCATGGGTGCCAGGATGGAGGTGCCAAAGACACAGTTTCAACCTACTGGACTTTGTGTGGCTTACTTCCTTGGATTGTCATGATGTCTTAATGCTTCGGAAGGGACGGGGACACATCAGAAAAGAATGTGACCATATCAGAAAAGGGCTGGGCAAAGAGGTTCTTTTGCTCCTTCCTGATGTGATGTGCCCCTACTACTTTGAAAAAATTACATCATCACAATGATTTCATGGGCTAGGAGGCCAGGCACCTTGAAGATGTGACATCTGCCACTCCTTGAAAAACAAGCTGCCAGCACCTCGGAAGCAAGGCAAAACAAAGGGTGAAAACAGACATGACGCTAACCACCCTTTAACCACCCTTGGTGGTTATTTATGCATGTTGCAGGGCTGTATTGGTGCCCTATGTAGCCCTGAAACATGCATAAATGACCACCAAGGGTGGTTTAAGGGTGGTTAGCGTCATGTCTGTTTTCACCCAAATTGTCAGGCTAAGTTGTGGATTGAGGCAAGGCAAGAGCAGCAGCATAAGGCTTGTAGCCATTTGATTGTTTGGGAAAGAAGACTGTCAAATTAAAAACGTATGTGCATGAGATTTATGTGTATGACAGAATTCTTAATACATATGGTGAGGCCTGAAATCTTCCTAAAATAATATTTCTATTAAAATCAGCAACAATATCCTCATATATCTGACTTGTTGACTTTTTTTTTAGGATTTAAAACTTTCTATGGATTAAAGACCTATCTTTGAATTATCAGTCAAGTGAATGTTTTGCTGTACAGCTTTTGTAAATATGGATATGCTAGTCTTTTTCCTATTTAAAATGAAATTATTTAAAACTTCTATTCTACTCTAGTTCTGATATCACACTCACTGCTGAGACATCTGAGTGAGCATCTTCTTCAGCTTATTAGCAACTATGTCCAAATTGGACTCGAAAGAATCAAATTTTGCCTTGGTATTTTGAGTGGCTGACAATTTACTTCCAAGTTTTTAATGAAACTGGAAATATGACAGTTAGTTCTGTAGTTGCAGAAATCAGATCTGACAACCAAGCAGCCTCTAGTTCCTTGTTCAGTAAAGGTAAAACACACGGTAAACTTAAAGGCAACTTACCATCAAGAAGTGCATAAATTTGGTCTTATTTTATCTAGAAGTTCATGGACAAATGTAGCATTCCTCCCCCCCTCTCACACACACACACTGGTGGACAAAAGAAACAAGACACCAGTTAGAATTTAAAACAGGCAGCAATTCATTATTTATATCCATTACCTTGTCCAGTCTGGACATTTTTCAGTGCTGCTTTCTAGTCTCCAAACCACATAATGGAACTTCATAATGAGGTGCAAGGTCCACAAAGCTTTTGGTCTTGGACTCCTTTTGTCCAGAAGACCCACCAAGTAGTCCCCACAGAGCCAGAAAAAGGAGGAAGTGGTGTGTCACTTGCTTCAGCCTTGCAAGCAGTGCTTCCCCCTCCCTCAGATGACAAAAACCCTCTAGGTGAGCCGTCTTTACACCTACCTCATAAGGAGGTACCTCTTATCAGAACCATGTGCTCTGGTGATATTGTTCTCTTTCCAAGCAGTGGACATATCTCCTAACCACTGAGTTGTTGTGTATAATTTTAATCTAACACATTTATCCCGTTTACAATCAAACCATTGTGTCTGTTGGTTGCTTAATTAGAAAATAATGGGTGGAGGCACTACAGGGGAGGAGAGAGAACTCTAAATGCGTGGGGGAATTACAGCACTGGACAAAGATTCTTCAGGCCTCAAAGAAATATCTACCTTCTGCCAAATGGGACCAGTCAAAGTGGATGTCAGGGTGGCATCTGGGACATGGGCCAACAGCTGATCTGGGAGGTGGGGTTAGGACTGGAGCAGGGGCAAGGTGCTGGGATCCAAGCAACAGAAGCCAAGGAGAAATCCAGAGACAAGGCCAGGAACCACATTAATGATCCAGCTAGAAAAGCAGTCCAAGGGAGGAAGGGGATGTAAAGACAGGCAGGGCATGGCAGGAAGACACGGTTACACTTCATGGGAAAGTGAAACCAGGCTGTGGAGGCAAGGCCAGATAATGAAGGCTGGGAAACAAGATTCACAGCAATGTAGGAACTGGAAGATCTGTTCCATCCAGCTTCCTGTTGCTACCTGTCAGCCTTATATTCCGGATAACAGCCAATTAGGAAGCTGGGAGGTGAAGCAAGGGCAGGAGACAGACAGGACGGTGTGTGTGCACTGGGAAACACAAGACAACCTGTGCTGAGGAACGAGTGAGGATTGGCCAGTGAGGCTGCTTCTCCACCAGCTTCTTGTCTGCCAGCTATTTTATCTGCTGCTCTGACAAGCAGAACAAAATTGCCCCTCAAATGGCAGGATTGCCTTCTCTTCACTTACTTGCAGGAGCAGTTCTATGAAGATGCCAGGTATTGAAATTAGCAAGATTTTTGTGCTCTCTAAGAGCTCAGGAAAAAATAATTGTATCAATTTCAACCCCACTTCCTGCTGTTTAAAAAATATTCCAAAGGTGCATGTGTGAAACTCTAGTTGCACAAACTGAATATCCTCCATTTTAGGGTTGGGAATTCTGGTTCTCCCGAGATCCGATATTGCCGGTATTTGGGTGTATCGGCTTAATTCGATAAATCTGATATTTACCTGTACCGGCATACCGGATTTTTAACATTGGCCTTGGTACCAGATTTTTTACATTGTGGCCATTGAAGTCAATAGCTGCAATGGTAAAAATCCGGTACCGCAGTCAATGTTAAAAATTTGGTATGCTGATACTGGTAAATCCAGTACCAGGGAGATCCGATACCGGTACATCCAGTATCCAGTATTGTCCCCGGTGTCCCACTCCTACTCCATTTGCTGATTGCCTAACACAAGAACTAAGACTTTAACACTGTTGAGAATGTCACTTTGAAAGCACTGTTGTTTATGTCTCAGAGGAATATTTTAGACAAAATGGCATTCTATGGTAGTGTTGTTGAATTCTGGAACTGTCCTTAATGGGTCCTTTGAGAAGCAGTGTTTGAAAAAACAAGCTTTAAAAACAAAGCTTTTTAAACATCAGGGTGTTTTGTATTGTTTTGTTTTTTTGTTTCATTTTTAAAAAATGGTTCGTGGTCGGATGCATCATTATGTTATTGGTTCTTCCTGTCCAAGAATGGCACTTCTGTTGCTTCCTAGAAGGTGATCCAAGCACAGGTGTTTTGCCTGCTATAATAAAGCAGGCATTGCCTGTTCTAGTTTTGTTACTGTAAAAAAGATGGAGACCAAAATCTACCTCCTTCAAAATATGTCTAAAACTGAATTAGTAAAAGGTTTCTTTTGGTGGCTTGTGCATAGATATCACTTTTCCTTATTAGAAGTATCCCATCTATTACACGTGTAAGTGCCCTGCAGTAGGTTGACACTTGAGATGGATGAGGGCTGCATGAGCAAGCCTATTACTCTGTCCATCACTCCATTAATTACACATCTGCTGGATGCTTTCATCACAGTAACACAAGCCATTAAGGTCAATGGGAGTGGAGCCAGTGACTTCATTGGGTGGATTCTGACCACAGTGTTACATTTTCATTTTTTACATACGTGTGTGATTTCATGAGGTGCCTGTGCTGCTGCCCTCTCATCTCACATAAGAAAAAAATAGCTATGGGTGTTATCTTCACCCGTTGAAATGAATGTGAGTTTCGCCACTGACTTCAATGGGTAAAAGATCTTGGCACTAGCTTTGAAAGTGTTTTTTTTTTTTTTAAATAATATTTTTTTATATATATATATATATATATATATATCTCCCATATTTCATAAGATGTCAGTCTAATTATTTACTAACATACCTAGAGATTTTGTATAGTTCTTTCCTTTTGTTCAACTCTAAATAAGATATTCACAACTCTGCTCTCTTATTCTGTTATTCAGCAGCTCACATAGCTTAAAACAAAGTTGGAAGCTTAAAATAGAAAGTGTGTGTGTGTGTGTGTTTATATATAAAGTTATCTATAATGTAGCTCTTTGTCACCTGATACACAGATATAAAATGTGCATCATGCCTTAAACTCTTCATCTAAAAGGTTTATTTCTGAAACTTTACAGATTCAAAGCCATTGAAGACTGGAAAAGTGTCATTAACTCTCTTAATTAAGGACAAAGAGCAGAGATGAAAGATCAGAGTAATTCTTGCTGTGATGTGAACTAGTAAGGGTTTAATTGGCTGTTAGTCAGTCTTTCCAAGTAACTGCATTGATTCTGACAATGAAATCCCCTCTGTATGCAGGGATTTGGTTTATTGGACTAATGTTGACAAGATCCTGTAGAATTACAGCATAATGCTGCTTATGAACCTGATCCTGGGAGGTATTGACTGCCCTCAACAGACAGAATTACTGTTGTCATAAGAACATTATTTAGGGCAAAGTCTGACACCTGTCAACATGTTAAGTGTTGACATCAGTGACATTACCCATAAGGCAAGGTACTTTTCAGCATGAGTAGTTCCATAAGTAGATATTAGTCAAGTTGGTCAGGAAATGAGACCTCTGACTGCCAGGAGCTGGGAGGGAATGGATCAATCTATTTGAATTTTGACCTATTTGTTGTGCAGTTCTCTGAAGCAGCTGAAGGTGGCCAATAGTCAGAGAGAGGATGTTGGGATAGCTGGACCATTATTCTGACTTAGTAGTATGGCATGTTTGTATGGACAAGGGCTTTGGAAACTAGCTTTAATGGTTATTGTATTTATCTGTATTAGAAGGCCAGCTGAGATGTAAATGGGAATTGCAGCAGCATTTGAATTTTAAAAGGTTTCTAAGGGAGGTCAGATACTAGTAATGATGAACAGAAAACCATGAATAGAAAAAAATTGCATTGGTCATGAAAGAGATATGGTGGGGATAATGCCATAATCCCAGCTTGTATGTGTATATGTCTAGTCTAAAGTACTATTCTAGCCTCTAGTAAACTTCTGTGATTTCTTACATAGCGTAAATTGATTTCTTTAGAAAGGCTGTTATCTGAATTAACAAGAAATAGGAGGCCTCAATGATGAAAGAGTAAATGTGTTTATTTTAATTGTATAAGATCGGCCAAAAGGAAAGGTCTTACATTACCTCCAGAAAATGTTCCTGCTCCAGTCAACCTCCAGGAAGAGAGTTCTACAACACTGGGGCAACAAACATAAACACCTGCCTTGGCAGCATGAACCTGACTGACAGATGGTAACTGCAAGAAAGTGCTCCTGGCTGACTGCAGGAATCACGATGGAACATAGTGGGAAAGGTGGTCTTTCAGACATGTGAGGCCCAGGCGGTTTAGGGCTTCAAAGGTCAAAGCCAGCACCTTGAACTATGCCCAGAAAGCTATGGGTAGTCAGTGCAGACTCCGAAGAACAGGTGTAATGTGCTTGTCGCGACCCATCCCTGAAAGCACCATATTCTGCACCAGCTGCAATTCCAAACATTCATCAAGGGTAGCTCATATAGAGAGCACGGCACTAAAAGTAATCTAGCCTCAAGTTTATAAAAGCATGAGTGATGGTGTCCAGATCTGAATCAGAAAGAAAGGGCCACAGCCTCCTCATCAGATGGGCTTGGTGAAAATCACTCCTGACCATCGCTGCAACATGATGTTCCAGGCACAGTGAGGGAAGAGTTGTTGCAAATGAGAACATAAGAACATAAGTAAGAACATAAGTAGTGCCATCGTGAGTCAGACCAATGGTTCATCAAGCCTAGCATCCTGTCCTCCGACAGTGGCCAATGTCGATCGTATGGGAGAAAAACCAAAAGTCACAATGGGCATTGCATTCCCCATTGTTCACTCCCAGCTCCCGACAGTAAGAAGTTCATCCCGTAAGCTACTTGGTTAATAGCCATTAATGGACCTACTCTCTAAGAACTTATCCAGTCCTTTTTTAAACCCAGTTATACTACTGGCCTTGACAACGTCCTCTGGCAACAAATTCCATATGTTAATTATGCCGGCAGCTAGTTTCATGGAGTGTTCCATAGTTCTAGTACTATTTGAGAGGGCAAATAACCGTTTCCTATCTACTCATTCCATACCACTCAAGATTTTATAAACTTCTATCATGTCCCCTCTCAGTCTTCTCTAAGCTGAAGAGACCCAGTTTGTCAAGCCTCTATTTGTACAGAAGCCATTCCATGCCCTTTATCATTCTCGTTGTCCTTCTCTTTACCTTTTCTAGTTCAGCTATGTCTTTTTTGAGATGGGGTGACTAGAACTGCCCACAATAATTCAGGTGCAGTTGCACCATTGATTTGTATAGAGGCATTACAACAGCCTCAGTTTTATTCTCTATCCCTTTGCGAATAACTCCTACCATTCTGTTTGCTTTTTTGACTGCTGCTGCACATTGGGCTGAGGATTTCAGTGTATTGTAGGAATGTGCGAGCACCAGGGGGTTCAGTGTTCAGCCCATTTGGGGTTCAGCCCCCCAGAAATTGTTCAGGTTTGGGCTGTTTGGACCAAACTGGTTTGGTTTCACCAAAGCCATTTGGGGTCTCGGGGGGAACCCAGTTTTCCCTCCCCCCTCCAGGATGCGTGGGTGGAAGGGGTGCCCGGGCTCACCTCCTCCCCCCATCCTGCCCAGCCTGGTACAAAAAATTTAAAAAACAAAACAATCCCCAGGGATTGAACAACCTGGTGGTGCCGGGGCTCCAGCCCTGGGTCCAGCAGCAGCAGCAGTGGTGGCAGGTCCAGCTCCGGTGGCACTCCAGAGCACTTCAGGCCTCTTCTCGGCCTTCTGGGAACTGAAGGAGGGCTTCTGACCCCTCATCACTGAAGGGGAGGGGCCAGAAGCTCTCCTTCAGTTCCTGGAAGGCCTAGAAGAGGCCTGAAGCGCTCCAGAGCACCACCGGAGCCGGACCCACCTCCGCTGCCACCGCCGAACCCAGGGCCAAAGCCCCAGCACCACCAGGTAGGTCGATCCCTGGGGTGGGTTTTTTTTTCCAGACTGTGTAGGGGTGGGGGTGAGCCCCTTCCACCTGTGCAGCCTGGAGGGAGGAGGGGAAACCGGGGTTCCCCCCTGTCCCCGAATGGGTTCGAAACCTGAATGGGTTCGAAACCTGAACTTTGTTTGGCTGGTTTGACCGGGGGGCAGTTTGTGTTCAAGGTAGGCTCGGGACTACCGGAATTTCCGGTATCCAATAATGCCGGTACTGGGCATACTGGCATTATCGGATTCAACCCGGTAATCTGGTCTGGTTGCCGGATTCCGGGTACCGGATTTTTTTTTTTACATTGCGGCCATTTAAATGAATGGCCGCAATGTAAAAAAACCCCACCAAAAACCTCCCTGAGTCCAGACTGCGTGGGTGGAAGGGGGGACACCCCCCACCCACCCTGCCCAGCCTGGATTTTTTGTAAAAAATTCCCCTCCGTTGCAAGGCCGGCAAGTTCAACCCAGAGCCCCCCCAGCACCAGCGCCAACCCAGCGCCAACCCTGCACCAGCGCAGCCGCGGCGTCCCAGCACAGCAACCGGTAAGTATTAGAACTGATCTCTGGGGGGGGATTAACGCCCCCCCCC
>QEPC01012189.1:1904672-1925747 GCA_003113815.1 Sphenodon punctatus | reverse complement strand
TGCAGTGGAATGGAATGCGGCCCCCAGTAACTGGAATGATGGTCCCAGAATCTAGTTGATGGTTCCTGGGATGGGCGGGCATGACTGATTCAGGGATAGTGGAATGACAGCCTAAAGTCTATTGGGCACACTTCATTCAATCATGCAATTGGTGGTAGCAGCAGGTACAGGAATTTACACAGGCAGGCAGGCACAAATTATATGTTGTGTTATATTCCATCTCATTATGGTAGGTTTGCTGCATGGTGGATGTGGCCAATGGGCATTGGGCACATGAGCACAGATGGGAGTTCTTCCTGGTTCTGGCTGGTGGCAGCCAGAGTACCTGGATAAACCTACCTCTCCCCCTCCAACTCCCATCTCTCCCATTCTAGCTGGTAACATATCTCTCTCTCTCTCTCTGGCCATATAATGCAGGTGACAGCATGGGTGGGATCATGTCTGTCTCTCCTTCAAGCAGTAGGGAGACTTTCTCTCTTATTTCTCTCTCTCTCTCTCTCTCTCTCTCTCTCTCTCTCTCTCACCATGCACAGCAGGTTGCGTAAAGAAAAGGTGGAATGACAGTGCCCCGTGAGCGGAATGACAGGGAACAAGAACCCTGAGGGTGGGTCCTGGGGCTGGAGTGGCAGCTTCTAGGTATTGGCCACAACCCTCCCTGCCTGTAACTTGGCCCCAGAACCCTGATGGTGGTACTGGGGCTGGAGTGCCTGTTCCTTGATGCGGTGGAAAGACATCACCTCCGTGCAAGGAATGATAGCCCCAGACCCTTGATGATAGGTCCTGGGGCTAGAGTAGCAGGTTCTAGATATTTGCCATAGCCCTCCCTGTCAGTAACTTGGCCCCAGAACTCTAATGGCAGGTCCTGGGGCTGGAGTGGCTGTTTCTTGATGATTTGGAATGACAATGCCCTGTGCGAGGAATGATAGCCCCAGATCCATGACATTGGGTCCTTGTGCTGGAGTGGCAGCTTCTAGATATTGGCCGCAGCCCTCCCTGCCAGTAACATAGCCCCAGAACCCTGATGGTGGGTCCTGGGGCTGGAGTGGTTGTTTCTTGATGCTGTGGAATGATAGCACCCTGTGCGAGGAATGATGGCCCCAGACCCATGATGGTGGGTCCTGGAGCTAGAGTGGCAGCTTCTAGGTATTTGCCACAGCCCTCCCTGCCTGTAATTTGGCCCCAGAACTCTGGCAGTGGGTCCTGGGGCTGGAGTGACTGTTTCTTGATGTGGTGGAAAGACATTGTCTCCATGCGAGGAATGATGGCCCCAGACCCATGATGGTGGGTCCTGGGGCTAGAGTGGCAGCTTCTGGATATTGGCCACAGCTCTCCCTGCCAGTAACTTGGCAACAGAACCATGACAGTGGGTCCTGGGGCTGGAGTGGCTGTTTCTTGATACATTTGAAAATTGGTTCTCTGTGCAAGTAATGAAGGTCCCAGACCAATGACGTTGGGTTCTGGGACTGAAGTGGCAGCTTCTAGATATTGGCCACAGCCCTCCCTGCCAGTAGCGTAGTCCCAGAACCCTGACGGTGGGTCCTGGGGCTGGAGTGGTTGTTTCTTGATACAGTGGAAAGACATCGCCTCCGTGCAAGGAATGATGGCTCCAGATCCATGATTGTGGGTCCTGGGGCTAGAGTGGTAGCTTCCAGATATTGGCCACAGCGCTCCCTGCCTGTAACTTGTCCCCAGAACCCTGACGGTGGGTCCTGGGGCTGGAGTGGCTGTTTCTTTTAGGGATGGGCAAACTCAGTTCAGAAGTTCGGAGTTTGGACTGAACTCGACCAGTTCAGTTGACTGAACTGAACTTCCGAACCGAACTCGGTTTTCAAACCAAACCAAACCAAATTTCCTAACTCGGTTCTGTTCGCCCATCCCTAAAAGATAATATTCCATTTAATTAAATGTGGTTTGAATTTCAAAACTCTGTTCAGAAGTTCAGAGTTCAGACCGAAGTCGAATAGTTCGGTCGACCAAACCAAACTTCCAAACCGAACTTGATTTTCGAACCAAATCGAACCGAATTTCCGAACTCAGTTCTGTTCACCCATCCCTAGTTTCTTGATGTGGTGGAAAGACATTGCTTCCGTACAAGGAATGACGACCTCAGACCCATGACCGTGGATCCTGAGGCTAGAGTGGCAGCTTCTAGATATTGGCCACAGCCCTCCCTGCCAGTAACTTGGCCCCAGAACCCTGACGGCACAGGTCCTGGGGCTGGAGTGGCTGTTTCTATATGCGGTGGAATGACATCACCTCTCCGTGAGGAATGATGGACCCCAGAACCCGTGGCACAGACAGCATGGGTGACATTGGCAGCAGCAGCAGACATTGGTTGTCAGGGTACAGAGCCCTTGGCACAGATGGCATATAGGCCTGGCCTGGGGGCCATTGACACCAGGAGACAGTGGGTTGCCAGGGTACAGAACCATTTGCACAGACAGCATATAGGCCTGGGGGCTATTGGCACTAGAAAAAGCAGACATTGGTTGTCGGGGTAGGCAGTCAGGTGGCGTGGCATGAGTGGCAGTCAGGCAGACTGAGGCAGGGTTCAAGCTTTGCAACCTGGGTGGGCGGGCAGGCAGGCAGCGTGGCATGTGAGGCAGTAGGGCAAGAGGACTGGGACATTGGCAGCAGGGCACTCAGCTAGGTTAGCAAAGACTGTGCAGCGGGAGAGAGCGAGAGCCAGTCAGCGTCACATAGGCGAGCCAAGATCGTGTAGCCATAGGCTGGCTGGCAGGCTTACAGTTTGTTTCCCAATGCCACCCTGCATCATGAGGTCAGTCAGATAAGGTGGCCGGGGCCATCTAGTATGAGAGAGAGAGAGAGAGAGGCAGGCAGGCAGGCAGGCAGGGCGGGTGCCAGGCATTGGGACAGCACCTCATCAGCTTAGGAGCAGTAGCCCCAGCCCAGATTGAGGAGGAGGAGGAGAAGGAGGAGGAGCCCTGTCCCGACTGCCCCTGGCATGGGATGGTGTGTGCCACTGCACCATCACTTCTTGTCCAGGGGCAGCTCAGCAGTGGAAGGTTCACCTTTAGGAACAACAACTGCTCCACCAACTTGGCCCTCAGTCTCAGGTTGTGCGGGGAGCAAATGTCCCCCGCCACAGAGAACACCCACTCGCTGGGGACACTGGTTGGTGGGTAGGACAATAATCCCCTGCCCACTTTGGACAGGGCTGACCACACATCAGACTTGCCAGTCCAGTAGGCCAAGGGATCACTGCTGGGATCAATGTATGGCTCCTCGTCCAGGTAGGTCTCGACTGCTGCTGAGGCACAGTCATACGCCCTCTCGTAGCTGTTTCTGGGCACCACTGCCCCCACTGCCATCAGCCATGCTGTCTGTCCTTTTGTGCTGGGCCCCATGTCCCCCAGAGTGGGCTGCACAGAGGAGAAGCTGCTGGCAGTAGGGGTGCTGCTGCTGGTACTGATCATGCTGCTGCTGCTACTACCACTAGGCCTGGAGGCAGGGATAGATCCCGCTGACTGAAAGGGGCGGCTGCTCCCACTCCCACCATCCCAGGGGTATCCTGCTGCTGCTGTTGCCACGCACTCTCAAAAGCCCGCTCTGCCTTCTGGACCCTCCCCACAAGATCATCCTTCCAGATGCCATAGAGGGATGACTTGTGTGCCACGCTGCCCTTGATCCTGGGGTCCTACATTGTTCCCAAAACATATTCCCCCCACAGCAGGAGCTCATCAAACTTCACCTTCAGGCCTGTCTTGAGCTTCTGCGCCAGCCCAATCGCCTCAGCCCCCAGCTTCTTGCCCCGAGGGCCGCAATCCTGCCCCTGCAGAATCTCCTCAAGACTCTGGTGGAGACTCTGGACCAGAGGGGTCACCTGGCTGATTGTGGCCGTGGAGGAGCTGATGGTCTCCGTCACTTCCAGGAACAGTTGCAGAATGAAGACCATCTGGGAGAGGATCTCCCATTCTGCCCCATTGAAGCCTGGAGGAGAGCTGCTGTCTGTGTCCAATTGCACCTAATGCAAGGCGGTTTTCTGATCCACAAGCCGCTCAAGCATCAGGAAGGTGGAATTCCACCTTGTGGAGACATCCTCCACCAGCTGGTGCACTGGGTGTCCTTGCTCTGCCTTCTTGGTCCTGCGGAGTTCGCTGCCCTTCACGCTGAAATTAAAAACCCAGCCAGCTCCCTCCCCTGCTGGATCAGGGATCTAAGGATGCCTTCCCCAATCCTCTTATCCCCCAAACCCAGAGCATCCTTGCCCACCAGGTGGAGGGTGTGTGCAGCGCAAGGGATGCACGTGAAGCCCCCATCGCGGACTGCCTTGAGTATATTGGCTGCATTATCAGTCACCACACACCCCAGGGTGTATGCTGCACCTGGCATGACCCACTTCCCCACCACAGCGTTCAGGGCTGCCTCTATGTTCCTGGCAGTGTGGGGGCAGTCCATGACTTCCGCCTGAAGTAGGGCCCACCTATACCCTGCTTCAGGACCCCTTATGCCACTGTCAAATGCCGACTCTGGGTCCTGCCACCAGTGCGCCGTCACCGCCAGGTACGCGTGCTCGGGATTCCGGCTGGACCACAGGTCAGTGGTGAAATGGACAGTGGAACCCCCAGCCCCTGCCAGCTGCTCCTTCACCCACTCCTTCAAAGCCCCGTACAGGGCTGGCACCACCATACAACTCAGGGTGGTGCGGGATGGCAGCTTAAATGGTGGGGCCAGGAACCCCATCAGTCACTCAAGCTCGGTGTCCCCGACAATGGAGAAAGGCTGGCCATCGACAGTGATCATCTCACCCAACAGGTGCGTGGCTGTCTCTTGAAAGCTATGCCGCCCTCCAGCTGCCGATGGTCTTGGCTGCTGCCCCCATCCCAGCTCCTCCATTGTGGGCTGACGCTGCTGGCAAGGCTGCTGCTCCTGCTGCTCCCCCCTACCAACGATACTGCTCCTGCTGCTAGATGCAGCCGCTGGAGCAGGACGTTTGCCCAATGAAGGAGGTGGATGACTAGCCACTTGGGTCAGGAACCTGCTATGATCNGGCTGGCAGGCTTACAGTTTGTTTCCCAATGCCACCCTGCATCATGAGGTCAGTCAGATAAGGTGGCCGGGGCCATCTAGTATGAGAGAGAGAGAGAGAGAGGCAGGCAGGCAGGCAGGCAGGGCGGGTGCCAGGCATTGGGACAGCACCTCATCAGCTTAGGAGCAGTAGCCCCAGCCCAGATTGAGGAGGAGGAGGAGAAGGAGGAGGAGCCCTGTCCCGACTGCCCCTGGCATGGGATGGTGTGTGCCACTGCACCATCACTTCTTGTCCAGGGGCAGCTCAGCAGTGGAAGGTTCACCTTTAGGAACAACAACTGCTCCACCAACTTGGCCCTCAGTCTCAGGTTGTGCGGGGAGCAAATGTCCCCCGCCACAGAGAACACCCACTCGCTGGGGACACTGGTTGGTGGGTAGGACAATAATCCCCTGCCCACTTTGGACAGGGCTGACCACACATCAGACTTGCCAGTCCAGTAGGCCAAGGGATCACTGCTGGGATCAATGTATGGCTCCTCGTCCAGGTAGGTCTCGACTGCTGCTGAGGCACAGTCATACGCCCTCTCGTAGCTGTTTCTGGGCACCACTGCCCCCACTGCCATCAGCCATGCTGTCTGTCCTTTTGTGCTGGGCCCCATGTCCCCCAGAGTGGGCTGCACAGAGGAGAAGCTGCTGGCAGTAGGGGTGCTGCTGCTGGTACTGATCATGCTGCTGCTGCTACTACCACTAGGCCTGGAGGCAGGGATAGATCCCGCTGACTGAAAGGGGCGGCTGCTCCCACTCCCACCATCCCAGGGGTATCCTGCTGCTGCTGTTGCCACGCACTCTCAAAAGCCCGCTCTGCCTTCTGGACCCTCCCCACAAGATCATCCTTCCAGATGCCATAGAGGGATGACTTGTGTGCCACGCTGCCCTTGATCCTGGGGTCCTACATTGTTCCCAAAACATATTCCCCCCACAGCAGGAGCTCATCAAACTTCACCTTCAGGCCTGTCTTGAGCTTCTGCGCCAGCCCAATCGCCTCAGCCCCCAGCTTCTTGCCCCGAGGGCCGCAATCCTGCCCCTGCAGAATCTCCTCAAGACTCTGGTGGAGACTCTGGACCAGAGGGGTCACCTGGCTGATTGTGGCCGTGGAGGAGCTGATGGTCTCCGTCACTTCCAGGAACAGTTGCAGAATGAAGACCATCTGGGAGAGGATCTCCCATTCTGCCCCATTGAAGCCTGGAGGAGAGCTGCTGTCTGTGTCCAATTGCACCTAATGCAAGGCGGTTTTCTGATCCACAAGCCGCTCAAGCATCAGGAAGGTGGAATTCCACCTTGTGGAGACATCCTCCACCAGCTGGTGCACTGGGTGTCCTTGCTCTGCCTTCTTGGTCCTGCGGAGTTCGCTGCCCTTCACGCTGAAATTAAAAACCCAGCCAGCTCCCTCCCCTGCTGGATCAGGGATCTAAGGATGCCTTCCCCAATCCTCTTATCCCCCAAACCCAGAGCATCCTTGCCCACCAGGTGGAGGGTGTGTGCAGCGCAAGGGATGCACGTGAAGCCCCCATCGCGGACTGCCTTGAGTATATTGGCTGCATTATCAGTCACCACACACCCCAGGGTGTATGCTGCACCTGGCATGACCCACTTCCCCACCACAGCGTTCAGGGCTGCCTCTATGTTCCTGGCAGTGTGGGGGCAGTCCATGACTTCCGCCTGAAGTAGGGCCCACCTATACCCTGCTTCAGGACCCCTTATGCCACTGTCAAATGCCGACTCTGGGTCCTGCCACCAGTGCGCCGTCACCGCCAGGTACGCGTGCTCGGGATTCCGGCTGGACCACAGGTCAGTGGTGAAATGGACAGTGGAACCCCCAGCCCCTGCCAGCTGCTCCTTCACCCACTCCTTCAAAGCCCCGTACAGGGCTGGCACCACCATACAACTCAGGGTGGTGCGGGATGGCAGCTTAAATGGTGGGGCCAGGAACCCCATCAGTCACTCAAGCTCGGTGTCCCCGACAATGGAGAAAGGCTGGCCATCGACAGTGATCATCTCACCCAACAGGTGCGTGGCTGTCTCTTGAAAGCTATGCCGCCCTCCAGCTGCCGATGGTCTTGGCTGCTGCCCCCATCCCAGCTCCTCCATTGTGGGCTGACGCTGCTGGCAAGGCTGCTGCTCCTGCTGCTCCCCCCTACCAACGATACTGCTCCTGCTGCTAGATGCAGCCGCTGGAGCAGGACGTTTGCCCAATGAAGGAGGTGGATGACTAGCCACTTGGGTCAGGAACCTGCTATGATCCACTGACCCTGCCTCTCCACTTAGCATTGCAGCACTGTGGCACGATTTCAGGTGCCTCGACATGGCAGTTGTCCCTAGGGATGGGCGAACAGATGGCAGTTTGATTCAGCTGCATTCGGTTCATGCGTTTGGGCTCATGCATTCAGATGGTTCACCTGGTTCGGGTTCAGCCATTTGGTTCGGGTTCTGCCATTCGGGAAAAAATAACACAACAGCACGGGAAGCCATAATCGCGCCGGAAACCAGAAATTCGAGTGCGTGCGGAGCTGTGTGGTGAGTGAGTGTGTGTTTGACTGGGTGGCTGTTCGGTTTGTGTGTTTTGGCTGTGTTTGTGATGGGTTTGGTTGTTTTGTGTGTTTGGGTGGTTGGTATGTGTTGTGGGTGAGTTTTGGGGGTGAGTTTTTGTTTAAATTTAAAAAAAAAAAAATGAAGAAAGCTGCGTTCTGATCCCCCGGCTGGGGACCAACTTGCTGGTCAAGGAGGAGGAGGAGGAAGAGTAGAAGTAGAGGTCGCTGCCCCTACTACACCTATGGTGGTGGTTCCCGTCTCCTCAGATGAGCAAGCGGCGGGCTCAGGAGGTGCTGCCAGGTTTGTAAAAAAAAATTTACTTTGAGGACAAGAAAGGCTCTATCTGTTAGAGTGAGCTCACTGGCGTGCGGGTGGGTGCATGTCTGGGTGGTGTGCATCTCTCAGGCACAAACAGTGGTCATCAGCGGATGGCAGCGGATGTCTGCCACAGAGAGAGAGGGTACTGTAGTGTGGGGGCTCTGGCATGAGCAGCACCCCCACCCAAACATGTGCCAGGATAAGGCTAGCAATGGTCTCCACTCTCCAGTTGCCATCCCATTCCCTACGCACCCCCAAATAGGGGCAGGGTCTTTCCTTCAGCCAGGGTCACATCTCCCGTTGCCATCACCATCCCTAGCACCCCAAGGAGGGCAGGATTTGCACGTGCCAGCCAGGGCCTTCCTAGTTGCAATCCCAAGCACCCCAAGGAGGGCAGGATTTGCATGTGCCAGCCATCCAGGGTCTCTCCATTGACATCCCAAGCAGCACCCCAGGGAGCACAGAATTTGCATGTGATAGCCAGGGGGGTTCTAGTTACAATCCCTAGCATCCCCTAGCATCCCTGGGAGGGCAGGATTTGCACGTGCTTTATTGCTTTCTAGTTGCAATCCCTAGCACCCCAAGGAGGGAAGAGTAGAGGCATCATCATAAATGCATGATATTACCTTGGTGTAATATGATTACACCAAAGTGTAGTAGCAGCCTGTGCAAGCTGCTCCCTCATCCGCTCCTTCAAAGCCCTGTAGAGCTGTGGCACCACAGCCCAACTCAGGGTGGAGCGGGAAGGCATCTTAAAGTTGGGGGCCAGGAACCCAATCAGCCGCTGGAAGCCCTTGTCCTCCACAATGGACAAGGGCTGCCCATCCAGGGCAATCATCTCTGCCAACAGGCGCTTGGCTTTCTCCTGGAAGCCTGTGCCACAGCGCCCTGACGATGGCCTTGACACATCCCTCCACCCCATCTCCTCCATGGTGGACTGATGGCGCTGCTCCTGCTGCTGTTCTGCCCCCATACTGTTCCTGCTGCTAGAGGCAGCAGCAGTTGGTGCAGGACACTGGCCCACTGAAAGAGCCGGTGACTGGCCGCTGCAGTCGGGAACCATCTGGCATCCATTTCCCTTGCCTTCCTGCTGAGCAACACAGCACTGTGGCATGCCTTGAGGTGCCTCGCCATTGAAGTTGTACCAAGGCTGGTGAGCACCTGCCCACGCTTCACCACCTTATTGCACAGCGCGCACTGCACCTCTCTGGGATCATCTGCCCGCACCTGCTTAAAATGATCCCAGACTGAGGATTTTTTCCCCCCTTCTGCCTTCTTGCTTGCCCTTGCTGACGCACTGCTGCCAGCACTTCTGGGAGGGGGAGAACTTCGTGGCCCTGTGACGCAGCTCTGGGAGGAGGGTCAGACATCGCCTCAGCTCCAGACATCTCCTCATGCTGCTGGCACTCTCCCTGTGCCCCCCTCTGTAGCTGCTAGTGCTGCTGCTGTTCCTCTCCCTACTGACATTGCCCAGGGATTGGGCTCTGCCTCTAGCAGCTGGGTTGGGATCCACCAGCTCTGGACTGCTGGGGATTGCCTCGACAGTGGGGGACATTGGTGGCCCTGGAGGAACATTGGAAGCAGCCCCAGCACCTGCTTCAGCACCACCACCAGCAGAGACAGATGCAGCCTCAAGTCCTGCAGGTCTTCCAGTGCCCTGCATGGCAGTGGAGGAGGGCACTGCCAGGAGGCGATGCTGATCCGCTGAAGCCTGTTGCTCTAAAGCAGGCCTGCTGAGTTTGGGGGGGGTGGTGAACTGCTCTGCCTCTGGCTACTGCTGTCGCTCAACTGGCACGGCCCCAACCACCTCTGGCACGTGCCCCATTGCCTTCCCTATGGGCAGCAGATCGGCCTCTTCTTCCCTTCTCCATTTCTCCCTCCAAAAAAATGTTTTTATTTTTTTATTTATTTAAATTTTTTATCTAATATTATGTATATCTATATCTACACTAAATGTAACTACTATTAAATGTAACTACTATTAATGAACTAGAATAGTTATTAACTAATAACTATTCTAAATGCTATGAACTAAAAGGATTAAGTACACACTACTCCTACAAACATTAAAACAAAATCACTAAATGCTATCTCTATCACTAAACTAACTCTTACAACTGTCTACTATCTCTAACCTACTTTCTATCTTTCTCTATATATATATGGGATGGGGGGGTCACAAACAACACAAACAGGAGGGGTACAAAACTTAAATGAAACCAAAATCAATCTAATAATCCTACTCTAAATGAAATAACAGGGGAAGGGAATTAGGGATGGAATATATGGGAGAGGGAAAGGATTCAATGGAGGGGCGAGGGAGGAAGAAAGATTGAACACAGGAAACAGAGGAGGGTAAAAACAAAAAACCACTAAATCTATCTAAGCTAAGCTAAATAAATGAATGAGAATATGGGGGTAGATGGGTTGGATGGGTGAAATGGGAGGAGGATAGCTGGATTGGGGAGTTGGAAAATGCTGGGAGAAGGAGCCTTCTGAAATGCCCGTGGCCAATTGCAGACTGCCAAGCCAGTGGTCTGAGGTGAAAAGGGATGGTGATTCGGCAGGCTGGCTGCTACTCCAAGCCAGTCTCCACCCTCCAACTCTGGTGCCTGGAAGTCTGCTCCTCAGCTGAGTCAGATGATTCCCCCTCCCTGCTACATTTGGCCTTCCAGTGACCTGACAGTAGACCATGTTTTAGCCACCCGAACTCAACCGAACGTGATCTGAAGTGTTCGGTCATTTCGACGTTTGGAATTGAGTTTTGTTCAGTATGTTCGTGTTCGGGTCAGTCGTCTGAACAGGCTGAGTTCGGGTCGAACTCCAAACTTCTGACCCGTGTTTGCCCATCCCTAGTTGTCCCCAGGTTGGTGAGCACCTGCCCACGCTTCACCACCTTATTGCACAAAGTGCATTGCACCTGCCGTGGATCATCTGCCTGCACCTTAAAATGCTCCCAGACCCATGATTTTTTAACCCCTCCTGCCTTCTGGCCCACACTGGGTGACACACTCCTGGGAGGGGCAGGACATGGTGGCACTGTCGACACAGCTCGTTGAGGGACAGCCATCACCTCAGCAGCACCAGATACAGAGACCTCCTCCACAGAAATATCTGCTTCATTGTCCCCATCCCCAAACAGAGTGATGGAGGCTGCTGGACTCCCCATGCTGCTCCCACTCTGAGCAGCACGCTTCCCCTGCCCCCTATAGCTGCTGTTGCTGCAACTGCAACTACGCTCCCTTCTTCCATTGCCCAGGGATCGGGCCCTGCCTCTAGCTGCCGGAGTGACATCAATCAGCCATTAACTGCTTTGCGGGATTGCCTCTATAATTATGGGAGAGTGGGGGGGAAATGGTGACCCCTGAGGAGCTTCAGGCATTGAGTCGCCTGCACCTGCAGCCACAGATGAGACAGCCTCAGCTGCCTGCCATGCAGACATTACAGTGCCCTGCGTGGCAGTGGAGGATACTGCCCGGAGGTGACGCCTAACCCCCTGGCCCCTAGTGCCACTACTGCTGGGAGAGGAAGACCCATAATCAGGCCTGCGCAGCTTGGGGCGTTGTGATGGGCTGCTGCTTCTGCCTGCTGGCACTCTGCTAGCACGGCCCCTGCCAGCTCTGCCACGTGCCTCATTGCCTGGCTTGCGGGCAGCAGATTGCCCTTGCCCTCTCCTACCTCCCTTCTCCATTTCTCCCACCAAAAGAATGCACAAATATTATATAAAAACAATTTTTTATTTTAAATTTTATATATATATATATATATATATATATATATATATATATATATATATATATATATATATATTACACTAAATCTAACTGCTAATAACTATTCTAAAACCTATTGAACTAAATGGAATATCTTAATAATTAACTACAAAGGCCTTGTCCTACAAACACACTGTTTCTGTATCTATCTCTATAACTAATCTAACTACTATGTATATCTATCTAGTAACTATCTATCTAATAACTATCTATCTATATATACAATATTACACAGGGGGAAACACAAAGAACACAGGGAGGGGTACAAAACTGAAATGAAAATCAATCTAATAATAATCCTACTCTAAATAAATCCAAAACATAAAACAGGGGAAGGGAATAATCAGGGATGGAATAAGAGGGAGAGGGAAAGGATTCAATGGAGGGGGGAGGGAGGAAGGAAGATTGAACACAGGGAACACAGGGAGGGGTAAAAACAAAAAATAACACCTAAATCTATCTAATATAATCTAAATAAATGATAATATGGAGGTAAATGGGTTGGATGGGTGAAATAGGAGGAGGATGGCAATGGATTAGGAATAGGAAGGAACAAAAACTGCTGGGAGAGAGGGAGCCTTCTGAAACGCCTGCTGTTCAGGAACAGTGACTAGCTCAGAAGGTGTTGGGAAGGGGGGAGGCAATCAGTTTTGTTTCTTGCTGCGCCCGCCTCACCGCAAGCCCCATTGGCTCCGTGCAGCCTAGCCCGTGGCCAATCGCAGACTGCGAAGCCAGTGGTCTGAGGCGAAAAGGGATGGTGATTGGGCAGGCTGGCTGCTACTCCAAGCCTCTCCACCCCTGGTGCCTGGAAGTCTGCTCCTCAGCTGACTCCCCCTCCCTGTCACGTTTTGCCTTCCAGTGACACGTTTTCGCCACCCGAACTCACCCAAACGCGATCCAAACTGACTGAACTGTTCAGTCATTTCGAAGTTTAGAATCTAGTTCGGTTCGGTCAGTTCATGTTCGTATTCGGGTTCAGGTTCGGTTGTCCGAACAGACCGAGTTCGGTCCAAACTCCAAACTTCCGAACCGTGTTCGCACATCCCTAGTTGGGAGCTGGGAGTGAACAGTGAGGAATGGATTGCCCATTGTGACTGTTGGTTCTTCTCCCATGCGATCAAAATTGGCCACTGTTGGAGGACAGGATGCTGGGCTTGACGGACCATTGGTCTGACTCAGTATGGCACTTCTTATGCTCTTATTATATTTAATAAAGCTGCCTTAACATACCATTTACTCTCATGTTAGCATTTGAGTATAATTAGTAATGCCGCCTTAACAAGCTTCTTAAACTGAAGGCTTTTTGTCTAGGTAATATTAATGATTAATAACTGGTATACTGTGTGTGTCATAACACTCAAACTAGGGTCACATGGTGAAAAGGTTTTGGAATTACTGCTCTGGGTGAAGAAGAAACATTCTCTGTGGGCTAACGCAAACAGTGCTTCACCTTCTTCAGAAGCATCATCTATTGACCACTGTTTGGGACATCAGACTGGATGAGATGGATCACTGATCCACTATGGAAAAATCTGTGTTCACAATTGTACCCCCTCAAACTACTATGGAAACCTATGTTCACTGTCTTTCTAGCACAATCTAAATTGAGACTCCTCTCAACACAATAGGGGCTGTAAGAATGGCTTTTGGCCCATGTTATTTTGAGCACTTCAATTTTGGAGTGCCTCACTTGACACAATTAAATCAATCTGACTTTCAAAGAATCTAATTAGAACAGGCAGAGGAACAGTGTTAAGGTGTTATCACTCTTGCCAAGCAAAAGTTAATGGTCTGGCAATTAATAGTCTGTTCAAATTAGCAGAACAAAGGCTTGGTTGAGTGTTGCCTTTTTTACCTCCCCATGGAAGTTACTCAGGAACTAAGGGTGAAAACAGACATGACGCTAACCACCCTTTAACCACCATTGGTGTTAATTTATGCATGCTGCAGGGCTGCATAAGGCACCAATACAGCCCTGCAACATGCATAAATAACCACCAAGGGTGGTTAGCGTCATGTCTGTTTTCACCCTAAGAGGGAATGTGCCCTGAAGGTCTTTCTGCAGGCACCTCTGGCAGTTGGACAGCCCAAGTTAAACACTTCTGGGGATGGAGCCCAGCTTGGATTTCCTGGAGGGGGCCAGGCTCCTGGAGTTCCCTGTAGTCAGTTCCCCTGACTCATAGGACATAAAGCTAAATATCTGCTCAAGTTCTAAAATGACCTTGGCCTTAAAATTACCTAGCTAGTCCTCCTTCCTCAAATTATAGTATGTCTGATTCTGCAGTAGGGCTGAATGTCTGAAAGGTAGGATCTGTACTGACATGACACATTTTCATACTATTTGCTGTTGCAAAAAGGTATATCATTTTAATTCTGTGGTCTATCAATTAGTGTGAGATTGAAGTAATACATTTAATATTTATACTATTTTAGAGTCTCAATGCTCCAGTCACAATTGCAAGCTCATAGCATTAGGTATGGTCTTTTTGGAAATTTCTTAAGAAGGACATGGGATCTTGAGGTGAGACCCTGAGGCAGGGGGATTGTTTGGGGGTTTGGGTGGGGTTGCGGGGAAGGATAGGTTTTGAGGAGTATTTTTATTGTATGAATTTTAACGTCTTTTGTTTTCTTGTGATGGGGGATTGTGAGCCACCCTGAGCCGTGTGGGAAGGGTGGCATAGCAATTTTAAAAATAAATAAATATATTTATTGGTGGTTTGACGCAGATTCTATATCAGGATTCTATCTCTCTTTGTGTCTGGTGGAAACTACCGCTTTCAGGGTAAATGTAACAACTTGTATGTCTGCAAGACTACACAGAGGTGGTGAACAAACCAGTTCTTAAAGGGATATCATTCCGCCAGTACACATGGTACAAACATAAGTCCTGATCTTGCATTGGGGTCCTCATACAAAGAACCAGTTGCAGAATTATGGGCTTTTGAAACCCATCCCAATCTGCATATAAGAATGATATGTACCTTGGAATGGAGGGTTTGTATGCCCTTCCCCATGGAATGTTTTACCTGGCTGAAACTATCAAGCCCGTTCTGTTAAAGTTATCTCCAATACAATAGGAGTGGGGCAGAGGAGAGCAGTGAGAAGGAGTGACAAAGTTTGGACTCTGACTGAGCAGGAAGCAAGCTGGAAGCCTTGGGAGAAAGGAAATCGACCTTTTCAAGGAACACCTGGAATGCTGGACCTTCGCGAACTATTGGTGTCCGCTTGAGGGGGGACATGCAGAGCTATTAGCAGTTTCCCCTTCACTACTTCTCAACTGATAAAAGTGTAAATAAATGTATTTCTATATAAACTACAGAATTTCCACACAAACCATTGTCTGTCTCTTTCTAAAAATGACACACAAATCCAGAAAGTGCCACTCTGGAAATCCCAGCAGCTCAGGGAAAGGGGTGAGCCAAAATAATAATCTTACAGTCTCTTGAGATCTAGAGGTCTCTCAGTTGCTATGCAATCTATTATATACGAGTACACACAGGGTAATTATCAGCGGAAACTTTGTTTCGAATTCATCTCTGATTTAGAGTAAATCTGTAACTTCCAGTATGTGATGTTTGTGATGCAATTAATTAGAGTAGTACAGATTTGATATTGTTAATTATTTATGCTTTAAATTTGTAGCACACAATGAAATTTGATAATTAGTCAAAAATTAGATTTGTCTGGAACATAAAGTGTACCTTGCAAACAATGAATACGTGTACTGTTATAAGGAGTATGTACCTGTTTAGTGAAATGTCATAGCATGACAGCGCCATCTCTGCAGAGAGACAATCTTTTCTTCCGTGCATATTATTAGAAATAAAAGATGACATCAAAGTAAATAATTTTATGGCTGATTTCACTCTGACTTCTCCTGTAGAATCTACTGAGAGCTTGAAAGAACTTAATAAAAAATTGAGAGAGAGATTGAACAAGATAAGTATTAAAAAGCAAGGTGAACAAAACTCCTGGAAGATTAATCTACTGCATCATACAGAGCTGCAGCTGAAGCCTTTGAGTTAGACCTCCCTTAAGCTACTGTCGTTCAACGTAGACTTCAAAGCACAATTTGCTAGGATACCAGATTGGAAGAAATGGGGTTTTCTTTAACAAGCTTTTAGAGAAAGACAATTGTTTTGATTAACAAACCTGGGTTCTAATATACATTCCACAACCTGCAAAGATAACAACTTTTAACACACCACCATCTGAGACCCATGGAGTGCAAGTCTCAAACAGCTGTTCTGTTCTGTAACCAACTATAGGTGCATAAATGTACTGTATACACCCTACAGTCCTTATTAGTGCTTTAACTCAAAGTGATCTAGGCCAACCGCTCCCAAGGTTTTTGTCTGTGTGAATTAATTTTAAGACTTAAATATAATCCCAAGACCCAAGAACAGAGCAAATAAAATAAAATAATAAAAAAATATTTTAAAAAAATAAATAAATGCAAGTTGTATCAACTCAGTCAGGAGTGTGACCCCACCTGCAGATGGCGTGACCCTAGCTGGAGTCTTGACTCACAGTTTGGATGTCTCTGACCTTTAACTAAACCCATTACTACTTATATTAAGTAGTTTAATAGGGATGTGCGAATGCGGTTTGGATGTTCAGAGTTCAGGCTGAACTCGGTCTGTTCAGATGTCCAAACTGAACGTCCGAACCGAACTCGAAAAGGGCCGAACAGTTCGGTCATGTTCAGGTGAGTTCGGATGAGTTTGGGGTCGGGAAAAACTTGACTTTGGGCGGGAAAAGTGTGACTGGAAGTTGGAGGCAGCTGAGGAGCAGACTTCCTGGCACCAGGGATGGAGACCAGGAGTGGTCCCAGGGCCAAATGATACCAATACCGAAAAAAATCCTTCAAATTCGGTATCGATTTCAGTATCGATAGTGCTATTTTTGGATGTTCATTCAAGTTCGGCCGAAACAAACTCCGCCAAACCGAACAGCCGAACCCAAACTCGGGTTTCGAACCGAACGATCAAACGTCCAAACATCCAAACCGCGTTCTGTTCTCACATCCCTAGTGTTTAAGCCTGGGTTGCTGTATGCAGTTCAGATTTCGTTATTAACATAAGAACATAAGTAGTGCCATACTGAATCAGACCAATGGTCCATTAAGCCCAGCATCCTGTCCTCCAACAGTGGCCAGTCTTGATCACATGGGAGAAGAACCAACAGTCACAATGGGCAATCCATTCCCCACTGTTCACTCCCAGCTCCCAACAGCAAGAGGTTCATCCCGTAAGGTACTTGGAGAGTAGGTCTATTAATGGCTATTAACCAAGAACTTATCCAGTTCTTTTTTAAACCCAGCTATACTACTAGCCTTGACAACATCCTCTGGCAACAAATTCCATAAGTTAATTATGCATTGAGTGAAAAAGTACTTCTTTTATTTGTTTTAAATCTGTCGACAGCTAGTTTCATTGAGTGTCCCCTAGTTCTAGTACTATTTGAGAGAGTAAATAACCGTTTCCTATCTACTCATTCCACACCACTCAAGATTTTATAAATCTCTATCATGTCCCCTCTCAGTCTTCTCTTCTCTAAGCTGAGACAACCCAGCTTGTCAAGCCTCTCTTTGTACAGAAGCTGTTCCACACCCTTTTTCATTCTCATTGCCCTTCTCTGTACCTTTTCTAGTTCAGCTATATCTTTTTTGAGATGGGGCGACCAGAACTGCACACAATATTCCAGGTGCAGTTGCAACATTGATTTCTGTAGAGACATTATGACATCCTCAGTTTTCTTCTCTATTCCTTTGCGAATAACTCCTAACATTCTGTTTGCTTTTTTGACTGCTACTACACACTGAGCTGAGGATTTCAGTGTATTGTCCACAATCACTCCCAGATCCTTTTCTTGAGTGGTAACTCCTAGATTAGTATCCAGCATTGTGTACTCATAGTTTGGGTTATTTTTCCCTATGTGCATCATTTTGTACTTGTGCACATTAAATCTCATCTGCCATTTAGATGCCCAGGCATCCAGTCTCGTAATATCCTGCTACAGTTCTTCACAGTCTGCTCATGTTTTAACTACCTTGAATACCTTGGTGTCATCTACAAATTTGATCACCACATTCTTAACGCCCTTTCCAGGATCACTTTTGAATCCCTTTTGAAATATCGGGGTTACATTTGCCACCCTCCAGTCCTCAGGTACAGTGGTAGATTTTAGCGATAAGTTACAGATTACTAACAGTAGGTCTGGCAATTTAATATTTGAGTTCCTTCAGAACTCTGGGGTGAATTCCATCTGGTCCTGATGGTTTGTTAGTATTTAGTTTGTCAATTTGATCTAGAACCTCCTCCAGAGTCACGCTGATGTGTAATAGTTCTTCTAATTCATCACCGACAAAGTAAGATTCTGGCGTGGGTACCTCCCCAACATCCTCTGCAGTGAAGACCAAAGCAAAGAACTCGTTTAGCTTCTCTACAATGTCCTTTTCCTCCCTAAGCTCCCCTTTCACCCCCTGCCCAACTGACTCTCTAGCAGGCTTCCTCCTTCTGATGTACTTGAAAATGTTTTTATTATTAGTTTTATCATCTTTAGCAAGTTGCTTCCCAAATTCCTTTTTGGTCTGCCTTATTAACTTTTTACATCTACTTTGGCAACACTTATGCTGTTCCCTATTTACCTCATTGGTACTCTCTTTCCATTTTTTAAAGGATGTCTTTTTGACTCCAATAGCCTCTTTCATCTCACCATTTAGCCAGACAGGCAGACGTTTAATCCTCTTTCTACCTTTTTTAATTTGTGGAATACATTTAATTTGAGCTTTCAAGATGGTGTTTTTAAATAGTCTCCACACTGCCTGTAGACATTTTATTCTTGCAACTGTTCCTTTACATTTCCCTCTAACTAGTTTCCTCGTTTTTACATAGTTCCCCTTTCTAAAGTTATGTGTTACCACAGTGGTCTTATTTGGCATTTTCCCTCCTGTGAGTATGTCATATTTGATTATATAATAATCACTTTTGCCCAGCAGCTTCAGCAGCGTTACCGTTTGCACTGAATCCTGCACTCCACTTAGGACTGGATCCAGAATGGCTCCTTCTCTTGTTGGTTCCAGGATGAACTGCTCCAGGAAGCAGTCATTTATGGCATCTAGAAATTTTATCTCTGCATACTGCCCTGAGGCAGTATTCACCCAGTCAATATGAGGGTAATTGAAATCGCCCATTATTACTTCATTTCTGACTTTAGTAGCCTGTCTAATCTCCCTTAGCATTCAACAGTTAGTCTCACTGTCCTGGTCAGCAGGAAGATAGTATAGGCCAACCGCTATACACTTCCCCATTATACATGGAATTTCTATACACAGAGATTCCAGAGTACTGTTTGCTTCCTTTACAATATTAATCCTGCTTCACTCAATGTTGGGTGAAAACAGACATGATGCTAACCACCCTTGAACCACCCTTGGTGGTCATTTATGCATGTTGCAGGGCTGCATAGGGCACCAATACAGTCCTGCAACATGCATAAATAACCACCGAAGGTGGTTAAAGGGTGGTTAGCGTCATGTCTGTTTTCACCCATTGTCTCTTACATATAGCACCACCCCACCAACAGCTCGATCTATGCTGTCATTTCGATATATCTTGTATCCCGGTAATACCCTGTCCCATTGGTTGTCCTCATTCCACCAGGTCTCTGCAATTCCTATGATGTTTATATCCTCATCATTTAACACAATACACTCTAATTCTCCCATCTTCTTTTTAGACTTGTAGCATGTCTAGACTGGCATATAAGACCAATCTATACATTTTTCTTTTCTTATTCATTAATTTTAAAAAATGACTTAACTTAAATTAAGCTTCATATGTGTGGTATGGTGTCTGAACAATACTTATACGTGATGAGGTATGTACAAGTTTAATTTCAGTTGTCATAAAAATTTTTTATTAATTAATAAGAAAAGAAAATTGTATAGATTGGTGTGATATTTAATAAAGTTGCCTTAACATACAATTTACTGTCATGTTAACATTTGAGTATAATTTGTAATGCTGCCTTAACAAGCTTCTTAAACTGAAGTTTTTTTGTCTAGGAAATTTGCCCTTGTTTTGAAACTTAATAGTTTTGTTAACGCATAAGCTGGCCCCAGACACAACAATACTGCAGGTGCATACAGGTGCTCATCCATCCCGTCACATACCCCACATGGATCAACCTGGTTTTTTTTCAGGTTTCTCTGGGCAGGGGTGATGGGCGGAGGTGTGTGTTACACAGGAGCGCACAAGCGACTGCTTTCGTATGACATGCACCCACCCATACCACTACGTGGGTGCGTCTCATGTAAAAGAGGTTGAATGCTTATTCACATGTGTTCTAACCTCTCACACACACACTCATTCTAACTGATCACACACACACTCATTCAGACACAGTACACACATGCCCTCATCTCACACATTCATTCAAACTGCTCAGTCATGCATACTAGACCAGGGGCATAGCTAGTGTGAAATGGGCCTCTGGCCAAGAAGTCAAGATGGGACACCCACTGGTGGCCTAGGGGTGCTGCCTGTCAAGCCTGGGGGTGCTGCTATCAAACACACAAGACACCCAAAATGCAGCCAGTCTATTAAGCGCATTATACCATGAAAACACATACACACACATCCTGCCCTCAAGGCAGCCCGGGGTGGCGAACAACATTCAATAAAAACAATTTAAATTTTTTAAAAACAATTTAAAATATGATATGTGGGGAAACCCCCCACCCCACCCCATCCCTACCCCTCGCCAAAAGCCTGACGAAACAGCCAGGTCTTACATACACGCTGAAACAGCAGGAGAGTGGGTGCCAACCGAGCCTCATCCAGGAGCGAATTCCACAGCACAGGGGTGGCCACCGAAAAAGATCTAAGATCGGTGGCAACCCGCCTCAGCCGGGGAACCTCAAAAAAGGCTCTCATGGATGATTTTAAGGGTCGCACGGGCACATGGGGAGTGAGGCATCCTGCAGATAAGTAGGGCCCAGGCCGTTAAGGACTTTAAAGGTTAAAACCAGCACCTTGAACCTGGCCCGGTACTTTATAGGCAGCCAGTGCAGAGCCCGGAGCACGGGTTTCATGTGCTCCCTGCGACCCACCCCCCTAAGGAGATGGGCCGCAGCATTCTGCACCAGCTACAGCCTCTGGACCAGCTGCTTGGGCAGTCCCACTCCCATGTAGAGCGCTTTGCAGTAATCCAGCCTCGAGGTGATGAAGGCATGGATGACAGTGGCGAGGTCGGAGTCTGAGAGATACGGCCGAAGTCACCAGACAAGATGTAACTGCCGAAACGCACTCCCCGCTACGGCCACAACCTGAGAATCCAGGCTGAGGCACGAATCGAGGAGCACACCCAGACTCCCCACTTGAGAGACGATGGGAGGGTGAAC
>QEPC01012189.1:1868224-1880708 GCA_003113815.1 Sphenodon punctatus | reverse complement strand
GGAGAGAAGCCAGCGGGTGGTGTTGGGGGCTGAGACATCTTGTCCCCACGCTTTATCCTGTGACGTTCTGCAGGGTTCCGTTCTGTCTCCATTGTTATTTAATGTATACATGCAGCCCTTGGTCGAGGTGGTGAGAGGGTTCGGGGTGCGATATCACCAATATGCTGATGATACTCAGCTGTACCTCTCTTTTTTAACTGACCCAGACCCTTCTGTCTCGGTGCTTTCCCAGTGTCTGGAGGCCATGGCAGAATGGATGTGGCAGAGCAGACTGAAGCTCAACCCTGATAAGATGGAGGTGATGTTGGTGGAGAGAGCGAGGGAGGTGTTGGCCCCCCTGGTTGGGGGGGTTTGCCCTCCCGTAGCTTGGCAGGTTCATAGTCTGGGGGTGATTTTGGACGCAGACCTCCACCTGGAGCAGCAGGTGGAGGTAGCGGCGAAGGCCGCCTTCCACCAGTTGTATATGGTGCAGAGACTGTGTCCGTACATCTCCAGCCCGGACCTGGCCTCCCTCATCCATGCATTCGTCACCTCGATGCTGGACTACTGCAATGCACTCTACGTGGGGCTGCCTTTGTTCCTGGTTTGGAGGCTGCAGCTAGTGCAGAATGTGATGGCCCGGCTCCTTTTGGGGACGCGTCGTCGGGAGCTCATAACACCTGTGCTCCGGACTCTGCACTGGTTGCCAATAGCGAGCTGAGCCAGGTTCAAGGTTTTGGTATTGATCTATAAGGCCCTTCACAGTCTGGGCCCCTCGTACCCCGGGGACCGCCTCACCCTCCACACCCCGAGCAGCTCCTTTTGTCTGCCAGGGGTGCCTTCTTGGAGGTCCCCCATGTTAAGTGGGGGGGCACAATGGAGAGGGCATTCTCAGTGGCCACGCCGTGCCTTTGGAACTCCTTCCTGTAGGAAGCTCGCCTGACCCCAAGCCTTTTAACATTCTGGCGAATTTGCAAAACCTGGCTGTTTGCCCAGGCCTTTGGAGAGGGTGGGAGTGTGGGGTAGGTTTTTTTTTATCCCCCTCCACCCTTATTTATTGTATATTTATTATTATTATGTTCCCTGTTCCTGTTTTAATTGTTGTAATTTTATGAGTGTTTTAAAATATTTTATAGTTGTATTTTTATATTTTGTTGACACTGTAAGCTGCCCCAAGCGTCTTCAGGAGAGGCGGGGTATAAATGTGAATAAATAAATAAATAAATAAATTATTGATGAGGAGCCCCTTGCGAAGACTGCCCCTGGTATGGGATGGTGTGTGTGCTACTCCACCATCACTCCTTGTCCAGGAGCAGCTCAGGGAATCCTAACAACAGAAGCTTGACCTTCAAGAAGATCAACTACTGCACCAACTTGGCCCCCAGTCTCAGGCGGTGTGGGGAGCAAATGTCCCCTGGCACAGAGAACACCCGCTCACTGGGGACACTGGTTGGTGGGCATGACAATAATCCCCTGGCCACTTTGGACAGGGCCAGCCACACGTTGGTCTTGCCGGCCCAGTAGGCCAAGGGATCGCTGCTGGGATTGATGCACGGCTCCTTGTCCAGTAGGTATCAACTGCTGCTGAGGCGCCATCATACTCCCTCTCATAGCTGTCCCTGGGCACCACCATCCCCACTTCCCTCAGCCACGCTGTCAGTCCCTGCCCTTTTGTGGGCCACACAGAGGAGGAGCTGCTGGCAGTAGGGGTGCTGCTGCTGCTCATCCTGCTGGTGCTGGTGTTGCTGCTACTTCTCGGGCTGGGGGCAGAGATAGACCCTGCTGGCTGAGAGGGGCGGATGCTCCCACTCCCACCATCCCCTGGGGCATCCTGCTGCTGCTGGCGCCATGAACTCTCCAGAGCCCGCTCTGCCTTCCGAACACTCCCCACACGATCATCCTTCCACATGGCATAGTGGGCTGACTTGCGTGCCACGCTGCCCTTGACCCTGGGGTCCAGCATTGTTCCAACAACATATTCCCCCCGCTGCAGAAGCTTTTTGAACCTCGCCGTCAGGCCTGTCTTGAGCTTCTGCGACAGCCCAACTGCCTCAGCCCCCAGCTTCTTGCCCCTAGGGACACAATCCTGCCCCTGCAGCATGATCTCCTCCAGACTCCCGTGGAGAATCTGGACCAGAGGGTCACCTGGCTTATGGTGGCCGTGGAGGAGCTGATGGTCTCTGTCACCTCATGGAACGGTCTTAGAACTAGGACCATCTGTGCCAGGATCTCCCATTCTGGCCCCTTGAAGCCTGGAGGTGCGCCGCTGTCCATGTCCAATTTACCTGATGCAAGGCGACTTTCTGCTCCACAAGCCGCTCAAGCATCAGGAAGGTGGAATTCCACCTCGTGGACATGTCCTGCACCAGCAGATGCCCTGGGGAGCCTTGCTCAGCGTGCTTGGCCCTGAGGATTTCGCTGCCCTTAACACTGCAGTTAAAGAACTCAACCAGCTTCCTCCCCCACTCTATCAGGGAGCTAAGGGTGCCTGCCCCAATCCCCTTTTCCCCCAAGCCCAGAGCATCCATGACCACCAGGCGGAGGGTGTGTGCTGCTCAAGGGATGGTAGTAAATTTCACATTGCGGACAGCCCTCACTATATTGGCTGCATTATCAGTCACCACACACCCCGGGGTGAATGGTGCACTAGTCGTTACCCACTCCTCCAACACAGTGTTCAAGGCTGCCTCGAGGTTCCTAGAGGTGTGGGGGGTGTCCATTACTTGTGCCTGAAGCAGGGCCCACCTATATCCTGCTTCAGGGCACCTTCTGCCACTGTCAAATGACAACTCATGCCAACTCATTCCTCTTGGGGAGAAGCCAGCGGATGGTGCTGGAGGCTGAGACATCTTCCCCCGCGCTTTATCCTGCGACGTTCCACAGCTTTCCATTCTGTCTCCGTTGTTATTTAATGTATATATGCAGCCCTGGGGGGAGGTTGTGAGAGGGTTCGGGGTGCGATGTCACCAATATGCTGATAATACTCAGTTGTACCTCTCTTTTTCAGCTGACCCAGACCCTGCCATCTCGCTGCTATCCCAGTGTTTGGAGGCCATGGCGGAAAGGATGTGGCAGAGCAGACTGAAGCTCAACCCTGATAAGCCGGAGGTGATGGTGGTGGGGAGAGCGAGGGAGGTGTCGCCCCCCCCGGTTGGGGAGGTTTGCCCTCCCATAGCTTGGCAGGTTCGTAGTCTGGGGGTGATTTTGGACACAGGTGGAGGTCGTGGAGCAGCAGCTGGAGCAGCAGCTGGAGGTCATGGCAAAGGCCACCTTCCGCCAGTTGTATCTGGTGAGGAGGCTGCGTCCATTCATCTCTGGCCCGGATCCGGCCTCCCTCATCCATGCCTTCATCACCTTGAGGCTGAACTACTGCAATGCGCTCTTGTGGGGCTGTCCTTGTTCCTGGTTCAGAGGCTTCAGCTAGTGCAGAATACAGCGGCCCATCTCCTATCAGGGATGAGCCATCGGGAGCATATAACACCTGTGTTCCAGACTCTGCACTGGCTGCTGATAGCATGCCGAGCCAGGTTCAAGGTACTGGTGCTAATATATAAGGCCCTTCACGGTCTTGGCCCCTCATACCTCAGGGACAGCCTCACCCTCCACACCCCAGAGTGGCTCCTTCAGTCTGCTGGGGGTGCCTTCTTGGAGGTCCCCCATGTTAATCAGGGGGCCACAATGGAGAGGGCATTCTCGGTGGCCTAGCTGTGCCTTTGGAATTCCCTCCCTGAGGAAGATCGCCTGGCCCCAAGCCTTTTGACATTTTGGTGAATTTGTAAGACCTGGCTGTTCACCCAGGCCTTTGGGGAGGGGGGAGGGGGGTTAGGGGGTGTTTTATCTTCCCCCACCCTTATTTATTTGTTGTTTTTATTCCAGCTTATTGTAGTGTTTTATGGATTGTTTATATATATATATTTTAATTGTTTTTATGATTAAGTTGTTAGCCGCCGCGAGCTGTTCGCAGGAGGGGTGGGATACAAATTGAAATAAAACAAACAAACAAATAAATAATTACATAAATAAATAAACTCTGGGTCCTCCCACCAGTGCGCCATCACTGCCAGGTATGTGTGTCCGGCCTTCCGGCTGCACCACAGGTCAGTTGTGAAATGGACAGTGGCACCCCCAGTCCCTGCCAGTGCCAGCTGCTCCTTCACTCTGTCCTTCAAAGCCCTGTACAGGCCTGGCACCACCGTACGGCTGAGGGTGGTGCAGCATGGCAGCTTAAACTGCGGGACCAGGAACGCCATCAGCCATCTAAAGTCCATGTCCCCAACCATGAAGAAGGGCTGTCCATCGAGCACAATCATCTCACCCAACAGGTGTGTGGCTTTCTCTTGAAAGCCATGCCTCCCTCCAGCTGCCGATGGTCTTGGCAGCTGCCCCCACACCAGCTCCTCCATGGTCGGCTGATGCTGATGCTTCTCCTGCTGGTGCCCCCTAGCAGCGATACTGCTCCTGCTGCTAGAGGCAGCCACTGGAGTGGGAAAGTTGCCCAATAAAGGAGGATGAGTGGCCGCTTCAATCGGGAACCCGTTAGCATCCACTGACCCAGCCTGCCTGCTTAGCAGAGCAGCACTGTAGTATGTTTTAACATGCCTGGACATGACAGTTGTGCCAAGGTTGGTGAGCACCTGCCCACGTTTCACCACCTTGCTGCACAAAGTGCACTGCACCTCCCGGGGATCATCCGCCCGCACTACTTTAAAATGGTCCCAGACCCATGATTTTCTACCCCCCACTGTCTTCTAGCCCGCACCAGGTGACACACTGCTGGGAGGGGCAGGAGACGGCCATGGTGGCACTTGCAGTGGTGACACAACTTGTGGAGGGACAGCCACCACCTCATCAGCACCAGATACGGAGACCTCCTCCACGGACATGTCTGCATCGCTGTCCCCATCCCCAAACAGAGTGACAGAGGCTGCTGGACTCCCCATGCTGCTCCCGCTCTGAGCAGCACTCTCCCCCTGCTCCCTAAAGCTGCTGCTGCTGCTGCTATGCTCCCTGCTGCTAGTGCCCGGGCCGTTCCTCTAGCAGCCAGTCTGAGATCAATCTCAATAATGGGGGAGTCGGGGGACAATGCTGACCCCTGGAATACTTCATCCCCTGAATCACCTGCAGCCGCAGATGACACAGCCACCACAGCCTCTTCCACTGCCAGGAGGCAATGCCCAACCCCCCCGGCCCTTAGTGCTGGGAGAGTGAGACCCAACATCAGGCCTTCGTAGCTCGGGGCGTGGGGATGTGCTTGGGCTGCTGCTTCTGCCCACTGCTGGCATGGTCCCTGCCACGTGCCTCATTGGCTGCCTTACGGGCAGCAAAGCAGCCTCACCGTCTCCTACATCCCTTCTCCATTTCTCCAACCCAAAGAGAGCACAAGTATTTTATATAATTTGTTTTAATTAATTTTTTATCTAATATTATATATATCTATATTCCACTAAATCTAAATCTAACTACTGCTATTATAAAACCAATGGAACTAAAGATCTATAACTAAGCTAACTTTTAACTGTAATAATTAACTAGCACTAACTCCAACCTAACTAACTATAAGTATTAGCTTAACTAATATATATATATATATATATATATATATATATATATATATATATATATATACACACACACACACACACACACACTATTACAAAGGGATGCGGGGGACACAGACAGCTCAAAACAACACAGGGAGGGTTACAAAAATTGGAATAAAACCTAAATCAACCTAATCCTACTCTAATAAATAAAAAACCAGGGGAAGGGAATGAAACATGGAGGGAGAGAGAAAGGGAAAGAAATGGATTCAATGGAGGGTAGGGAGATAGAACACAGGGATGGGTAAAAAATAAAAACAACAGCTAAATCTATCTAATATAATCTAAATAAATGATAATATGAAGGTAAATGGGTTGGATGGGTGAAATAGGAGGAGGATGGCAATGGATTGGGGAGTTGGGAACTGCTGGGAGAGGGACCCTTCTGAAGTGCCTGCTGTTCAGGAACAGTGACTAGCTCAAAAGGTGTTGGCAGGGGAGAGGGCAATGAGTTTTCTTACTTGCTGCTCCCATCTCACTGCAAGCCCCATTGGCTCCATGCAGCCTAGGCCGTGGCCAATTGCAGACTGCGAAGCCAGTCTGGTGATGGTGATTGGTCAGGCTGGCTGCTAATCCAAGCCTGTCCACCCCTGTTGCCAGGAAGTCTGCTCCTCAGGTGACTCCCCCTCCCAGTCACATGTTTGCCTTTCAGTCACGTTTTTCCCACCTAAACACAACCGAACATGGCCGAACATGAACAAACTGTTTGATCATTTTTAGGTTCGGTTCGGCCATTCAGTTTGGAAGTTCAGTTCGGACATCCGAACAGATCGAGTTCGGTCTGAACTCCAAACTTCCGAACCGCGTTGCACATCTCTACCAGCAACATCTTCCCAGGGGGCTGGAGTGGAGTGACACTTCCAGGGGCTGATGCTGAAATAAATCATTTTTACGGCTAACAGCTGCGGGAATCCCCTAATCTGACCTTGCATTAAGCAGCATCAGTGACAGATCAGAGGCTCCACTGACCTCAACCCCCAAATATTCTAAGACAGAAGTAGAGGAGGCCAGGGGAACAGATACCAAACATTTGCCCCTGTACCCATAATTACTCTTCCACCCCTCCCCCCCATACCTCCCCATGCCCAACACAACCCCAATCAGTTTCAGAGCTGCCCAGGAAATCCCCCCTGCCCTGAGATTCCCCTATCTTCTGGTTCCACAAGAAGCTGGAGGATCTCCCTCCAAGCCAGACATCCACAGAGAAAAACTGACCAGGAAAGCAGGCAAGGAACCTCACCCCCACCCATACCCCCCTCTCACTGGGGGAACGGGGGTTGTGGAACATCCACACTCCCAAACCCTTCCAAGCCCCTTATGCCTGCACCCCCCATCTTCCACCCCACAAATCTCTCCCTCTTATGCCAAATTTACACCTTCTCACCTCATGATACCCAACCAACTCCTCCAATTCCCCCCAACTAATATTTTATAGAGAGAGACATTTTAGTTAGATAGATCGTCTTTACCTCCTAATTTGCATATGTTTGTATACATTTATGCAAATTTTAAATAGCTCATTGTCTAACTGAGGCTGGGCTGAATAAAAACAGTTTAATTTAAAAACAAATTTTAAAACATGAAATCAATCACACACAGAGAGGAGCTCTCCACATAAGCCAGGTTTGAACTCCTGACTAAAAAGCTGGATGCTAGAGCAGTATTAGCAGTATATCTGGGCAAACTTTGGGGCATTTATGCTACAGTTCCTAGATTCTTTTCTAGAGAGTGTGTGATTGCCCTCTTAGTCCTGAATGAAAGAAAATTAGTCTAACTTCTTTTATCAGACCAATTTCTGCTGATGAATGTGTGGAGCTATCAGGCCAAATAGGGCTCCTCTTGCATCTAAAGGTCTAGCTGCTGTTCCTCACTTTAGTAATACCCCTTCTGAAATGGAGGAACTCCTAGTTCCTTACCTTGCAAAACAGAGTGTTGGTTGAAAGGAAAACAGGTGAGATCTACACTCAGGGTGAAATCGGTCACCTTTAGAGTCAATGGCAAACTTCCATCAAATTTAATGGTGGAGGATTGACCTGCCAGTCAGTAGAAATGAGATTCAAGATCAGAAGCATCTAGATCCCAGCTTTGATAACATTCTCCTGAATTATGGGAGATCAGAGACACTGTGACCATAGTCTCATGCATCAACCAAAAGCTTTATGCAGGCTTGTCAGACTGTATGGATGTGACACAGCATCTTAGCAAGACAAATAATGACAAGAACAGGTACACACATGGAGTTGAGAGCTAGAAGTCTGAAGCTGTTGGTTTTTAAGTTCAGGAGGAAGGGGGGAAAGGTGTAGTTGGACAGAAAGGATACTGGCTGGGACTGTAGTTATCTCAACTAGATGACGTATGAGGTCCCTTCCAGCTCTAAGATTCTATGATTTAACGGAGATAGATTTGCCCTATCTTAGGATCTGTCCCTGTTGAGCTCCTACTACTGTCTTCGATAAAGTACATACAGAATGGATCTTAATTGCAAGGAGGAGAACTGAAAGCCAGCTACCCTGTGATTTAAACACAATTGGGAACACAACAAGTTTGAGGCTTTGATACTCTCTCATCTAATTTAATCCAAATGAATGGCAAGGCAACCCAAGGTTAGACTGCAGTTTCACAAGGCTCTGTGGAGTGTTTCAAGTCCACTGGGGCCTCATCTTAGTTGTCAGCCCATGGCTGAATGCAACTTTGAACTTCTCTTTATCAAAGCAAGGAATACAACATGAAAATGTTTAAATGTTACCATCTGAGGGAAGGAGAGGCTTGGCCTGTTACAGATATGAATGAAGAGAGCAACATGAAAATCGCAGTTACACACACACTACAGGGCTAAGATATTCAGTTATTTATTTAGGCAAAATAAAAGGTGGTAGGACAATTTTATGCAATATAAAAATGTAATAAATTCTTTAGGAGGGGAAATGTAGGGCTAATCTTCAAATCAGCATGCTGTTTCTTGACTTTTTAAATAAATGCTTTATTTTTGTTTTACAAGTGTAAAACAAAACCCAGCCAGGAACAAGGCAGGAAGATGAGACTCAGCTGTTGGGGTCCAAAGTCAAACTAGGGCATACAGTCAAATTAGGAGCCACATGATCAAATGCCAAATCAGGAGCCAAAAGAGCAGAGTTATTAGGAACCAGGAAGTCAGGTAAAATAAGACAAAATGAGACTGGAACAAGGCTGAGGAAGAAGCAAGGAACATGGCATGGGTAAAAAGCATGAGACTACAGTCAATCAAGTAGTCATCCGGTCATGCAAACAGCTTCCTGCTTTGCACCCATGCCTTATTTATTGGTCCCTGGCCAATCAAGGATAAAGCTAAGAACAGTCAATCAGGGAGGGACGCCATGAGCAAGAAGCAACCAGCTGAAGTCCCGGGTGGGTGGGTGGATGCAATGGTCCTTGGATGGTTCCACTCATTCCTCTCAGGAAGAAGGCAGTGAGCGGTGTTGGGGGCTGACACATCTAGCCCCCGGGACATCTCGTGGCATACCACAAGGTTCTATTTTGTTCTATTACTGTTTAACATATATATGCAATCCCTGGGGGAGGTCGTGAGACGGTTTGGTGTGCGTTGCCACCAATATGCTGACGACACCCAGCTATACCTCTTGTTTTCAACTGACCCAGACCCTGCAGTCTCAGTGCAGGCTGACTAAATGTGGTGGAGCAGACTGAAGCTGAATTCCAATAAGATGGAGAGGATGTTGGTGGGTTGGGAGGCAGGGGTGATGGCCCCACTCACTGAGGGGGTACGCCCCCTGCTGGGCCCCCAGGTCCAGAGCTTGGGAGTCCTGTTGGACCCCAGCCTTCAGCTGGATTGCCAGGTGGAGGCGGTGACAAAGGGAGCCTTTTGCCAGCTACATCTAGTGTGGAGGCTCCAGCCATATGTTTTGGACTCCAACCTGGCCACCCTCATCCATGTGTTCATCACCTCGAAGCTGGACTTCTGCAACACACTCTATGTGGGGCTGCCTCTGGTGATGGTTTGGAAGCTACAACTGGTACAGAATGCGGCGGCCCATCTTCTGACATGGATGGGCCATAGGGAGCACATAACTCCAGTGCTCTGAGCTCTGCACTGGTTGCCTATAGCGGCCGTTCCAAGCCTGATTCAAGGTGCTGGTTTTAACCTTTAAAGCCCTACATGGTTTGGGCCCCTCCTATCTGAGAGACCACCTCACTCCTCGAGCCCTAGGACAATCCTTGCAGTCCACCAGGGGCATCTTCTTGGAGGTCCCTCAGGTTAACCGGGGGCCACGATGGAGAGGGCATTCTCGGTGGCTGCACCATGGCTGTGGAACTCCCTCCTGGAGGAAGCTCGCCTAACACCTAGTCTGCTGGCCTTCCACCGGGCCTGTAAATCCTAGCTGTTCACCCAGGCCTTTAGGGACAGGAGTGGTTATGGTGGGAGGGGAGGGGGGTTCTAGTCCGACTGTTCTACCCTTATTTATTTTGGTTTTAGTTTCCCTCTCTGTTTATATTTTTATTGTATTTATTGTTTTTTATGGTTTTAAAATGTAGTTGTTGTAAGCCATCCTGAGCCTTCTGTTGATGGGATGGAGTGGGATATAAATGTTAATATACATTTTAAAAATACATAAATAAAGTTGAGCTTTGGTAGGCATGGTTCTGCTAGCCAAGTTTCATACAAAGAAGCTGTGTAGGAAGGATACCAGAGTGTCTGCCTAGGGACTGGTAAATCTGGGGTCAAGGCCTGTGCATTCATTTTGTCATAGTGTATTCCTAAGAGTTCATGTTGCATCATTATTCAGTACCAGAACAAACAAGCATTTTCTCATTTTCTTTTACAATTATATTCTATCATCTTATACATCGAGATCTTTTTGCAATTAGCTATGCTGATTTTCTCATGTTGATTAACATTACACCCATCACCAGGGATACTGCATATTTAATTAAGTTCCTCCTCAGGTCTTTATGAAGTAGTGAAAGCTATCCAATATCCCCCTCTCCTACATGGATTCTGACATTAATAAGATACTGCTAGAATAGATTGAATGTTTTGCTACTTATTCTAGATTGTCAAAAACCATTTTGGGCTGAACTGACACCTTCCAATCTAACTTAAGGAAGGGGCCACACACAACCAGAGTATGTCATGTGCTAGGCTCTGAACAATGGATCACCTATGGTTCAAAGCAGACACCAGAGCCTCCTGAGTGCTTCTCTCAAAATGCCAGTCCTTTCTCACAGGACTCCCTGGCCTCAGTGGAGGGAAGGAATGACCCCTTCCATGCCAAACCCTAGCACCCAATGTATTTTGTCCAGGATCAAATGTAATAAATCTTCCAAGGTATACAGGCACCCAAGATAATCTAGGAAACTGGGTTCACCCAGAGATGACACCTCAAAATTGGAAACTCATGGTTCAACTCAGAAGGGTGATTACTCTACCTGTACTGGAAGGACTTACAAGAGTGAAGGGGGAAAAAAGCAAGATTGGACTGATTGCTGCTGTGTTAAATACAAGAGTCTAGCAACTTCCTGACAGCACTGAGATCTATTCAACATGAGAGAACACTAAATAATTCCATTGCTTATGTTCTCTTAGTCAAATTTCTCAAGTATATTGATAAACTGTTATTTATTATTTATTTATTTATTTATTACTATCATTAGTACCCCACCCCTCCTGCAAACAGCTTGGGGCGGCTTCCAACAATATAAATACATAAAAACAATAAATAACAATTTAAGATAATCAACAATAAAAATGTTTAAAACAGGGCCCCGGAAATTAAAACAGTAAAACAGGATAGGGGCGAAGAAACCATAACCCTAACCCACATCCCCACCCCAAAGACCTGGGCGAACAGCCAGGTTTTACAACACCGCCAGAATGACTTCCTCCGGAAGGGAGTTCCAAATACGTGGCCCGGACACCGAGAACGTGGGGAACCTCCAGGAAGGCACCCTCGGTTGACCGCAGGAGCCGCTCTGGGGCACGGAGGGCAAGGTGGTCCCTGAGGTATGAAGGGCCCAGACCATGAAGGGCCTTATAGATCAACACCAAAACCTTGAATCTGGCTCCGCATGCTATTGGCAGCCAGTGCAGAGTCTGGAGCACAGGTGTAATATGCTCCCGATGACCCGTCCCCGTAAGGAGACAGGCCGCCTCATTCTGCACTAGCTGCAGCCTCCGAACCAGGAACAAGGGAAGCCCCATGTAGAACACGTTGCAGTAGTCCAGCCTCGAGGTGACGAAGGCATGGATGAGGGAGGCCAGGTCCGGGCCAGAGACAAACGGATGGAGCCTACGCTCCAGATACAGCTGGCGGAAGGCAGCCTTAGTGACTGCCTCCACCTGCTGCTCCAGGCACAGGTCCGCATCCAGTATCACCCCCAGACTCCAGACCTGCTGAACTATAGGAGGGTGAACTCCCCCAATTGGGGGGCCACTACCTCCCTCGCTCTCCCCAACAACATCACCTCCGTCTTATTGGGGTTGAGCTTCAGTCTGCTCTGCCACATCCATTCCGCCACGGCCTCCAGACACTGGGATAGCAATGAGACAGAAGGGTCTGGGTCAGTTGAAAAGGAGAGGCACAGCTGAGTGTCATCAGCATATTGGTGACACCGCACCCCGAACCCCCTCACGACCTCCCCCAAGGGCTTTATGTACACATTAAACAATAACAGAGACAGAATAGAACCCTGCGGAACGCCGCATGATAAGGCATGGCGGCACGATGTCTCTTCCCCAGGCAACACCCGCTGGCTTCTCCCCGAGAGGAATGAACGGAACCATTCAAGAACAGTCCCGTACAGGCCCCCCAGGTCACGCAGTCGCCTCAACAGCAGCCCATGGTCCACGGTGTCAAAAGCAGCCGAGAGTTCTAGCAGGATGAGAAATGTCAAACATCCTGCATCCATCT
>QEPC01012189.1:1849101-1867047 GCA_003113815.1 Sphenodon punctatus | reverse complement strand
GGCCTGAAGGAGATAATGGTCCGTCCATGACAAGGGCACCGCTGTAGCCTCCCCCACAACTGGACCCCCCGCCTCAAGGCCAGAACCGAAGATCAGGTCGAGGGTGTGCAACCCCAAGTGGGTCAAACAGATAACCTCCTTGGGCAAATCCATGGTTGCCATGGCGGCCATGAATTCACGCTCCATCCCGACAAGGCCGGCATTGGTGTGGATGTTGAAGTCCCCCAGAACCAAAGTCCTAGAGGAGCCCAACGCCACCTCCGAGGCCAGCTCTGCTAGAGCAGTAAGGGATGCTGCCGGGCAGGAAGGGGCCCGGTATACTAGCAGCACCCCTAGCTTGCCCCCGGCCCAATCAAACACCACGTGCAGGGCCTCAATACCCATAATCTCCTGAACTGGATACCTCTGAACAGGCCACTCCTCTCTAAAAACAATCGCTACACCACCTCCCCTGCCATCCGTGCTGGGCTGATGCTGCACAGCATACCCGGCTGGAACGAGATCCGCCCTAGTTGGACCGGCCAGCTTGTCCAGCCAGGTTTCCATGATACATGTGAGGTCCACAGTCCCTCATTTTAAACACACCTAGGAATTGCTAACTAAAAATGAATATCCTCCTTGTTATAAACACACTCCAGTAAACCTGGGAGAGGGGTATGAGAATCCAGGCCAAGGTTTATTTTTGTTCTTTAATATGGCCTGGTATATACAAGAACAGGAAGGCACAGAGGTTTGCATTGTAGATATTCACAATTTTAAATGAAAAGGAAAAAGAACACACCTTGGGAGTGCAATTCCCTATTGACTTTGTGTTTCTCTGAACACTCCAGCATGACTGCATCTGGGAGACAGAATGCAGGGCTTTTAACTAAAGAAAAGACAAAAGTTCCTCAACATCCTTTTTCATCTTTTCTTATTTTTAGGATTTATGACTTCGGTAGAGAAGATTCATGGCAGCAGCTTTCTGTGAAGCTCCTGTAAGACTATTTCAGATTGTCATGGTCCATATGAGTTAACTGCTCCAAGAATGCCTAGTGCAAATTAATGACCATCTGTAAAGGGGAAAGAATATTTCTTTTACTAAACTGCACTCTCTCACAGGAAAAGAGGACAGCCCAGTTCCATGGCCGGTCACAATACCAATTTCCTGGTATGAAATTCATCTATAACCTGGACTTTACAGAGTCTGAACTGGTGGGTATGTGGTTAGGTGGTGACCCCTGACATCTCTTGGAAACCTATGTGCCACCTTGCCTAGAATGCGTAGCCTCCTCTTGTGACCTTGGCCAAGAGATGCCTAGGCAGGAAGCAGGGGAATATTCCTTTTATGTATGGCACCCGAGGTGACATACCAGGGGGTATATGCGGTAGAGTGTGTCTACCGGACTTTCCCAGGGGGAAAGTGGGGATCTACATACGAGTTGGGTGTCTGCCAGTGTACTTTGTTCCCAGAATTTCCACCAGCAATTCCAATGAAAATCAGAGTGTTCTTAATGGGATCTGGTTAGATAGTAATTTTCAACAGGGTTTCCAAAATGGTTCTGCCTCATTTTAGACCTTGAGGCAGAACCATTGAATCAAAGGGAAAGGCAATAAATAGCTAGACCTTAACTATCCTTTTTGAAACTAGAATATCTGGACCATGGGAAAACTTGCTCAATTTTATGCCCAGCAGTAGTTCCATTGGCTACAAGAGTTATGCTAAAATGCTTATGGTCAATTTGGAGAGATTGGACGGAAATGGAAAGTTGAACAGCAGCATGGATACATTTTTACCAGAACTAAAAGAGGGAGCAAGCATACAATTTGAACTGAAGGCTTATTTTTTCTTGAGTTTAAACAATGTGCATACTTACCATCTAACTCTCCCAGATGCACCTTCTGAATTTAAGCATAACCCTCTTATTCTCATGTAACAGACCCTGGTTCCAAATTCATCCACAAGTTCATTTTACATTATGATGGCAATTTGAAAACATTTCCTAACAAGGTACGTGCTCATTTAACTACCTCTCACTAGCTAAAATTCCACCAATAATAGAATGGTTGCATTGTCTTCATGCTTTTAGGGAGAATTGGACCACTTGCTGTGTATGCAAATGTAGAGCCATGACTCTGCCAATGAGTTCCCAGAGCTTTACCAATGTTTTTTTCCAATTACTGGTCATTTTGTCCAGCTCAAATACATAATTATTGAGCAACCCATGTACAGAAAAATTTGCCATTGATTTCAAAGGATCAGGATTGCAACCAGAATGTATTTTGTGATGCACAAACTAGCTTCAGCCATTATTTATATTGTAAGCAGCCCCAGGCTGACTGATGGTAGAAGGGGCAGGGTATAAAATTGAAAAATAAATAAATAAATAAAATAAATTGATGCTAAAGGCATAGAAATATCAATAGGTGATTTTTTTTTTTACCCTTAAAATCAGGATAGTTCCCTTTTGCTTTATTGTCCTCAAATTTTGTCTAATTGAGGCAGAACATACGTGAAGCTGGCAGTATAAAGGCACAGAAAAATTAAATACTTTGTGGCCAAATCCTGCCGATTCGCTCTCCTCAACATTGCCCGCATTCGCCCCTTTCTATCTGTCTCCTCGGCCAAAATCCTTGTTCATGCCATGGTTATCTCTCGCCTCGACTACTGCAACCTCCTCCTTGCTGGCCTCCCTCGCTCCCACCTGTCCCCCCTTGTGGCGATCCAAAACTCTGCCGCCAAGGTCATTCACTCTGCCCGTCGCTTCGACCATGTGACGCCTCTCCTCCTCTCCCTTCACTGGCTCCCCCTTCCTGAACGTATCCTGTTCAAACTCCTGGTTTTCACGTTCAAATCGCTCCATGACCAAGCTCCCCCTTACCTCTCGGACCTAATCGCCCTACGCGCTCCTGCGCGCGCTCTCCGCTCTTCCGCTGTCCCCTCCCTCGCTCTCCCTCGCTTCTCCTGCTCGCCCAACCGCCTTCGTCCCTTCTCCCTCGCTGCCCCGCATGCCTGGAACTCCCTCCCTGCCGACGTCCGCCTCGCCTCCTCCCTCCGCTCCTTCAAATCCCTCCTCAAGACCCACCTTTTCCATGCTGCCTTTCCCAATGCCCTCTAGTCTTTCCCCTTGCTCTTACTGTCAGCCCTCCCCTGCTGACTGCTGCTACCGACCACCTTGTAACCAAGCCAAGTACACGCACCTGAGACTTCGCATCCGCCTGAATGTTTGTTTGTCTTCTCCCATGTCTCTCCCGCTGTCCCCTCTCCTTGTCTCCCCCTCCTTGTCTTTTAGATTGTAAGCCACAGGTAGGGACCGCAGCTGATTATATGTTCTGTACAGCGCCAGGTTGTTACTGGCGCTTTATAAATGTTTAATAATAATAATAATAATAATAATACTTTCCACATGAATTTACTTTTGCTGACAGGTTTGACAGTATATGTTTTGAGGCTGACAAAAAGTAGCAGGAATTGCTAAGAATGAGGTGCCCTTAGGTAAAAGGTTTCCTTTCCAATTTCATTTCTTTTTCAGGAAGAATATATAGTTACAAGTAACCACCAATGAGCCAAAAGAGAAATACCTATGGAATAAATGTCAGGAACATGCACTAACGACACTGGACATTTTTACACACACCTTAAAGTTCCGGATTTTTCAATTTTCTGGGTTTACAAGTCCACACGTCAGTTCCGGATGCATTCTTCTCTCTCTCTCTCACACACACACACACACACAGTGCCCTGAGGCAGTTCCTGGATGCATGCTTCACACAAACACTGCCATGACGCAGCCTAAAGTAGCCACAGCTGTCGATGTGACAGGCTGTCATGGAAACCAAGCGACCACAGATGCCTGGAGCAAAGCAGTTTATCAGGAGAACGTTTTACATACAAACGTTCTGGGAGAAGATCTATGCGGAAGTTCAAAGATCTGGATGTTTAAGATCTGGGTGAGTGATTTAGACACACAGAAAGTTCAGGCTGTAACAGCAAACATCCAGGAGAAATGTTTATGTAAAAACACCCACTGTCATGTGGCTTCCCAGAGACAAAAAAGTTTGTAAAAGGTTTGACAAATAGTCTCTTACCATAAAAAGAAGCTCCCCAACAAGATCATATATCATATTTCCAAACTTAATTGTATCTTTTTTCTAGGTTCCTAATTGTGATTTTAACAGTGGCTAAAAACAAACGTGCAGGCAGCGGGGTGGCTCTCCAGTCCGACTTCAGCCGCCACTCTCCAGGTCAGTGAGCGGCACGGAATAAATGTGTCTGCCATCCGGAGAGCCATTCCCCCACCTGCACAGCCCCTGCCCAGCTCCCAACACCCCACCCTCTGCCATGACATGCAGCCATGGCAGCCCCCGCCCCATGGCAGGGATCGAGGAGACTGAAAACATATGCATGGGCCAGCGTTGGCCCAGGTGGGCAGCCTTTGGCCCATGATGCACCCTGGGGGATTTTCCTGAGGATGCATCTCAGGCCAAGTGCCTACCCACCCCAGGGCAGAAATGGGCCCATATCTGGTGACGCATGACCACACGTACCAGTGGGTCCCTGGGCCACTGCAGACCAAAGCAAGCCACAGTAGGCTAATGCCACATTTGTTAACACCCATTGTCTATCACTCAGCATGTTTGGAGCCATGACTTTTCAAAATCTAGGATATATCTTTAGCTTCTCTCTCTATTGGCTCAATATTCCTGGAAGTGTCCATAGTAATAAGTCTTTATGGTCCTCTGATAAACAGTCCTACAGGAACATAGGACCATTCAAAAATGTTTTGAAAGCCCTGTGTGTCCTGTGCCATGCTTTAACTGTTTGCTCATTGTTAAACTCTGTGACCAACTGTACATTTTGCAAACAATACTCAGCTAGTGAGTGGCCTAAAGCCAAAGATATGCTTGCAGAAAGAGTTGGAGTGTTTACATGGGCGGGGGGGAGGGGGAGAGAGAGTCCTTCATCTCTTTCAGTTTTCTGCCTCAATAATTTGCCTGTGTCCAATATTCAGTCATTTTCTTTAGTAAGTCAGAGGGAGAACCCAAAATCTTCCTTTAAAATACCAAAGATCCAAATAGGGAAAAATGTAAAATAGGAGCAACACACACACACACACACACACACACACACTGGCAACTTGAAAAAAACAGCATGCCCATGTCATCTGTATTGCAGCTATGTAAGAAACAGGATGCAAGAAGGGATCACTTTCAAGATATTATGCTGTATTCATTCTAGCAGGATCAAGGAAATGTCCCATAGCCCTAAGTATCAACTGGTGCTACATGATGGCATCCACAGTGATTGCATCTTTCCTGAGAAATAAACCCTTACATTTAGTTTGTTTACATAGAGCTGAAATGGGTAGCTCATTTACTACCCGTAGGATAATATCGACAAAATTAAAATTATCTTGCGGGTAGCATATCAGGTGCCCGACGGGCTACCCAAGTCTTGATCGGGCACACGGTTATCCAAAAATACCCGATATTACTGTTACCAAGTTACTGAGATACTTATCAGTAAGTTGGTGAAAGAATCAGGATGGTAAGTTGAAAAACTGCTATCAGACGTAAAACAAAAGTCAGGACAAAAATGGTATTTCAGGACACTGGATAGTCCATCAGGCACCAATCATTTACCATTTAGCACCCAATGTTTATCAGTCGGGTACCACAATTTTGGCGGGTTTACCTGTTTTTTCGGGTACTCATTTCAGCTCTACTTAAGGCCTTCTGAAACCCTAGTTCACCAGTATTTTTATAGTTTATTATGATGCTTAAGTGTTATTCATTTTGCTAGCTACTTCTAAGCTTTCCTAAATGCATAGGTACTCCATCAGTCTGAGCTCTAAAAAATACTGCTCAATGCTTGCTGTCAAGATAGTTATTTTCTCTTTCTTTAGTATTTTACAGTGAGTTGTTGCAAGCCCACAAATCATTCTATCTGTAACGTCTGGAGAATTCAGGAGGGGGAAGGTGCTGGCCATTCTGTAAGAAAAAGCAGCACAATCAGCAGTCTCTCTTTTTCTTGCTGCATGCTAATCTTTCAAACTACACTCTTGCAGGATTTCAGCTCTCATAAATCCTCCTGAAGCTTTGCTGTTTCAGTGAACACATTTCACAAAGGCCCATATCTAGCAAAGCATTTAAGGTTGCACTTGACTTTAAGGCTACATTCATATGTCATCATAATAACTACCTGTGTGCACAACCCCAGCAGCAGCAAGTCCCCAGGTTTGCCTCAGGTTTCCTACATGGTAGCATTTCTTCATGATACTCGAAGAGATCCAGCATGTGATAATATGAAGGGATCCATGGTAGCTGCCAGAGATAAACAGTTTTTCCTCCTTGTTCTTGTTTGCTAATTTCCACTTTCAATCTCCAAGGATCTCATTTATGGCAATATTATATTTCTAGTGCCCAGTCAAATGCTTGTGGTCAGCCTGTTATTTAAAAAGTATTTGGGCATTTCTACTGAATGTGCCCTTTGTGTCTTTAGTCATGTTGTAGTGGAACAATAAGATCTTCAAAATAAAACGTGAGTAATAAAGACTTTTATTCCATAAAAAGAGTAACATTCCTAGAAAATATGCAACGTTTTAAGTAGGGATGAAATGAGAATCAGTTTGATTCTCGCAAGAATCTCACAAGATTCTCAAGAAGATCTTACTAACAGTGTGGTATCGCATAAGATATCTCAGAAAAAGAAAGTGAGAAATCACCACACATCCACTAAATGGCCTCCAGGGTCATTCTGCGCAGATTGGCTGTGACACTGCCGGTGCTATTTTGGAAAAGGACCACACATGTACAGAACAGACCCATAGCCATTTTGCACGAGTGATGATTTTTTAAACTTATTTTATTTATTATTTTATTTTTCTTTGTTTATTAATTATTATTATTATTATTATTATTCTTTTTTTCCCTCCCAAGATGAGAAGTGGGCTTCACATTTCCCCCTCTTCTGCTGCGTGGGGAGAGCAGCCCTGGAACAGCCCCTGAATCTGACAGGCAGCCAGGCAAGTCAGCTGGAGTTTGGGCATGCGGGGGGGGGGGGGGGGCTTTTATCTATCAGCTGTTATTACTTATTCATATTTTATGCTGCCCTTCCGGCAGAGGAAGGCTGTTAAGACTGGGGTGGAAGCCAGATGTATAAGATGAGATGTATAAGCGCTGGCCATGCTTGTAAATTTTAATGTGATTAATTGGGGCTTCCCCCTCCCTGCCTATCAGCTGATGTTAGGGAGGGCCAGGAACCCCAGGGGTGTTTGCCTATCAGAGGATGGGCTGGGGGTGGGGAGAAACCACTTTTCCAAACTTATAAGCACTGGCCACGCTTGTAAAATTCAAAGGTGTCAATGCTGGACACATTGAGAGAATGTTGCAAGATCTCACAACTCCTTGCAAGAACACGGCGAGATCTCACAAGGGCTGCGAGAATCTCAAGGCATTTCCGTGAGAAATTAGGCTTCTCGTTTCATGCCTACGTAAAGTTAAGGCTGAAACTTGATTCTAGCTTTCTTGTATTTCTCGACCAGAATCAGGATTCTTGGCTAGTTCTTGCAAATGAGAACGAGTCAAGATTCCTGCAAATGAGAATGAACTGAGATCGCCTGGATTCTTACTGAGAAACGCAAGAGTATTGAGAAACCTCCCCAGCCCCACCCCTAGGCACTCTGCTCCAATCCAGAGGGGAGCAATACATTACAACCAGGCCTCTGCATTTACACTTTCCCCTGTGCTGTTTAAACCAGCCCCACTCCAACCTTTAGTCCTGAAAGCAATTTTTTAAATGTCTAAAATTACCCTGTCTGGTTTCTCTCAGAAGGGCCTTTAATTGAATACATCATCTCTGTAGACATCTCTGATGGTCCTTCTCTTTAGCCCTGAGTGAAGTGTTCTTTATTTTTTAATATGTACTGTCAGTGGGGCAGCTTCAGCTAAGCCTGAAGAAATGCTTTTTTTTTGCTTTTTGCTTTTTTTTCATTTTTCTTTCCATGCTGTGTTCTTCCTCCTATTCTACAGAAGGTCTTTTCAGACCTATTGGACTTTTATTATGTTAAATGCATGCTGCCATGACAGCTGTTCTGAAACCTTGACAAGGGCTTTCATTTATTTCGATGTGGCACTCTCTTTCCATCTCTCTGCACAAGTTCAGTTGCAGACTGATGCCGGAGTTCCAGAGTGCCACTGTAATTCACCCCAGGCTCTACTGAGCTATTTCAAACAGTAGACCGTGGGCTCCAGCCTGTCACGGCAGTGCATTGATATGGTTTGGGGTCTGGTTAATAATAGTAACAGTTATTAAAAGCAATTTCCTGAGTGACCCACATTTATCAGGTCAGTGCCCTAACGAATGAATGAGAATAAGTCGGCAAAGCAACTTATTCCTGCAAAGATAGATGGAGCTAATGCATCCCCTGCCTGCAGTACATTCCTGTACCAAATACCGTATTTAAGACAGGGGTGGGGAGCCTTTTCCTTCCCACTTTGAATAGAAGTACAAATTCCAGGGGGCATATAGGAATTGTGGGGGAGGGTACTTGAGGGGAGTGCTCAGGATGGGGGGAGGGAAAGGAATGTTCCAGTTATGGATGCATGCCATGGATCCACCCCCCTATCTTTGAGTGCACTGCCTTATTTTTGTTCTCTTTGCCCCTGAGCATGCTCTTTCAGGACTTGGGGGTAGCAACTGAATTCATTGGCCAGATCCCAGAAATCAGAAAATGACCAAATAAAAGACAACCAGAAGCTGAATTTAGCCCACATGCCAGGGGTTTTCCACCTCTAATTGCCCCCGGAGGAGTGTGGAACCAGTTCAGTTGGTTCGCCCACAGAGATTGATGGAACCGGATAGGTTCCAGACTGCTCTGGGGGCAGGAGGGGCGGGATACAAATGTTATATCAATCAAACAATCAATTAATTAATTAACCCTCTGATGTTGATGACCGGAAGCTCAATGGACTCATCGAGTTTTGGAACACCTTGTTGACTGAAGCCATCTGCCAGAAGGCTCCCAAGCATCCACTCCCTCAGCATCGGCACCACAGGGCTTCTTGGTTTACTGAGGTGCTGTGGTTGGAGTGATGGTGGTGATGTTCCTGGACTGAAGCCAACCAGTTGCATCAGAGCTAGTTTGCGAGCCTATGCAGCCGTGCAGGCATCAAATTCACCTCATTGCATCAGTGAAGTCTCATCCAGCAGAGTTTTTCCGGGTGGTGAGGGGGCTGGTTGATTCGGCCTCCCTATGCCTGGACCTGGAATTTTCCAGTGCCCACTGTGACATGTTTGTAGATAAAATCTGATAAAAATAATCCAGATTCACCATTATTTTGACAATGCACTTATTATAATGGGCGAGCCAGGCGCTGTGGAAGCCCTACCTTGTCTGATTTTATGGGATCAATTTCAGCCAATTTTACTTGCTGATGCAAAGGATGTTCTTGGAGCTGTCAAACCACATCTTGCAAACTGGAGCCATGTCCATCATGACTGGTTAAGACCTGCCGGGAGACATTGGGACCATTGCTGGTGGGGGTGGTCAATGCCTCCCTTCAGGAGGGCATGGTGTCAAGCTGCATCAAGGAGGCAGTGGTTTGGCCCCTGCTCAAAAAGCCATCTTTGGATCTTCACCAGTTATCGGCCTGTCTCTAACCTTCCCTTTTTAGGGAAGGTTATTGTACTGGTAAGTGGCTCGGCAGCTACAGGAGCATCTGGGCCAACTCAGTTTTCTAGATCCCTCACAGTCCAGCTTTCGTCTGGGCTATGGCACTGAGACTACATTTGTGGTCTTGGTCAGTGACCTTTGCCGGGAGTTAGATCAGGGTCGTTCAACGCTATTGATACTGTTAGATCTATCGGCTGCTTTTGATACTGTTGACTATGAGGTGTTGGTGAATCATCTGTGGGACTGAGCTAGGGTGGGCTGGATGGTTCTTGAACAGTTCTGTTCATTCCTCACCAGAATAACTCAGCAGCGAGTGGTGCTTGGGGAATATTTTTCATCTCCCTGGGACTGCTCGTGTGGAGTCCCACAGGGTTCTATCTTGTTCACTTGCCTGTTCAATGTGTATATGCAGTCATTGGGCGAGGTTGTCCAGAGCTTTGTAGTCTGGTGTCATCAATATGCTGAAGACACCCAACTCTGTCTCCTTTTCATAGGACCAAGACCCCACAGTCTTGATACTCACATGATGTCTGGTGGCAGTGGGAGACTGGATGAGGGTGAGATGACCGAGGTTGAATCTTTACAAGTCAGAGATGATGCTACTGGGGAAGGCGGTGGGTGTGGCATCCCCCCTTATTGATGGGGTCCACCCTCCACTGGTTCCATAAGTTAGGAGTCTGGGAGTTCTCCTTGACTCACAGCTCTGCCTAGATGTCCAGGTTGGGGCTGTGGTGAGGAGCGCTTTCTGCCAGTTACATCTGGTGCGACAGCTTTGGCCATATATTTCAGACTCTGACCTGGCCACTATCATTCATGCTTTCATTGCACCAAGATTGGACTATTGTAATGTGCTCTATGTGGGGCTGCCCATGGTGATGGTTTGGAGACTGCAACTAGTGCAGAATCCAGTGGCCCATCTCCTTATGGGGAAGGGCTGCCAGAAGCACATCACACCAGTGTTCCGTTCTCTTCACTGGCTGCCTATAGTCTCCCAGGCCCGATTCAAGGTGCTGGTTCTTACCTATAAAGCCCTATTACCTAGACAAAAAACCTTTGATTTAAGAAGCTTGTTAGTGCGACATTACAAATTATACTCAAACTTTAACATGACTGTAAATTGTATGTTAAGGCAACTTTATTAAATATCAGACCAATCTATACATTTTTCTTTTCTTATTCATTAATTAAAAAAAATTACTTAACTGATTTAAGCTGCATATGTGTAGTATGGTGACTGAACAATACTTATACGTGATGAGGAATGTATACAGTTTAATTTCAGTTGTCATAATTTTTTTTATTAATGAATAAGAAAAGAAAAATGTATAGTTTGGTCTGATATTTAATAAAGTTGCCTTAACATACAATTTACTGTCATATTAACATTTGAGTATAATTTGTAATGCTGCCTTAACAAGCTTCTTAAACCGAAGGTTTTTTGTCCAGGAAATTTGCCCTTCTTTTGAAACTTAATAGTTTTGTTAACGCATAAACTGGTCTCAGACACAAGAACACTGCAGGTGAGCACAGGTGCTCACACATCCCCCCACATCTCCCGCATGGAGCAACCTGTTTTCTCGCAGGTTTCTCTGTGCAGGGGTAATGGGTAGAGGTGCGTGTTACACAGGAGCGCACAAGGAACTGCTTTCATATGAGACGCACCCACCCATGCCACTGCATGGGTGCGTCTCGTGTAAGAGAGGTCACACACATGCACACACATGCTCTCACCTCACACACACACTCATTCAGACACAGTACACACATGCTTTCATCTCACACATTCATTCAAATTGATCACACACACATTCATCCATACACACTACACACACATACTCTCACCTCACACACTCATTCAAATTAATCAGTCATGCACACTAAACCAGGGGCATAGCTAGGGTGCAATAGGTCCCTGGCCAAGAAGTCAAGATGAGACCCCCCCTGTGTCCCACTGGCAGGCCTAGGGGTGCCGTCTGGCTCAGCGGGCCTGGGGGCACTGCTATCAAACACACAACACCCAAAATGCAGTCAGCCTATTAAGTGCATTATGCCATGAAGAGAGACATACGTATAACCAGTTCAGTTGTGCCCCATAATCAATTGATGCTGCCCCACCCCATGACCAGTTCATTTGTGCCCTGCCCCCCATATAATCAATTCACACTGCCCCCCACACATAACCATTTTATTTGCACCCCTGGGGCAGTAGGGGTGTGCACCAAGCCCCCATTTTCTTTTGTTTTTTGTTATTGTTTTCGTTATTAAAAAGTGTCATTTTCATTATAGTTATTAACGACAATGTCATTTTTGTTATCATTGTTATTATTGGTACTGGTATCGTTTCAAACAAAGATTTTATTTTGGTATCGGTATCGATTCCGATAACATAATATATATATTATATATTATAACAATATATATAATAAAACACACTATCCTAAAGACCTATATAATATCTACTCTCTCTATATATGTACACAAGTAATATCTATCTAAATCTAAGGGAGACAGGGGAAGGGAAAAGGAAAGGAAAAGGAAGACTAATAGCTAATCAATCATATAGATTAAATTGTAATGTACATGGTGGAGAAGGGCAAGGAAAGGGAGAAGATAAAATGTAGGGTATGAGGAATGAAAGGTATTGGTGGTAATACAATGAGGCCTAGGGAGGATTTTTTGTGTGCAAGCACCACAGTTCTGTAAACGCAACCTGACAAGCAGAGCTCTCACAGAATGGAGAGAAATAGCCTGGCCCTACCATTATAAAGGGTTGCATTGCCCTCCCCCAGAGGCCCCCCTGATTGGTTGTGGGAGGTAGCAGGCAATGAGCAATCACAGAGTGCCATGAGTCTGCTGGGGCCTGCTTGTGCTGCTCATTAACCAGTGATACATCCATCAGATACTGCTGAGCTGCTTGCCCCTCCCAACACAGGCACAGTTGAAGAGTTCAACCCTGTTTAGGGCTCCAAGGTGTCTGTTCCTTCCTCCCCAATCCACATTTTCCGTCCAAAACCCAACTACCACAACAGTAATAATGATAATGACATTGTCATTGTCGTTATCAATTGTCATTTTCATTATTGCAATAACAATAACAAAAATGACAAGTTGTTATCATTATTGTAATAATGAAAACGACATGCACACCCCTAAGGGGCAGTGTGAATTGATTATATGGGGAGGAGGAGCGCAAATGCACTGGTTAGGGGGGTGGGGGTTTAAAGACAGTATTCCTGTTAGGAATAACTTCATTAAGAAGTTATTGCTAACATTAAGAAGAGTTAGTGAAATAGCAGTCATAATAATCTCAGAACCATAGTTGAAGATTTTCCAAGATAGAATAGATATTGCTTTACATCCTAAATTCCTACCTAAGATAGTATAAGTAAGAAAGTTGTGAGAATGTGGCCCTTTTTACACAGGCCTCTCCCACCCATGAATACGCAGATTTCTGCATGTTCATGGGTGGGGGAGCCCTCTGTGAACGGTGTACACCCACCTAATACGCATTCCCACTCACCCCCCATCTCATCCCCAAGCACAGAGCAACCATGGAAAACAGTAGTTGCTCCGTGGGTGCGAATTAGTGGGGGGGTGAGTGGGGATGCGCGCGCCCATGGACCCACCACCCGGCGGAGCCATGCAAAAACAGCATGTGAGGAGCCACTCAAAGAACAGAACATTGCTGCCTTGTAAACAAGATTTTTTGAGATGGCTCCTAACATTCTCAAAACACCCACCCTTCCAGTCCCACATAGGGTGACCATTGACACATCAGCAGAAAAGAGGACAATCATTTGCATGAAATTTACATATGCTAATTTTATACTAATTTATGCTAAATTGTGTGGGTAGATGGTGGGGCCAGAAGTGGGCAGAGTCAAGCCAATGGTACGTGGGGGTCAATGGTAGGCGGAGCCAACCAAACGGCTAAGTCAGTGGTGTGGCTTAACCCAGCAGCAAGGAGTTCCTAGAGTTAACATTGGAAGGAGATTAAATTAGTTAACTCTGTGAACTCCTTGCTGCTGCGAGAAGCCCTACCACTGGGGGATAGAGAACCCTCTTACTAACATCCCATCCAAAGTCTTTCTCCCCTTAGTCCCATTCCTCCCTAGCAGTGTAAAAAAATAGAGCCCAGGTTCGCTGTGAGGAGAAACTGATGTTTTAAGTGTCTCATCAAGCCAGTAATAATAACTACCAATGATTCTCTACCCTTTCAACCAACTTTCATTTTTGTATTTGTCTTTGGTGTTATTCCCCATAAAAGAGGAAACAAAAAACAAAAGTCAGCCTCAGAAACCTTTGAACAGCATTGCACATAAGAACATTGGGGGTAACACACTCAAGTTACCCTGAAAAATCTTTGGAACAAGTTTTCACATCAAAACATTGGGGATAACACACTCACGTCATCCTCAGAAACCTTTGAACAGCATTGCACATAAGAATATTGAGGGTAACACACCCACGGCATTCTTAGAAGGTTTTAAACAATTCTCTCTCTCCTCCTCACACACACAGATTCTCTCTCACACGCACGCACACACACACGCACACACAGATTCTCTCGTGCATGCACACGCACACACAGATTCTCTCACACAGACATGCACACACACACACTCACAGATTCTCACAGAGACTCTTGCACACGCACTTCAATAGGCACCAACCATTCTCACAACACGCAGTGCCGGTGTGAATGATCTTATTTGAAAGAACCATGTTTACAAGGTAGCGACCTTCTGCTTCACACGAGGTCGGGATAGTGCTGCCGCTGTGGGGATCCCATCCAACCAGGACTCAGGAGAGGTAGGTAGGTGCCGTCCAGGGCACCCTGGCAGGCGGGAGAAGGGGGCAGTGGAAGTTCCTTCCCTCCACCCCCCCACCCAGGCTGCTTCTGAGGGTAGGGGGAGGGCAGGGGACCCCCAGCCAGCAGCCACAAGCAGGGCACCCTGGCAGGTGGGTGGAGGGGGTGGTGGACGTTTCTCCCCCCCACCCACCACCCAGGCTGCTTCTGAGGGCAGGAGGTGCAGGGGGGGGCAGGGACTTACCTGTGGCAGAGTCTCACTGGGCCTTCACTTCCTGCAGGCTGCAACCTGCTCAACGCTGGCCTTCAACCTTTCCTCCTGGCCTTGGGCCCAGTTCCTTCTTCCCAGCTGAGTCTGCAGCGGCAGCTTCTCATCCCACCTCCCTTGTGGGGCTGCGGGAAGAGGTGGCCTACTGCAGACTGCCTCTCCCCACAGCAGCCCTATGCCACTGGGGAGGGGAAAGGAGGAGCTGCCGCCACCACCACAGGCTCAGCTGAGAAGAAGGAAGGAGTTTCAGGCTGCTGGGGCCGGGCGGGAGAGGCGAGTCTGCTGCTGGGCTGCCTTCTCTCCTCTAGTGGCATGGGTGCTGCACACCAAAAAAAGCCTGCCGACTGGCCGCAGCTGCACTCTCTGCACTTCTGGCCATGGGGTCCACAGGTGGAAGTGTAGAGAGGGCAGCTGTGGCCAGCCAGTGGAGAGAGACTTGGGATGGAAGGGGAATTCTGGACAGCTCTATGTTCTGGTTCCCCTTCCATCCCAGACAGCAGAAGCTGTCAGAAATACTGGGAGGTCTGGGCCAAATCTGGACTGCTGGCCACTCTAGTCCCACATGGAATTTTCTTAGTTCCTTCCAACCCTTTCTAGGAATGTATCATTCGGGGGGGGGGGGGTTATACTAGAGGAGCTCGAGACCATCATGTGGTCTATTATTTGAATATGGTGAGCATGCACAATCCAGTTGTGAGAATGTTAGGAGCTATCCCAAAGAACCTTCTTTACAAGGCAACACCCTTTTAATCACTCATGGGGAGGGGTTGTTTGTAAACAAACAGCTTTATCTCCCAGTCCAAGGGGTGTCCAGGTGTCCCGCCGCTGCTGCAGCATGACTAGCAAGTAGAGGTAGGTGAGGGATGGGGACCCCCAAACACACCTTCAGCCCCCATCCCACCCCTGGACTCCCCTTCATTGTTTGTAATCACAAAACACATGTGTTGCTGGAGGAAAGCTAGAATGGTGGCCAACTGGAACCTTTTGCTCTACTGACTCCCATTGAACAGCATAGGCACTGTTCAATGAGAGTTTGCTATCACCTTAACTATAGGGCCACAACTGTGGCCCTATAATACGGCTTGGACCCCACTTATCTGTGGGACTGCCTCACTCCCCGTGCCCTTGATCAGCCCTTGTGGTCATCTGGGAGTGCCCTTCTCGAGGTCCTCCGAGTATCTCGGAGGGCTATTATGGAGAGGGGGTTCTTGGTGGCCACTCCGTGGCTGTGGAACTCCCTCCCAGCAGAGCTAGTGTGGTCCTGGATCTTCCCACCTACCAATGTTAATGTAAGACTTGACTGTTCTGCCAGGCCTCTGGCGAGGGGGATGGGGGATGATAGGTTTTTTTATTTTTTGTTTAGGGGATATTAATATTGGGGTTTATATATTTTATGGCTGTGATATTTCTCCCCAATTATGGGAAGGTTATGCTTCTCTCCCCCCTCCCCCCCCATTTTGTCCCCTTTTAGTAGTGTTTTATTATACATTTTGTGTGTTTTTATTTGTAAGCCACCCTGGGCTGCCTTTGGCAGGAGGGGCAGGGTAATAAATGTTTTTAAATAAATAAAATACATAAATAAATAAATAATTGAAAGGCATTCTTTCTTAGTCCTGAGGTGTTCCACTTTACCCTGGTCTGGCACAGGGAACAGCAGTGTACCTATTTGCAGACTGAGCTATACAAGTACTCATGCTCACCCCAGGTTCCCCGAATGCTTCTGTACTTCAGGACGTTTTTGCCACAATAGAATACATGGCTTATTCTTCTTAGGTTACAAAGAGAAGTCCATGGCTCCTGAGGCAGCCAGAATTGAGGCTTCTTGGTCCTGCTGATGTCCCACAACCTTCTTCCTCCTTCTGAAGCCATGTTTGCCATTACTGGAGGTGCAACCTATGCAGAAAAACTGCCAAGGTATGGTAGGAGGTAGGAGTGTGTACCAGGGACCCATGTCATTTTTTTGTTTTCATTTTTAAAAACTGTCATTTTCTTTTTAGTTATTAACAAAATTTCATTTTTTGTTATCTGTGTCGTTTTCTATTTCAATATTGAAATGCTCAATTTTAATTTCGATACTGAAATTTTCCTTTCTGGTTTAGTTTCCATTTTCCGTTTATTATATACATTAGTCATACGCCACACAGCCAACTGAAGTTCTGTTTCGGTTGACGGAAAATGATGCAGAGGAAACCAACCTATTAACATGAACTTATGTTAATAGATTAGTTTCCCCTGCATCATTTTTACCTTTAGAAGACCGTACCAGCAGATGCTGTTTAAAGCACATGCTTGCACAGCGGAGGGACCTTGTACATCTCTCTGCACCTAATTGATGACATGGCTGCGTGACCTGGCAGGGGTTCACAGAACTGCTTTGGAATTATTCTGTTCATTCCTGTTGGGGAGGTCTCAGAGGGTGGTAATTGACAATGGATCATTGACCCCTTCGGAGTTTCCCCGGGTTCCATCTTGTCTCCCCTACTGTTCAATGTGTATCTGAAGCCTCTGGCAGTAGATTTAAAGCAAATAAAACATGAGTTCATGTTAATAGATTGGTTTCCACTGCATCATTTTTACTCGTCTCTGGCTCTATTCAGGAAGTTATATATCTTTCATATCCCTGTTGCTTGTTACAGTCTTCTAAAGACCTTGCATCATGCCCTCCTCCTCAGAATGGCAGGCACTTCACAAGGGCTTTTTTGTACATTTAGATGCAGTATGCCCATTCTCTCTTTGCAGAACCCAGCACACAGAAAGCATTTCTGCTCTGATGCTAAATATATGCCCTAGGCTTTTACTTGGTCTTTCACACTCTAACACTGACCCTGGCCTGAAAGTCCCTGAACTAGGAATGCTCTTCAGAAAACCTGCCAGAAGGAGCTCATTTTTACAGGAAATCAGCCCCGCTCCATTCCTTCAAGTTAATAATCTGTATTAGGTGCACTGTCAAGAAAAACACACTTTTTCCTGTTCTGTGCTTGAACATGCGAGCCATTAACTCAAACTGGTGGTACAGTGGTAGCAAAGTGCACACTCATAGCTGAGAGAATGAGTTAAAGAAAGTTTAAGAACATAAGTAGTGCCATACTGGGTCAGACCAATGGTCCACAAAGCCCAGCATCCTGTCTCTGACAGTGGTCAATCTGTCTCTTGGGAGACCCATTAGGTCACAATTAGCAATCCATTCTCTGTTGCACCAAGCCCTCAACAGTAAG
>QEPC01012189.1:1836021-1848859 GCA_003113815.1 Sphenodon punctatus | reverse complement strand
TACACTGCTGGCGCTATATAAATGTTTGTTAATAATAATAATAATAATAATAATCCAATTCCTTTTTAAAACCGGCTACACTATCACCTTAACCACTTTCCCTGGCAGTAAATTCCAAAAGTTAATTGTTCACTGAGTAAAAAAAAATACTCTCTCTTGTTTTAAATCTGCTGCCAGTTAATTTCATGGAGTGTCCCCTTGTTCTAGTACTGTTAGAGAGGGTAAATAACCAGTCCCTATGTTCCACGCCATTCATGGTTTTATTAACTTCTATTGTTTTATTCTCTACCCCTTTCTGAATGATTCCTAACATTGTTTGCTTTTTTGACTGCCGCTGTACACTAAGCTGAGGATTTTAGTGTATTGTCCACAATACTCAAAGGTCCTTTTCCTGAATGGTAACCACTCCTAATTTGGAGCCCAGCATTGTATAGATATAGATTGGGTTATTTTCCCCTACGTGCATCAATTTGCACTTGTCCACATTAAATTTCATCTGCCACTTAGGGCAGTACAGACCTTCAGCCTCAAGGGGATAGCTATAATAGGGACAGGCAGTGCAGCTACTCCAGTGGTTTCAAGCCTGGGAGGCCCAGGCTCTCTGACACAGCTGCATTCCTTGCCACTGGAAGGAGGCACGGGGAGCCTATTTCATCTTGACACACCAGAGAGATGCAATTCTAACTATGCACTATTTCTGTAACATGGGAAGCACTGGCTTCATAAGAAATTGGAGACATAAAGTGGTCCTAATAATATCTTTTACTGAACCAAAGGTTGTTGGTGGAATAAAATTGGACCAGTTGGTCCAATAAAAGATACCATTAGAACCACTTTGTGTGTCTGTCACTTTGGACCAACACAGCCACCACACTCGGTTTCTGGATAAGAAAGCGGAGTTATAGCATCAGCCATCATAATATGACTATAACCTATTAATCTGGCCCTGTCTCATAGCCTAAGGCTCATATTCTCTACTGAGCCCACTACAAATCCCAGTAAAGTAAATGAGAATACTGACTTCAGTGTAAGCTGGGAGTTATAGGCTTGTGTGCATTGATGGGGTATAATCTTATCTCCAGTACATCCAACAAATGTCAATCTTCGCCATGGTCTCCAATTTTATGTATAACTGAGTTAATTATTTCATATTCTTTGTTTAACTTTATGAAGACTTATTTTAGGATGTATTGATCTTGTCAAATGCCATGCTTTGTTGTCTCTTGCAATAGACATTGCCTAATAAGCAAAGTACAAAACTGCAGGCAATGCATGCAATCATTCAGTCTTTATGAAAGCAAATCTTCACTATTCTGCATGTCCCACTGACTGACCTTGTAAATTATCTTCTCATGAAGTTAGTTGTTTATCTGCTATAATTCCCTTCTGGTTACCACACTCACGTCACACCTGTAGCCCACCAAAACCAAACCCATCAAGATCAAAAGCCTAACAACTCTTGAACCAATACTCTTAGTGCTTTTAGGTACCGAGCTTCACTCCACTAGCTTTGGGCCCAAGACCGGGAGGAAAGGTTGAAGGCCAGCTTTGTGCTGAGGTCCCAGCAGAACTATAACCTGTCTATCCTGTGCTGACTGACTCCTTGAAGTTGTGGATGGGTCCTGCATACTGATTAGCTCAGGGTTTCTTTGACCTCTCTATAATTTTCTCGGTCAACCCCAAGTACTTGACCACAGCAATTTGGCTGCTGTCTTCCCTCTCCCCTGCCACTCGACACTCATCTTTTTCTTAACTCAAAACTCTGTCTGACTCTCTGATTCCTGACCAGGCTACAGATTCTGACCCGGTTCCTCTCAGGTATTGAACATGGTTCGAAGATGCTTTTTTCAGTTGTGCAATTTGCATAATAAATCTATGCCCATATTTATTAGGGCTGAAACTCAACCTCACTATTCTCACAAATCTCGGCAACAATCGGCTTGTTGCCGAGAACGAGTCAAGAACTGGCCAATTCTTGACCCGTTCTCGCACAAAACTCATGTGGACAAAAATCAGCTCTACGCATGTGCAAAATGGCAGCTGCAGCCATTCCAGTGGTCATTTTGCACATGCATGGAGCATTTGGGGGTTTTCAAGAATCTTGCGAGATTCTTGAGAACCCTCAATAAACACACCGTGCATGCATAAAACGGGCTCCAGTGGGCCACGCATGTGCATAATGGTCATGGTGGCCATTTTGCATATGTACAGAGTACATCTGAAATTGACACTCTCATGCTTTTCTCAAAAATCGATGAGATCTCATGCGATCTCACCAGGGGCTCTGAGAATCTCTTGCAAGAACATGCAAGATTCTCATTTCACCCCTGGTATTTATCCTAAACTGACTTTGCCACAGTAATCCATGCCCACCAGACTTGCTTTTTGTAGCTTCCTCTTTTGTGTACTTTCAGAGTGCTTCCCTGTTGCTTGCAGTTTGTTCAGAATGTGGCAGTGCAGCTGCCCATGGTTTGGGCTCCATGATTCTCTTTAGAGTGGGGCTATGTCAGAAAGGAAACGGGAATGTCCTTATGGCCTGACTCCTTTCTGATGTGTCTGCCCCCAGAAGTCCTGAATTCTCTGGATTACTAGGAGCACCCAGGTTGATGCATAGAAATTGGGGTTTCCCTTAGAGCCCAGAGTGATGGCAATCCTACCTTGAACTGATCTACCTGGCTTGCCTTAGCCCACATATCTTGCCATTCCCTTCTGACCTGTGCCTTGGGGTAGGGTCAAATACAGTCCTTACTGCAAATGTCTAAGACAAGGTTATATATCAATAATAGTTAGGGATGGGCAAACGCAGTTCGGAAGTTCAGACCGAACTCGGTCTGTTCGGTTGACCGAACCGAACTTCCGAACCGAACTCGAATTTCAAACCGAACCGAATTTCCGAACTCCGTTCTGTTCGCCCATCCCTAGTGGCAACACACACTAAAAAATCTTGTTTTGAATGGCCAAACTTGGTTCGGAAGTTCAGAATTCGACTGAACTCACTATGTTAGGTCGACCAAACTGAACGTCCGAACCAAACTCGAATTTCAAACCAAACTGAACCGAACCGAATTTCCAAACTCGAATTTCAAACTGAACCGAACCGAATTTCCGAACTCCGTTCTGTTCGCCCATCCCTAATAATAGTCGAGTGCATAATATTCTCTGAAGAACATTAGGGAGAAAGAATTTGAGATATTCAACAAACTCCTATATTTGAAAATAATCAATTAAGAAAGCCAAACTACTTTAACTCTGCCCTTATAGAAAACCCAGCTTCCTATTTTCCTTTTTTTGCATGATGCACTGCCTGTGCCACAAACAAATCTAACCATCATTATCATTTGTTTCCTTTCTAGTTGTTTTCAATTGTAAGTGTGGTGATTTGACACTCACATAGGGGACATGGGGCTCAGATAGTTGAATACGTTTGCTCGGTATCCATGGAGGATCTTTTGGGGTGTGATGCAGCCTTTAGCATCCATAAACCCACTATGGGTTTTATGGGGAAGGAATATGCTATTTAACTGCTTGGGAAAATGTGAAATTGTTTGCATTGTGTCTGGTCATAAAGATGACTAAAACTATTCCACTACTATAAATTAAGTTTAAGGCATTCTGCTTTTTATGCTTGCTGATAAAAAGGAACAGTTTTATATGGATGGATGTAGTGATACAAGTTGAAGAAGCAGCTTGATGTGCTCATAAGTTAAGCAGCCCTGTGGCTGCTCTTACTTGTGATGAAAGCTGAAGCAAACAAAACAGCCCTGGGGATCACGGCATGCAGAAGAGGCTAGAGTCACCTTAATGTGCCTCCATGAGGGTCATAAGAAAAACACAGTCTGATCAGACCCACAAACCTGGGCCAGTAGCATAGGGTATTTTAAGACGTGACACGCCCCTCCCCCCCATGGCCATCCTTACCCCAGAGTAGTCATGGGTGGGGGTGTCATGTCTGCTACCGCCCCTCTAGATGTTTATCATGGGTGGGAACAGATGTAACCCCTGACCAGGGTAGGGCTAACATGGGATTTGCGCTGGGCTCCTGGTCAGTGCACATCCTGTGTTAAGTCCTGCCACAATCCAGGGTAGGCGTCCCTGAACCATGGTAGAGTGGGCCATCATATCTGATGGCCTGCTTGCCCTAACACCAGCCGGTGGCCGGAGCAGTTCCGGGTGGGTGCAACAGCCTCAAAGGCCGCTGCAGCCACACATCAGGGAGGAGCAAGGAGAGGGCAGGGCCATGCAGACCCACTCTGACACAAACCCCGCCCTCTCCCCAGTCACCAGAACGTTTGTTCAGAAGCTAGGCAGACCATTACTCAGGGTGAGGGGGCTCATCCCAGGGCATGACAGCTTCTGAGCCATCACATCTGAAAATACCCATTGACTTAGAAGGCTTATGCCACTCATTACACATATAAACTAACATACATTTTTAAAATACTAGATCCATTTCAGAAAATAACTCAAAAAGGAAGAAATAATCTAACACCTAATGCATCGAGAATCATAGAAAAGAACCCAGGAATTTACATTTGTTATCACCTTCACCCATGCTAGAATCTCCTTCTCCCTAAACTGTCTTTGCCCTTTCTCCCATGTATGTCTGGCTTTTCCTCCCTGAACACATACACATACTCTCAGCTCCTTCCCAGCCTTCAAATCCCTCCAAAAATCCCTAACTACTGTATCAGGTTTTCCATTGCTCCTCACTGCCATAGACTGCTCTCTGATGTTTCCTCTACTGCCCTATCATTCCAGATCCTCCTCCTCCCCCCACTGTGACTAAGGTGCTAAGCACAGGCATCTGCCACTTTCAAATTCAGGAATGTAATGTATCCCGGTCCCTTCCTGCTCCCCTCTTCCTTGTCTCCCCTCCTTTGTCCATCCTAGATTGTAAGCCTCTCAGGGCAGGATCCTGTCTCTAATTCATGATTGTTCATTGCCAGGCACATTTCTGGCACTATATAAATAATTACCAATAATCTTATTAATAATAATATTACTAGCTCTGACCAAATGCAGTGCAAGCTCTTTTTATTGTCTACAATAGATTCAAGGAAAATGTTTCTCCATCCTGCATCTAACTGAAGATAAAGTTAATTACAGTGCAAAACGCATGAAATTGCAGGCTTCAAATACAGCCAAACAGATATATTGTCTTCCTCGGATACACATGTACTATCTCACATTTTTGTTTATAAAGATCCAACCGTTTGTAAAATAAACTGACTATACATATTTAACTACAGATGGGCAGCTGTATATAAAAGAAGATTATTACTTGAGGAACTCACTCGCTTACTGAAAAATGATATAGTGTTACAGCTTTAATAACTTTGAACCCAAGAGGTAGTTTAAATTTATTAGGTGGAAAAAAATCTGAAATAGTTTGTTGCTATACAGATCTGTCTCTCCTATACACATGAGCTCACATGGTACTTAACAGGTGAGGTTAGATCTGAAATCAGAAATATTTTTCAAGGTTTTTTTTTCTTTTAAGCTACTACAAGAACAGATCTATCAGTATTGCAGTACAATTTGACCTGATTTACCATCGTGTCACTTGAAAATTAACTCTTTGACTGTGACAGTTATAAAAAGAGCAGTTAGATAAATATAAGGGTGTTTTCCCCTAGCTGTATCCTGCAGCATTCCCCTAATGAGATACACAGTAAAATTATATCACTTGTGCATTATTCAACAACATGCCCCCTGATATTCCTATTTCTTGAGCATAGATGACTCACACTCTTGAAATCAAGGCAGCTCCAGGCCATTTTGGTTTCATAACATAAAGCTGCAGTGTACTTTTTTCTTAGTTCACTATATTCAATAAATAGATATGTTATTTGGTTTGAACTATCTGGGGAAATGAATGTGCCCTCGGTAGTAATGACCCTGGTGGACAAAGTAATTGAAATGGGATGGTTGATTTTTTTTCCTACCAAGCTAGATCACTTGTGCAAATTCTTCCAGGTCAGATACAAAACGTACCAAATTGACTAAAAACACAATGTTTTATTAAATATCTAGCTCAGATCGTGTTGTGTATATGCATGTTATTAACACACCCACAAGAGTTATACACAACAAGAAATACACACACGTCTGTGTCCTATTACGTGCAAACACCAACCATAAAACCAGCAGTGAATATTTCTTCCCAAGTAGAAATATTATGTTCCTTTTTTATTATTTATTTAATTGGGGGAGAGGGGTGTCTTTGCAATGGCAATTCTGAGTGCTCTGTCGACTGAACTAACTAGGAAAAACGCATTTGCATTAAATAGTAAAATTAGATTCACCCATCTTCGCAGTCTTTAGGTTTGGGACCTAACGAAGCTGATAAGAACATAAGTAGTGCCATTCTGGGCTAGACCAATGGTACGCGGAGCCTAGCACCTGTCTCCAACAGTAACCTTGGTCACTTGGAAGAAGTACCCATCAGGTCACAATGGGACAATCATTCCCTGTTGTTCGCTCCCAACAGTAAGAGGTTACGTTCCCCCAAAACTACCTAGCTAATAGCTGCTAGTGGACCTCTCCCTCCAGAAACTTGTCCAACCCATTGCTCCTGGCCTTAACCATATCTTCTGGCAATAAATTCCACAAATTAATTGTGTATTGAGTGAAAAAATACTTTCTTTTATTGATTTTAAATCTGCTACATGTTAGTTTGGGGTGTCCTCTAGTTCTAGTAGTATCTAGATAGTATAACCGTTCCCTATTTACTCCTTCCACACCACTCATGATTTTATAAACTTCTATCATATCCCCTCTCAGTTGTCTCTTCTCCAAGCTGAAAAGCTATTTATCCTCTCTTCATACAGGATCTGTTCCATACCCCGTATCATTTTTGTTCTCCTTTTCTGAACCTTTTCTATTTCAACTATATCTTTTTGGTGATGGGGGTGACCAGGGCCCTTTTTAATCAGGCCGTGGACGCAGGTGGAATCGGTGTGTACGTGGCAGTATAGGCGGTGCGGGGGGGGGCAGTGTACATAGTTGGGCACACACCCCGCATCTCCATGCAGGGGGGACCCACGGAACAATTGTTCTTTTGGCCAATTGCTCCATGAGTGGGCAATGGGCAGAGGTGGATGTGTATGTGTGTTTTTCAGGAGCGCGCACATGCATCCACCCACTACAGCATTCACACAGGTGGCCCCCACTCATGCCCACGCAGCAGATCTGCATAGGCATGAGTGGGCCATTCTGGTGTAAAAAGGGCCCAGAACTGCACAATACTCAAGGTGAAGCTGTACCATAGATTTATTTAGAGGCATTGTGGTATTTTCAGTTTCTATCCCCTTACAAATAATTCCTAACTTTGTTTGCTATTCTGACCACTGCCGCACACTGAGCTGAGGTCCACAATGACTCCAAGGGTGTCTTTAGACATAATATCAACAGATGTCTGAACGTTAGAGCTGTGCACCAGGGGCCCATGTCATTTGCATTTTTGTTTTCATTATTTAAATCTGTCATTTGCATTTTCATAAATATCAACTTGTCGTTTTCGTTTTTGCTTTCATTTTCCATTGGTTTCAATGGAAAACACATTTATGGCTGTCACCTTTTTTTGTTTTGCTCTATTTGACTAAACCTTTGAGTGTGTATACTGACAATGGAAGGCATTATGTGTACCAAATTAAAAAAAGATTGGATAACGGAAAGCAATTTTAGAAGCAGTTGAATTGTTTTATTTTGCAAAAATCTTCATATACACATTCATAGGTGTAACTTCTTTGCCTCACATTTAATGTAGATGAATCTTGGCAAGTTTATACCCCTTCCCAGATTTACTATCTCTGCTAACTTTCAGAAGAATTGGATAACGGGTCCTGGTGGTATAAACAATTAACTTATAAATGTATGTCTGATTGTAACATCTTTGTAGTCCAACCAGTGTACATGAAATTTGGCAGGGATGTATATTACATGTTCCTGATCATTTCTGCCAAATATCAGAAAGATGTGATAAAGGGTCCCAATTCTATATGCCTGCACAGCGTATGCAGAGAAGGAGCCTATGCCAGGGATTTTCTTACGTGTTACTCTTATACTTAGGTATAAGATCGATTTGTGATGCTAATTTGCCAGAAGAAATGTCAACCAAATATCCTCATTCTTTGCTGTGACCATCCCAACATCTCTCCCCCACTTGTTACTGGGAAGTCAGAAGCATCTGTTTAGGAAAGAGCCAATAGAGATTCTCCTATGTCCTCTGTCACAGTGCTGCAGGATGTGATTGTGATGATAATTGGCCAGTCTGGATGTGTAAACCATGTCTCCTGATTGCTGGAATGCTATCCCCAGAGTCCCAGTTATGTCCCTTCTATACCCGTCTCAGGGCTGCCCCCTATGCCCATTTCTAAGCCACTACTAATTGGTCTTGTAAAGCTAGAAGCATGCAGTAATTGGCCAGTGAATGTGTCTTTCAGTCTTTTGGGTTGCTCCACAACCTCTCTCCTACAGCTTCTCTTCCCTTGCCATGCCAGGTGCCTGCCTCTGACTGGCACTCCATGTGCTGCTATTTATCTGAATAACGGTCTTCAAGGGGACTACTTCAATTGCTTATGAAATTGGGTCCCTTTATCAAATTGCCCTGTAGTTTGGCAGAGATGACAGGGATGGTAAGTGATACATTCTGCCAAATAACTTGTAAATAGGATGGAATATACAAATGTTACAGCTGGAAATGTATTTTAAAGTTAATGTCTTATACCATCAGGACCCTTTATCCAATCTTTCTGAAAATTGGCAGGAGTGTTAAAATTGTGGAGGAACATACTATTCACAGGTTTCATGCAAAGTGGATGGAAATTTTAAAAAGTTGTAGCCGTGAATGTGTATCGAGCTTTTCTTAAAATCACAACGTCCAATTGCTTCTAAAATCTGTTTCTTTTATCTACGCATTTTGAAAAGTGGTACTTATAGTGCCCTCCATTGGGTGTACAATACCACCAAGGTTAATCAAAATTGAATAATAAACAAACAAGCTATAGCCAGAAATATGTTTTTCATTTAATTCCCTTTATTTCGAAAACGAAATGTCATTTTTGTTTCTATTTTCATTATTATTTGTAGTTTTCATTATTGCAATAACGACAATGAAAACAACAATTTTCATTATCGTTATTGTAATAACAAAAATGACATGCACATCCCTCTGTTTTGACCTTGATATGAACACCAGTTTGGCCCTGTGTTCACCATGTGGTGCTGCTTAGACAAGCCCCATCTTGAGACGAATCGGTCTTTTGCTTGCCACTCAATCTCAGCACACAAGCACTGCCACCTCGTTCCTCTTGTTGTACCTGCTAACATGCCACGTGTTATTAGACACAATGTTGGCCACATGTTCAGCCGAAACACACAAACAGGCCTTGTGATGCAATGATATTCACACTACGTGTTCAATAAGTGACTAAATTAGTGTTCAGATTGTTATAGTGCTTACACACAGCGGCCAAACATGTGCTTAGGAGGTATGACACCAGATCTCTTAAGTCTAAAGATATCCTAAGGTTCTTTTCCTGAGTAGTAACTCCTAATTTAGAACCCATCATTTTGTGCATTGGATTATTTTTCCCTGTGCATCACTTTGCACTTGTTCACATTAAATTTCATCTGCCATTTAGATGTCCAGTCACCCAGTCTCACAAGATCCTCCTGTAATTCTTCACGGTCCACTCATGTTTTAGCTACCTTAAATAACTTTGTGTCATCTGCAAATTTGATCACTTCATTCCTTAATCCCTTTACTAGATCATTATTGAATGCATTAAACAAACAACACCAGTTCCAGTACAGATCCCTGGGGCACTCCACTAGTTATTAATTCCCTCCACTGAAAAACTGACCATTTGGTCCTACTCCTTGTTTCCTATCTTTTAACCAGTTACCAATCCACAATAGGACACTGCCTCCTCTCTCATGACTTTTTAATCCTCAAAAGTCTCTTACGAGGGACCGTATCATACGCTTTCTGAAAATCCAAATACACTATGTTGACCGGCTCACTCCTATCCACATGCTTATTTACACCCTTAAAAAGTTCCAGTAGATTAGTTATTAATGATAAAACAGACTGATATTCAGAGCAAGATCACTGCATCATAATCCTGTTATGTATATGGTTTACAGAGATGCAATATGATGGCTATATTAAGAGTAATAACACTTTGGAGGATGTAAGAGGAAATTAAGCAGTAAGAGTTATCCTATATCTGCTCAGTGAGAACAGATTTATTTATTTTATTGCACTTATACCCCGCCCCTCTCACACACAGACAACTCAGGGCAGCAATCAAACATAATTAACCATTAAAATAAAATAGACATATAAATATAAAATATAAATATTTATAAAATCCATAGCAGCAGTAAAAATATAAACCCAATCTGTGAAAAAGCAAAACTCTCCCACTCCCTATTAGCCCATCCCACTCACCCCGCCAAACGTCTGACGGGAAAGCCAGGTCTTCAATTTTGTCAGGAAGCCAGGAGATCTGGGCTGAGGTGAACCTCCAGCAGGAGCGAATTCCACAGCAACAGTGCAGCCACCAAGAACACCCACCTATCGGTCTGAACCAATCAATACCGCAGAACCTCCAGGAGGGCACCCCAAATGAGGGCAGGAGTCGCCCAGGATCCCAGGGGTGAGGCGATCCTTCAAGTAAGCAGGGCCCCAGCTGTGAAGGGCTTTAAAAGGTCAAAACCAGCACCTTGAATTGGGCCTGGAAGACAACAGGCACCAGTGAAAAACTTGGAGCGCTGGTTGTATGTGCTCTGTGGCAAGGTCAATGTTTGAGACATATGGGGTGGAGTCTCTTCACCAGATGTAATTGGCTAAGGTGCCCCTGGCCAAAGCCAACACCTGAAGATCCAGGCATAGCTGCAAATCCAGGAGCACCCCCAGGCTCCACACAGATGGAACCAATGGAGGGCGGACACCCACAATAATGGGAGTGTTCACCTCTCCCACCTCACCACCACCACCACTTCTGAACCTAAATCCTGACAAGACAGTAGACTCAACCTCATCCAATCCCCTACAGAGGCCAAACACCGGGACAGCAAGGAGATGGCAGGGCCTCCGTTGGATGAAAAAGTCAAGTACAGCTGGGTGTCATCAGCATATTGTTGACAAAGAACCCCCCCAGCTGTGCACAACTTCCCCAAGCAGCTTCATATACACATTGAACAAGAGAAGAGACAGAATGGAACTCTGAGGAACCCCACATGAGAGGTCCCCAGGGGACAAAGAACAGTCCCCTAGTACCACTCGCTTATCTATCCATGAGGTAGGAATGGAACCATTGCAAAAAACAGTCCCGTCCACCCTGATCAGGTCCCACATGCTTGTTACCAACGTCTCATGGTTCATTGTATCAAAAGCCACTGATCCAGTAGAACCAGCAGGGCCATATGAACCTTATCCAGCTCTACCAGGAGGTCATCAACCAAGGCTACCAATGCCATTCCCATGCCCGAACCAAAACAAAAGCCCAACAGCATGGGATCAAGAAATCTGATGCTATCCAGATGAGCCTGCAGCTGACAGGCCACCCCCTCCCCCCCGTTCAATAACCTTCCCTAAAAAGGGAAGGTTAGAAACAGGCCAATAGCTCACCTGGGCATCAATGTCAAGAGATGGTTTCTTGAGAGGCCAGACCACAGACACCTTAAGGCATTCTTCTGGCACCCTCCCCTCCTGAAGGGAGGCATTAACCACCCTCACTGGCCCGTACGTCTCCCTAGAGGCCTTAACCAACCAGGATGGACATAGATCAAACTCACAAGTTGTGGCCCGCACAGACCCCAAAACATCCATCGCCATGGCAGGTTTTGTGGGAAACTCATCCCACAAAACATGACCAGTCAGAACATTCATAACCTCTGACTCTGCTAATGCCTCTGAAATGGTGGAGTCAAAGTTGTGCTCAAAGCAAGCAATTTTATCCACAAAGTATGCTAAAAACATGTCACAACAGGACTTAGATGATTTTGGTTCCAGACAGAGACAGGGTGGACCAACTTACCCCCTCACCATACAGAACAGCTCTGTTAGACAGGACTGAGTGCTAAGAGGGCAGCAAAGAACTGTTTCTTTGCTGCCTTCACAGCCATGGCATAGACCTTCATAAATGCCTTATGTTGTAATCGATCATCTTGGGCGTGAGTACGATGCCACCGTCGCTCCAACTGCCTCTCTTCATGCTTCATGCACTCCAGGTCCTCCATAAGCCATGGGGACCTGCGGTGACAAAACACTGGGACTGGATGCCTAGGAGCCACCTGATCGATGGCCTCACCCAGCCAGATGTTCCAAAAAGTCACAAGGCCATCAATGGAGCAGCTATTGAGGTCAACAGGTATCTCCCCCAGAGCATTCCGGAACCCCTTCAGTTCCATAAGTCTCTGGGGGTGGACCAGCTTTATGGATCCTGCACCCCTATGGAAAGGCAGACATGCTCGGATGGAGGTTCACAGTAGGTAATGTTTTGACCACAGCAAGGGAGACCTCTCCATTCCCCACAAACATCAGACACCCCCCCCGCCTCAAGGTCACTTCAGAAAACCAAGTCAAGAGTATGCTCCCCCCCATGTGTTGGACCTACTACCATATGGGATAGCCTCGTGGTTGCCATGGTGGTCATTAATTCCTGCTTCACTCCAAACAATCTAGTCTCAGCATGGATGGGTGATTTCAGACGTTACGGGGCCCTTTGGCCCCGTACCAAAATCACCGAAATCATTCCCCCCCGGGATCACCCCGTAATGCCATAGCAGACGTGCCAGGGAGATCCCGGTGGGGAATGTGGGAGGGGGC
>QEPC01012189.1:1809022-1819223 GCA_003113815.1 Sphenodon punctatus | reverse complement strand
CCCCGCCCATTTATTTATTTGTTATTTTCTAGCCCTGTTTTTATATGGTATATTTTATATTTAATATTTTAAAAGGAATTTTATTGTTTTATTGTGGATTGTTGGAAGCCGCCCCGAGCTGCGTTGCAGGAGGGGCGGGGTAAAAATTTGAAAAAATAAAAATAAATAAATAAATTTTAAAAAATATAATAATATCTGCACTAGGCTGATTTCAAGAAGTTACATTGGTATTCACAACCTCACTGGAGTTGGATAAAGGGAGAGGAGAATCCCATGTTTAGGCATATGGGAAATATTTAGAAATAAAATGTAGATACACTCAGCTAAGTCAATACAGCCCCAAAGGAGGATGGGAGAACAAGCAAGAATTGGTGTCGAAGAAATTAATATTCTGAGATGGGAATGCCACCCTAGAAAAACATCCTAAGAACTGGGATAGACTTCAGCCCAAATATAAGGTCCATGCACCACATACACTGCACAAAGTATGAACATGCACATCTGCGTGCAATGTACTTCCATGGCATGTGCATGGTACATGCATGCACACACTCCATGCATACTGTGCATACACATTGCATGCACCAGAAGCATGTGGCATGCACACCTTGCACATGAATCCTGGACTGGGGCTGTGACAGTTGGCCCTAAACGGCCCAGGACTATGGTCTGGATTAGAGATGGGCGAACGCGGTTTGGAAGTTCGGAGTTCGGACCGAACTCGAATAGTTTGGTCAACCAAACCGAACTTCTGAACCTAACTTGATTTTCGAACTGAACCAAGTTTCCAAACTCGGTTCTGTTAGCCCATCCCTAGTCTGGAAAAGCCCTGGTGAGGACTGGGAGTGATTGTCACTTTAAGGGAGTGAGCCACCTCAACAGGCCACACCCCTTCTGAGGATATAAAGTGCAGAGAGCTGTGCTGGAGGGTCAGTCAGCATCTGGCTGTGACTAGAGAAGGAGTGCTGTAGCTGGAGGCTGGCTTGGGAAGCAGCACCTTAGTAAAAAGCATTTTGGAACTTTATGTTAGGAGTTTGATAGGTTTGGACTTTTTGCACTGTACATAAACTTGCACTTAGTGGTGGATGAAATGTCTTGTGGGGTGTTGTTCTTTGAAACCCTGACCTTGGTGAACACTATAGCCCAAGGCCACCCTATCACCCCCCACGCCAGGATCTACCCCTGCCCGTTAAATGCCTGGCCAAATAAAGAAGTTTTACACTACCTTTGGAAGATGTTCAGAGGAGGGCTTAGGCATTTGAACCTCCAACGGAAGGTGATCTCATTTCCATAAGTTGCTTCATATTGATCACCCAAACCAATATGCTTTGCTTATCTTGACCCAGAACCCTTTTGTGTACAGTGCTTAGTTCCAAACTATAGACAGACCATAAATTGGTTTTGAATATACATAGTGAGCCATCAATGATGAGTGCCACCACTCCCTCAGTTCCTCCCACCAGCATCACCTTCATCGTGTTGGGATTCAGCTCCAGCTTTCCCAGCTCCCTGGCAACTCTAGCACCCAGATCTCTTGCTCTGGCTGGCCAGCCTTGGTGACACAATGGCCCACCTACTTCTCCCTGTTGGTCTACCTGAACTGAGGGGCAGTTCAACCCTGTATTTAATTATTTAATTAATTAATTTCACTAGATTTATGTGCTGCCCCCTCCTGCCACAGCATGGCAGGAGTGGCTTACAACATTTTAAAGCATAAAAATATGTAGTAAAATATATCCAATATAAATAACAATAAATAAAAATATAAAAACAATGGAACCCCAAGGTAGAGCTTAAAAACAAACAAACAAAAAACCCCACCCCTTCCCATCCCGCCCCGCCCATTCCTCACCTGTCTTCCCCATCAAAAGCCTGGCGGAGCAGAAGAGGGGAGGTCTGGGGCCAGGGAGACCTCTGTTGGGAGTTCCACAGCCGAGGTGCGGCCACCGAGAACGCCCCCCTCATTGTTGCCACCTGGGATACCTGGGGGATTTCAAGGAGGGTTCTCCCAGCAGACCGCAGGGGCCGCTCCAGGTCCTGAAGGATAAGGCGATCCTGAAGATAGGGGCCTGCCATTTAGGGCTTTATAGGTTAAGATCAATACCTTGAATTGGGCCCGGAGGACTATAGGCAGCCAGTGCAGAGACTGGTGCAATGTGCTGACAATGACCCATCCTCATAAGGAGATGGACCACCATATTCTGCACCCGCTGAAGTCTCCGGACCATCACCAAGGGTGGCCCCACATACAGCACATTGCAGTAGTCCGTTCTTGAGGTGATTAAAGCATGGATGATGGGTGGCTAGGTCCAAGTCTGAGACACACGGCCTAAGCCGTCGCACCAGATGTAATTGGCAAAATGTTCCCTTCACCACAGCTGACACCTGGACATCCAGGCAGAACTGTGGATCCAGGAGCACCCCCAGACTACAAACCTGAGGGACCAATGGAGGGCAGACCCCATCAATGATGAGTTCCACCACTCCCTCGGCCCCTCCCACCAGCATCAGCTCCATCTTGTCAGGATTCAGCTTCAGGCAGCTTGCCCTCATCCAATCCCACACCACAGCCAGACACTGGGTAAGCACCGAGTCTGCCAGGTTAGCTGAAAAGGAGAGGTACAGTTGTGTGTCATCAGCATACTAATGACACCGCACACCAAACCCTCTGATGACCTCGTCCAAAGGCTGCATGTATACGCTGAACAGGAGAGGGGACAGAATAGAACCTTGCAGGACTCCACACGTGAGGTCCTGGGGAGATAATGAACAATTACCCAGCACCACACGTTGAGTTCTCCTGACCGGGAAGGATCAGAACCATTCAAGAACAGTTCCACCTACCCTGTCTCGGTCCTGCAAGAGGGTCACCAAAAACACATGGTCAGTGGTATCAAATGTGGTCAAGAGAACTAACAGGCTTTATATTAAGGTTTGTCCCAGTTGGCTTGCAGTTTCCTGCAATGCCCAACTGGGGCCAGAAACTATCAATTGGCTTTACTTCCTCACTTAAAGGACTCAGCATTTGCCACACCCTAGCTGGCTCCCAGCAGCTTACACCTCACAATAACCCATCCCAGCCCATTGGCCCTGAGCCTCTAAATACTTAGGGGCTGTCCCCACCACAGGGAGATTTTTAAAAAGACAGATACTGTAGTCTTCTTAGTTTAAAGCAGACATGCAGCTATATTCTTGCTGCTTACAGCACAACACATCCTAGTTAAATGCTATCTCCCAGTTTAATGCACTAGTCTGGACCCGTTACTTACAGTGGGTATGTTTTCATACTGGCTAAGATCATCAAGTGGATCCTTCATTAATACAACAGTCACCTTATTGAAAACCTCCCTTCCTTGTGAGGTCCCATGATTTTTCCAGTGATTATTTCACTTTAGAACCCATTGTACGTTAATAGAATGCAATTGAAACAGCCTGACAGAGATCATCTATTTTTCAAGGCAGACTCCTTAAAGCTTTTACTCTTTGCTCTCTTCATTTAGGATGTTAACAACTTAGATATTAGCCTACATTAGCTGACACCATTTATTAGGTGTTCACCCCCACCTGACACAGGGCTGTCACCCACCATACCCATAGCCCCCACTCACAGCATGGTCTCAGAGAATGTGGAGCCCACCGAGCAGGCAAATGCTGGCTAATGTGCACCCATATGTCTGTATCCCCATCAATGTAAGGCCCTGGTCTAAAGCCCCGGGCCTCTGGAGCACCCTCCCAGCCACCAGCACCAACCCACAACTCTGTCTCTCTCTTATTCTCTTCCATGCCTGGACTTGACCCCTCCTTGTCTCCTGTCTGTCCCCTCTGTAGTCATGCCTCCCAGCTTCATGATTGGGTGTCACAGCAATACCCAATTACTGTGTTTTATCTGCTCCATGAGGTGGTCGTTGGGTTTAAATCATGGATTAGTATCTATTGTGGATCCATATCTGCAATTTGTGGGTTTAAGTACTAGGGATGGGTGAACCGCGGTTTGGAAGTTCAGAGTTTGGACCGAACTCGACCAGTTCGGTCGACCGAACCAAACGTCTGAACTGAACTCAATTTTTGAACCAAACCAAATTTCCGAACTCAGTTCTGTTCACCCATCCCTATTGAACCGAACTTCCGAACCGAACTCGATTTTTGAACCAAACCGAATTTCTGAACTCGGTTCTGTTTGCCCATTCCTATTAAGTACAGATTTGTATTACAGATCCATATTTAAATCAATACAATCATTTTTAAATTTCCAAATTTTTAAATTTCCAAAATGATGGCAGCAGCATCACCACCATTTGGAAAAGGGCAGTCAATTATTATTTATTATTATTATAAACATTTATATAGCGCTGGTCATGTACCTGGCACTGTACAGAACATAGGAATAGACGCAGTCCCTGCCTGTGGCTTACAATCGAAAAGACAAGGAGGAGGAGACAGGGAGAGGGGACAGTGGGAGAGACAGGGGAGAAGACAAACAGTCATTCAGGAGGATGCAAAGTCTCAGGTGCATGTGCTTGACTTGGTTACAATCAGGTTGGTTGCAGCAGTCTGCAGAGGAGGGCAGACATTAAGTATATGGGGAACGACTAGCAGGCATTGGGAAAGGTGGCAAGGAAAAAGTGGGTCTTGAGGAGGGATTTGAAGGAGCCGAGGGAGGGGGCAAGGTGGATGTGGGTAGGGAGGGAGTTCCAGGCATGGGGGGCAGTGAGGGAGAAGGGTCAAAGGTGGTTAGGTGAGCAGGAGAAACGAGGGAGAGTGAGAGAGGGGACAGAGGAAGAGCGGAGAGCGCGTGCAGGAGTGTGTAGGGAGATTAGGTCCGAGAGGTAAGGGGGAGCTTGGTTGTGGAGTGTTTTGAACATGAATACCAGGAGTTTAAACAGGATATGTTCAGGAAGGGGGAGCCAGTGAAGAGAGAAGAGGAGAGGCTGCACATGGTCGAAGTGACGGGCAGAGTGAATGACCTTGGCAGTGCAGTTTTGGATAGCGATAAGGGGGGACAGGTGAGAGCGAGGGAGGCCAGCAAGGAGGAGGTTGCAGTAATCAAGGCAAGAGATAGCTATGGCATGAACAAGGGTTTTGACCGAGGAGGTAGAGAGAAAGGGGCGAATCCGAGCAATGTTATGGAGGGCAAATCAGCAGGATTTGGCAACAGAGTCAATGTAAGGTTTAAAAGAGAGGTGCGTGTCAAAGATGAAGCCCAAGCTACGGGCTTGAAAAACAGAATGAATGGTGACTCCATCAATGCAGATGGCCAGGAGGCCATTTTGCACATGCACAGTGACTTTTAATTTTTTTTTCCTCATAGTCTTCATACTGAACCACAATAGGCATGTTGCCACTGTTGCAATTAGGTATGGATTAATTCGTAAAAACCCGTTACAAGCAGTTACGGATTAATCTGAATCCAAACTGCCGCCAGCCCCTCTGCCTGACTCATTTGTATCTTGGCTCTCCAATTCCCAGTCCTCTCCCTTTCCTTTCTACCTACTTGTTCTCCTCTCTGTCATGCTCTCTCCTTATCTCCCCATGATTGAGTTCCTAGCCTCCTTTTTCCTGGTTCCCAGCCTTAGTTCTGGTCCAACCTCATACTTCATTCCTGCCCTCCTACATCCTACCCCTCTGACTACTTGTTCCTAGTTCTAGTTCCCTGGGTCCTAGTTCCCTAGTCTCTCATGTCCTGTCCTGCTTCCCTAGTTCCTTGCACCTCTGCTCTCTGCTTTTGTCCCCTGATTCGTATGCTTCCTGTGTCTTTCCCTTTCCTGGACCTCTGTGATGAGCTTCGTACTTCCCTAGCTCACTAAGTGCCGTCTCCATGAGCATGGAGCGAGTCTCAGGGCGCTTTTAAACGAGACAAGAAACGCGGCTGATCCTTTGATCAGCCGTGTTTCTTTGTGCTCGTTTAAATTGAAAACTTACAATTAAGCCAGCTCTTCCCCGCGTCAGACCGGGCAGGCGATCCTGCCCCGTCCGACGCGGATCGCCGCTGTGCTGGCTTCACGGGGTATTTTGCTGAGTGCGCATGCGCACTGAGTCTCTACGCCGGGTCTGATGCTCTTCTGAGCATCAGACCCGGCGTAGAGAGAAAGGCGGGTGCCCGATCCCGCCTCTGAATGATCCCGCTTGTCAGCGGGATAGTCTAAAAGCGCTCTTAGAGGTTAGCTTTTCCCTATTCTGAACCCCCCTCTGTTGGTCCTTGGACTCTCCTGTTCATTCTTGGGACTTCCCCCTGAGCCCCTTCCCTGGCTCTGACCTCCAGTCCCTTACAGTCAATTAGTTTTCAGGAAGTGCTTCCACGCATACAGGTCAGTCAACACCAGAGTCACAGGTGGAAATTATAGAGCACTGGAGGAACGACCAATTGGTGCTGCCAGTGGTGGCTGCCTGTAAGCACATGAAAGACATGTCGGGGCTGCCCATTTATTAAGCTGGACCTGCTAAACATGTGGTGGGCCGAAAAGAGGCTGCACAGACCAAAACCGGATTCCAGCAGGCTAATGTCTCATTTGTTTACACCCTTAGTATTTGTACCAAAGAGCAGGCAATCCAGGTGGTAAGCCCTTTAAGGAAGATACCACCATCATGGACTGCAGGTGCTATCAGAGGCACAGGCACTACATGGAATGGAGGACAGCACCTGAATGCCCCCCCCACCCCCGCCCGAACGTGGATGTGTGGCTGAGTCAGTACAAGATAAAAACAACACGCTGAGAGTTCAGTGAGGGGAGTTTTTGAGGAAGTTACAGAAAGAGTTGCTAAAGGAAGCATAAGCTTGGGCTCTGTCTCCATACAGAGATGGGAGAGATGGGTAGAGGGTGGGGGAGGAGATGGATGGGGGGGTTGATATGTTTTTATAATTTTATGTTTTTATAATTGTTTTTATGTTGTTGTAAGCTGCCTGTGGCAGGAGGGGCGGGATATTAAGTCTTTTAATAAATAAATACAAATCCTGGTTGGAGGGGGTTGCCCAAACTGGAGAATGCTGGCCAAGTTTGGGTGGTTTTGCTTATCAAGCTGCCTGGCCTGATGAGCCTAGGAAGATGCTCTTATCCTGAGAGGTATGGCCTAGTATGTAAAGATATGGACTATGGGCTCAGTCCCAAACCCCATGGATCCTACGTGTGTGCAGCTTCTGCAGGACACAATATGCTCGCAATAGAGAGCTGCCTAGCTGAGCACAAGATCTGCAGGCTTGAGATTGGCCTCTATGTAAAGAGGTATGGAGTACAATTGAGAGAGACAGAGAGGCATGTATCTGGTCTGAGGAGAGAGAGTGCCTGGCAAGAGAGACTTATCCAGAGAAGCCCATACCTCTATCGTCTGAACTCTATATATCTGATATGGACACTGTAAATATAGAACTGTATATGGTGTTGGGACACTCCATGTGAATAAAGAGCTTGAGTGGCGATTCCCCTGTGAACGTGACATCTTGGGTCACCTCTGTCCAATGCTCACCCCAGGTACCCTTGACCCTGTCACAGTATTCTTCTAGTTTTCACTTGAAAGCAAACCTAACTAAATTGGGTCAATTAAAGGCAGTCAGGGTCTAAGACCTGATCCCATACTGTTCCCTAGCTAACAGCTCTTCACTCCCACAATTGCTCCCTTTAATTTAAAATGGAAGTTTATCCATTGCCATCTCTTATTCTTTATCACTGTGTCCATGGACAATGCCTGATATTGTAATACAGAGACCAGAAATTTATTTTGCATTCATTTAGAAGGGAACAGTCTCTGTATTCAGAGTTCCCTAAATTAAAGCAACATCCACAATAGAAAATCTGTGTGAATCACAGGAAAGCAGAACATGCTATTCCCTAAATCTAAGCTGGCCCTCACAGTCATCGATGAACAAAATGCAAAATCACAAAAGGTTGTGCCAGGTTTAGCCCAGTGCCCATGACAGACAGATCCAGTGGATGTCACACTCCGATGGCCGGAGCCTGGGAGGGGGAGAAGGGGAAGGTAGGGTTCCGGCAGCCAGGGCCTGAGGAAAGGAAGGAGGGGAAGGTAGGTTGGTGGGGAGAAAGGAAAAGGAGGCATGAGGAGTAGCAAGGAAACCTCTCAGCCACTCTCCAATACCAAGGAGATGAAGTGTTCAGCATAGAAACCAGGCAAGCTGGTCTAAGAAAGCATACGGTTCATCATCGAGGTTGAGGGACAGGGAATTCAGGAGAGGGGGGCAAGGAACCGAGGGCAAGGAACCAGAAACAGGGAGTGAGAGACCAAGGCAACGGGGGAGTCAGAGGCAGGGGAGCCAGAAGCCAAAGCTGGGGGAGCAGCAGGGAACTAGAAGCAGGAAGTTGGGGGTTCAACAGAAGGTCCTTGTGGAATCAAGGCCAAGAGAAGGGGCCAGCAAGGATACAGAGGGACCCAAGAGGAAACCACAGGACAGGGCTTGTCCTGTGGACAGACAGACAATAGAGAACAAGACACACGGTGGAGATTTCAGGGCATAGGGAAACCAACAAACATGGAGACAGGACCGGGTGTGAATGGGGGAGGAATCTGGGCAAGACAAGCCCCACACACAAGGGATACAAACAAGATAAGTACCAGCACAAAAGGGGAGGGGGGGCTACACGCACTAGGGGCATAAAAGGGGGAACACCACATTGAGACTTACCAACACCAAGACAAACAGAAGTGCAAACTGAGCGCAAGCAGGAAGGAGAGGTGAGGACAAAGGATGTGAACCAAGCAAGAATCAGGGAAGACTGACCAGAAGCTTCACGCCCCACCACAGCCCTCAGCAGCCCTAAATACCATACAAAGCCAATCAGGCAGTAGCAGGCGGGGTCACGCCCTCCATCAGGTGTGCATAGGGCACAGGGTGGGGGGAGAGAGGGAAAACAACAAGAGAAGGAAGGAAGCCACTCCCTACAGTAGTCTGCCGGAGGCAGGGAGCTCCCTAGACAAGTTCCAAGGCCGAGGGTTCGAGGCCCAGCCCTAACAGCAGAAGAGATTTCAGTGATGCAAAGCAATCAAATTCTTCTCTTTGCCTATTAGCTTAACTGGGTATTTTATTTTTTTAGATTTTTACCCCATCCTGTCCCCATAGGCTCAGGATAGCTAACATCAGGATAACATACACACATATAAAATACAAAAAAAGCTACAACACCCAAGGAAAGAGGGTATATCAAAGTTCTGGACAAAAAAAAAAAAAACCTTCAAAGGGAGGTTGTTAAGCCAAGTGGCCTGTGACACAATTCTGACAGGACCTCACAAGTCCCATCAGACATAAACAAGGTTGGGCATGCTCTCTGTTCAAGCTCCTCAGCCTCAGGCCACCCCCTACAAAGTGGTGTGACATCATGGTGCTTTAATATGGAGCATGGTCATGTTGGAATGTGGAAGGTAGGGGATGGCATAGCCCCACCTCTTATGGAGCACCATGACATCACAGCACTCCATAGGGATGAAATGCCACCCCTCTACATTGGGCTTGGGTAGAATACAGCCTGGTTGCATTGGACCCAGTTAGCTGGTTCAAGACAGTTGAGGTCAGACATAGTTCTTACTTGAGTAGGACTCTAGTTTAGCCCCACTTCCTCATATCTTTTGCAAAGGTGTAACATGTGCTACTACTAAGCCATCCTCTGAGACTAACAGTGTCTTTAGACATAACAAAGATTGGGTGTCAAAACCCTTAAGCACATGTTTGACCATTATGTGTAAGCACCACAACAATCCCAACACCAATTTGACCACCCATTGAACACACGATGTGAACACCATTGCATCACAAGGACGTTTTGCGTGTTCTGGCTGAAAATGTGGTCAACATTGTGTCTAATGATATTGCATGGCATATTAGCAGGCACAGCACGGGGAACAAGGTGACAGCGCTTGCGTGCGGAGATCGGGGGGTGAGAAAAACACCAATTTGCTCCAAGAAGGGCTGTGTGTTTAAATAGCACAACACGGTAGTGGTGGGACCCCGGGCCCATTACCGGTTACCGGATTTACCGGTTACCGGTTCTAAGAAAACGGGATTCCCGGATTAAATCCAGTAACCGGTACCGGTTTTATTTCATTGGTTTCAATAGGGCACTGTGTCCCCATTGAAACCAATGAAATATTAATTCCCTCCCCCTCCCAGGCTGCGCGGGTGGAAGGGGGGACACCCCCCACCCACCCTGCCCAGCCTGGCTTTTTGTTTAAAAAAAGAGTCAGAGTGACCCAGAGGCGAGGC
>QEPC01012189.1:1762864-1796950 GCA_003113815.1 Sphenodon punctatus | reverse complement strand
GGGGGAGGAATTTTTTTATTCCATTGATTTCAATGGGGACAGTGCCCCATTGAAATCAATGGAATAAATCCGGTACCGGTATACCGGATTTAATCCGGGAATCCGGTTTTTTGGAAACCGGAATCCGGTAAATCCGGTACCCAGTAATTGCCATGGGGTCCCGTCCCTACCACCCAAGCGCTCTCAACAGCCCAATCACCCCCACCAGGATCTCCCAGTCAATGCACTCAGGGCCCAACCATCCATGGACCTGGAACCCCGGGGCCAGGTGCAGGAAGTGATAGGCAAGGACCCACAGCACAGTAACACCCAGCAAAAAAGACCCATGAGCTGCAATTGGGCACCCCACAGCACCAGAGCTGAAAGCCAACCCCTGTCCCCTGGTATGGATGGCCAGATCAACAGCACACCCAGCATACAGATGGCAATGCGACCCCATTGGAGCAAGCACCCTGCCCCAACACAACACCGTAACCCCCAAGAGCCAATCCCCAATACCACACCCAGGACACAAGCATCAGCACCTTGGGCACCACAGACATGGCAGAACAACAGATGCAGCTGAGCTAGGCAAACTTTATTGGCACAGGAATCGGTAAGTAAGGTGCAACGCCAGCCAGGGAAAGCAGATGGAAGTAATATAAAGGTAGCACCCCAGGGTGCACGGAAGGAGTTAAGCAATGGAATCATGGGGCCCGAGGGTTTCACAGGCAGACCTGGAAAGAAAGCGTCAATAGGCAGACCCACAGACCACACAGTGGGAGTGGAGCGAGCGAAGCGGGCTGTGTGGAGGTGTGCAAGGGTGTGTGGCTGTGGGGGATGGTGGTGGTGGTGAGTGCGTGGAGTGCTGCCTGCGGAGGAGAGGGTGTGTGCAATGGGTGACATCACAGCGCAGCTAGCTGGGTCAGGGTACCCATACACAGGGTGGGTTCTTGGGTTGGGGGCTGGTGGGCGATCATTGGGTGTATTGCTGGGCTCACAGGGAGCAGTCACTGTGGTGGGAGCACTATGCCCATTGTGGGCACCCCGCAAGTGCGAGCTGCCCTGATCGCCATCCTGGCCACATTTTTCAGTGTCCTGGCACAGGTGTTCAAGCAATTGGCCGACCTCCTGTGCCCAGCCCCCCACTGGTATACCCATGGGCCACACCACCAGAGGGCAGCCAACCTGCACCTGTGTGTTTGCCATTTACACAGTCGGGTGTGTGTTGAACACCCATCGCCACCCATCGAACATGGTGGCTCCTTCCCAGATGCTCCCTGGGTGTTGATGGGTGGGTCACGGGAGCTCGCCCCCCTCTGCTGTTCACATGGACGCTCTCGCACCCATTGATGGGTGTTGGTGGGTGGGTGCTGTCCATGTGAAAACGTCCATGGAGCGAAGTAAGGTGTGAATGAATCCAAGGCCATTTACATGGACTGAGGTAGGTGGGTGGGGGTGTATCGGTGCGGTGGGTGTAGGTGGGGGTGTGCCCGTTTACATGGACACCTACCCACCTCCACCCACGGAGCATCCTCCGTTCTGTCAAAGGGCTCCGTGGGTGGAGGTGGGTGTGGGTAGGTGCGTGGCGGGAGCATGCATGCACAAACACCTGCCACCTGTGGTATTTACACAGGCGCACACCCGCTGCACATCCATCCCCTCCCCCCCACTGGCGTCCTAACACCGAGGAGCAGGGGTAGGGGACAGTCCATGTAAAAACAGCCGAATAGAGTGAAGGGGTGAGAAGCAGATGTATGTTACACCAGCAGAGTCTGGCTTAGATTCTTCAACATTCTCCTTTCTTCCAACATTAAAGCTCCTCCCAAACAAATGTTCATAAAACTGAAGTTTAAGGACTGAAGTTGAAGTCTGGGATCAAGATCAAGACTTCTCATGTAAAAATGGTTGAATGGCTTGCATGAATATTAAAGCATTCATGTAAATAATAGCTCAAAGATCTTAGTTCAGGAATGAGTTCCATTGAAAATACATTATAATGGCTCAGGGAAAGCTTAAAATATTAATGTAAGCAATGGTTAAAAGGACAAAGAACAGAGCAGAGTATGACAATCTCAAATATCCTTGCTCCCCATACTAATAGCCTGAAATCAAAATCTCTTCTGAAGCTTCCATGGAAGTCAAAGCAGTTTTGGGGGGTTATTTTTTTAAAAGTTGGCTGAATATAAATGCAATGCCTCCCCACAGAGGTATTTACCAATTTGTCATTGTACTCAGATAAAGTATTTTTTTATTTATTGTGTTTCACTTATAACCCTGCACCCTCCTGCCCATGGCAGCTCGGGGCGGCTTACAACATTAAAAATCAGTTTATAAAATACATATATAAAATAAACATATAAAATAAATAAATTAATTAATAAAAAAATCACACACTAAAACAAGCAGTCAAAAAGGAAACCCTCCTCCCCATCCCACTCCCCCTCCCTTCACCTGTCTCCCTCACCAAAGGCCTGGTGGAACAGCCAGGTCTTACACTGCCTTCAGAATGAGGGGAGGTTTGGGGCCAGGCAGACCTTCATTGGGAGGGAGTTCCACAGCCTTGGTGCGGCCACTGAGAACTCCCTCCCCATGCTTGCCACCTGGGAAACATGGGGGACTTTGAGTTGGGCACCCCCGGTTTACCGCAGGAGACGCTCCAGGACCCAGGGACCATTTTTCATCTCCCTGGGACCTCTCGTGTGGAATCCCACAGGGTTCCATTCTGTTCCCTCTCCTGGTCAACTTCTATATTTAGCCACTGGATGAGGTCACGAGTAGCTCTGGAGTTTGTTGTCATCAGTATGCTGATAACGCTCAACTCTCTCTCTTTTTCATTCAAGCCAGACCCTGCAGTCTTGATGCTTACACAGTGTCTGGCGGCTGTGGAGGACTGGATGAGGGCAAGCAGACTGAAGTGGAATCATGACAAGATGGAGGTGATGGTAGTGGGGAAGGCAGTGGGTGTGACGTCCCCAGTCATTGACTGGGTCTGCCCTCCACTGGTTCCCCAGGTTCGAAGTCTGGGAGTGCTCCTTGATGCGCAGTTTCGTCTAGATGTCCAGGTTGGAGTGGTGGCAAGGAGCGCATTCCACCAATTACACCTGGCGCAACTGCTTTGGACGTACGTCTCGGACTCCGACCTGGCCACTATCATCCACACTTTCCTCACCTCAAGGCTGGACTATTGTAACCCGCTCTATGTGGGGCTGCCCATGGTAACGGTTCGGAGACTGCAGCTGGTGCAGAATTCAGCAGCCCGCCTCCTTATGGGAACAGGCAGCCAGGAGCATATTACCCCAGTGTTCCGTTCTCTGTACTGGCTGCCTATAGTCTTCCAAGCCCAATTCAAGGTGCTGGTTATTACCTATAAAGACCTATATGGCTTGGGTCCCATATATCTGCAGGATCGCCTCACTCCTTGTGCCCTGGATCGGCCCTGTGGCACCCTTCTCAAAGTCCCCCGGGTATCTTGGGGGGCAGCTATGGTGAGGGTGTTCTCGGTGGCTGCACCGAGGCTGTGGATCTCCCTCCTGGCAGATGGCTTGGTGGCCCAGGACCTCTTCTCTTTTTGAATCAATGCAAGACCTGGCTGTTCATCCAAGCCTTTGGTGAGGGAGATGGGTGAGGGTGGGTTTTTATGGGATATTTCTTTTTTCCTTTTTTCCTTTTCTCCCTTCTTTTTAGATGTTTTATGTTTATGTTGTTTATTTATTTTCTATGAGTATTTTTGTGTTTATATATATTGTAAGTCACCCCGAGCTTCCTTTGGCAGAAGGGGCAGGATATCAAAATGTTTTAATGAATAAATAAATAAATGGTGAATTAGAGGTATTTTTCCATGAAAAAGTTGACAAAATGTCTCACAGCGAGCACTGGAAAATTCCAGTTCCAGGCGGAGGGAGTTCGGACTGACCAGCCCCAGCACCACCTGGAAAAGCTCCACCGGATGCGACTAGATATGAGGCAACCTACTCCTCCAGAGACATGCAGGGTAATCTGTACAGCAGCAGAATGTCTCTAATAGGTGAAATTAAAGAAACAGCCAGTATATGGGACACAAAAACAATTCAGATACAAAATAAAGTAACAATCTCAGGTTAGATGCAGCATTTGACATAGGTTGGGGATCTTTCTCTTTCTAATGGTCCATTTTCTGATGTCCATATATAAGTTTGTTGATTTTGTTAGATTCTACCTTGTTGATTTTGTTAGATCTTTCAATGGGCTTTGATAAGTTGATCATGAGAGGTTGTTGACACAACTGCGGGACCTGGCAGGGGTGCATGGGACCGCTCGAGTGGTTCCATTTTTTCTTGTCAGGGAGGTCCCAGCAGGTGGTGATGGGCGATTGCTCGTCTTCCTCTCGGGACCTCTTCTGTGGTGTCCTGCAGGGTTCTATTCTGTCTGTCCTCTTATTTAATGTGTATCTGAGGCTGCTCGGAGGGTCGCCAGGAGGTTCATTTGAGCCTGAGCATCTTCCGGAGGCAGTGTAAAGCTTTATTTGGAAGAGCATTTGGCAAGTGGGAATGAGGGTTGGCCGGGTTATTGGGGAGGGTTGTGGGGAGGGTGGAATTTTGAGAGGAGGGAGGGTTTTAAATGAATTAATTTTTATTGTTGTTTTAGTATTGTAAGCCACCCTGAGCCCTTGTAGGAAGGGCAGTGTATAATTTTTTTAAAATAATAATGAAAAAATAAATATAAACAAGTTCTAGTTGGGAGATGTTTGGGGTGAGGTGTCATCAATATGCTAATGATACTCAACTCCCTCTTTTTCATCTGACCCAGGTCCTGCAGTCTTGGTGCTTACCCGACGCCTGGCTCTTGTTGGGGATTGGATGGATATGGGTGAGCCGATTGAAGCTGAATCCTGACAAAACTCAAGTGATAGTTGACCAGTCCTATGATTTGGAGGGAGTTGGGTTAACCATCATTGATGGGGTCTGGCTCCCTCTGGTCAATCCGGTTCACAGGTGTGGTGTAAGTCTGGACCCCACACTGCGCCTGTATTGTCAGGTTGCAGCAGTGGCCAGGAGTGCTTTTCACCAACTCCGTCTGGTGAGACGGCTGCAGCCTTTTCTTTCAAACTTGGATCTGGCCACTGTCATCCATGATTTCATCACCTCAAGGTTAAATGACTGTAATGCGCTCTATGTGGGGCTGCCCTTGACTGTTCGGAGGCTACACCTGGTGCAGAAAGCACCAGCTCAGTTCCTTTCAGGGACAAGTCACCGGAAGCATATTATACCTGTGCTCTGAAGTCTGCACTGGCTGTCTATAGTGCTCTGGGCACAATTCAAGGTGCTGGTTTATCTAAGCTAAGCATGTGAACTTGCAACTTTTCAACCTCATGAATGTATCTTTGTCTCTCCTGATGTTCACCTCTCACTTGTCTCTCTTAGATTGTAAGCCTCTTGGACTAGGGACCCATCTATAACTATTGATTGTACCATGCCAAGTCCACTGTTGGTGCTATATAAATAATAACTAATAATAATGTATTGATTTTAACTGTACCACAAATCAGCATCACATGAGAATTACAGATGAGAATACCCTACATGTATGGATACCCCCCAAAATGAGCAAACTAGGCTGGATAGATTACTACCTGACCGGAGTACCCATGGGGAGATGGAGGTCTAGGGAAGAATCTCCACTTGCTGCCCTTCTTTATAATTTGCCCTCTCCAGATTTCAGAATTTTTCTATTCTCAGAGAACTGGATCTTGTCCATTTGGGGGTAGTCCATTATCACTGAAGAGCAACATGATGCTGCCCAGCTACCCTGGAGATTCCTAAAAGTTCACTAAGGTTTGGTATGGGAGCAAAGCATTCTGTTTGAATGAGAGGTCATGCTGACCTTCTTTCCCAATGATATTTATTTTAAATTATTTTGGATGGGAATCACCCCCCTTTAATCTAATTGGGGTGCTGTCTTCCGATTTAATTTTATCCATTACATTTGCAGCAAACATGTTAGAGGCCTTTTGAGGCCTAGGTTTTCTAGGAAAACATACCTGTCAGGATGAGCTCTTCAGAAAATCTGTCTGCATATGGCAGCTGAGTTGGGTAGAGTCTCTCCCAGCAGAGATGAAAAGCTGCTCAGCCATAGTATCTGCACGTAGCTGTTGCTGGGACTAATTTCCCTCTCAGGGCTTTTTTCCATGGTTACTCCAGGTCCCCCTGACTTCCTTTATTCATAGTTTTGTATACAGGATCAGAGGGGTTAAAGTAAGGGAAGAAAGAGGGTTATTACTTCTCCTCCATAGCATGGTTAATCATGGAACAGAATTTGCAAATACAGATTTGTGATCATGAGATAATTGCCTCTCCCCCAACAACCTTTCTGTCCCTGGAGAGCCTCTCTTGTTTCAGCTCTAAGGCAGCCTTGTATGATGGAGCAGGTGTGGGCACCTAAGGACTGTCTGCCCATCACTTATAACTTTAGGGGTTATAAGATCCCTGGGCTCTAGGCAGTCAGTACCTTGCTTTCATAGAGAACAGAACTCTAGCTGAGTTTCCTGTATCCTGGGAGCTCTCCAGGGTACTGACTAGGGTCACGGTCTAAGTGTATGGAGGCTCATGGCCTCCAAGGTCAGCCAGGATCGCCCTGTTGCAGGTACCATCTGCCCGCTAAGTTTCTACAACTAGAGCACGCAGAGAGGCACTCTCAGTATTACTGTGTTACTTCTTTGCTAAATAAAGAAGTTGGCCTTTTGGTAATTTGTCTGAGAGTCTGAGCTTTGGGACCTGCCTGTGCTACCACAGCCCCAGAGAACGTATCGCACTTTGGTAGCACTAAAGGGTGAAAATAGAGGTGACCATAGCCTGCGTTAGAACAAATGTGCAGGTGACTCCCAGACTGTGGTCATCAGATGTTCACCCATGTACACTGGATGTGTCCTCTGGAGAAGCGTAGCAACACAGCCCAGGCTAACACCCACCCACCTGGGCCAATCCAGGCTAATCGTCTCCCTCCCATCTGCTTTATGCCCATACCCTGCCCTGAGATGAAGTCAACGGATCACCCAACCCCGCTGAACAGCTGATCGGGGGGGGGGGTTGGAGGACCACTTCACTCAGCCCTGCCAAACAGCTGATCAGGGAATGTGGCACTCCCCCAATCAAGTGTTTGGTGGATCAGGTGTGTGCACCAAACAGCTATTGGGGGAGCAGGAGCATTTCCCTGATCAGCTGTTTGGCAGGCTGGGTGATGCACAAGCAGCTGATGGCGAAGTCCCCAGAAGTGCCCCCGGTCAGCTGTTTGGCAGTAGCTCTTCCCAGAGCCAATCCTACTGAGCAGCATTGATCTAGAGGTCCTGTCTTGTGTGAACAGCTCTGTGGGCTGACGCAGGACATGGAGAGACCTGTGACATCAGCCCCAATGTCTGGGTTATGGGGAGATGGCTGCACATGTGAAAAGTCCTCTTTGCCAAGCCAAGGAGTGGTGGCTGCAGTGGTTCACCCCAGGGCGGACCAGGGAGCCATCTCACTGCCATCATGTCTGTTTTTACGCGAACACTCTGAGAGGAGTGGACTCCTGGGATATGCATCGAGAATGGAGATTATAAAGAGTAGCAGGGAAAGGGGGGGCAGAGTGATACAGAACGCTTGTGAGAATGGATACAAATGGAGATTAATCTGGAGGAATTGCATATAAAATTTATAGTTTATATGCTATCTTATTTAAATAGCATGGTTGGAGTTTATCCTTATGTTTGTTATTATATCTTATATTCTATATTGTATATTGTGTTATATTATATTGTATTGTATATTGGTTATGGCAAAGGCCGGAGCTGTAATTAAATTAAATTAAATGTATTAGGAAAGAACAAGATTTAGCTCCTTATGTACTAGTATGTACATTGTGTTTAGTGGTTTGGCTTGGTTGTGCCATTGCTTTGGAGAAGAGAAAGACCACTTGCTTTATGTTTTATATGTACTACTTTTAATTGCTGTATCTGTTATTTGTCTTAGGCCAGGGTGAAAGCCAGTGCCTCAATAAATTACTTACTTACTTACGTACAAGGAACCATATTTCCCTATGTTGTGACATAGCCTGTACAAAGTTCAAACCATACTTCATTGGCAAGGCCCGTCCTCATGAATGTTATTGAGGCCAGTGTACCAAAAATGGCAAAATGCAGATTTAAGAATGACACAAAATCTCTCTTTTCTCTCTTGCATAAAATCAAATATCTACTCTCCAGATTTATTACAAAAATCCCTTGCTTTAAATAATCTGTTCTCTTAGTTTACACTCATACTCTTCAGGCAGTAGTCCCCTTCGCTGCCGAAATGGCGGCGACGGGGCGATTGTCGAGCCCCCCCTCCCCCTGGAGGAGATGAGCACGGAGGGTGGGGGTAAAGGATGGAGGAGCCGCTGCTGGCAAACATGCTAGAATGTTCGCCAGCGTGTAAGCCCTGTTGCTGAGCAGACTGAAAGCAGAGGAGCCTGCTTTGTTGAACGTGGTCCCGCCCCTTTTAGGCGGGGAGGGGTCACGAGGAGCTCCCTGAGCCTGCATTCGGCTCCTGGATCTCGGAGAATCAGCAGCAAGAATCACTTTCTGCTGATTGTTAGAGGGCAGTGGGTTTTTCTTGAACGGCGAGATGGGCCGCAACAGAAGAAAGGTGCCCAAGGGAGGGGCAGGCAAGGTGGCAGAACAAGTGGGGGCACAGCAGCAGAGAAGTGGACGGCCCCCGACATGAGCAGAGCTGACCAAACGGTTGGCAGCCTGCGAAGCCCTTTTGAGATCTCAGGACCTACCTTTACCGGGTGAGAACGTGGCTGGAGGCTACGAGGAGGTTCTGAATGAAGGGGGGGAGGCACAAGGTGATGTCCCCTCGGGGTCTGGCCTAGATGAGGCCCAGCCTTCACAGAGGGGGAACCCCAACGTGCAGCAGCCCCTGAGGAGGGGAAACAGGGTAATCAACCCCCCAGCCCGGTATAGGGAAGGATTCGAAATGGGGCCTGGGCCCATGGGTTTATATGGAGCTGAGGAAGGAACTTCCAGGCAGGGGGAGGAGGACAGGGCCTCAATGACCTGGGAGGGTTCTAGGGATTGTCCTGGGGTGAGCCAGCCACCCACTGGTGACAATGACTGGATGCAGGATATTGCCTCCCTCCAACCCTCTAGTAGTCTGGGGAACACAAGCGGGCCAGTGGGTTGCCCGGTACAAAGTGGGGGCAGGGGAGATAACCCCCCAAGCAGGGAAGTAGGGCGGTTGCCTGCACGGGCACAAGACCCAGTAGGGATACCAGGGTGGGGTGAGTACCACTGGCACATGGATAGGGGGGCAGGGGGGAACAGGGGCCCCCTCCCCCAAGCGCGGTCCATCCCGCTACCGGGGCAGGGAAGCCCCGCCAGAGAATGTCTTACAGAAGGAGACGGAGAGCCGCCAGCAACCCGGCAGAGGCGAGAAGGGCCGTGTGAGACTGAGTACGCAGGGGACAGCGATTTAAGGAGAAGAATCGCGTTTCTAGAACAAGAGTGGCAGCGACAGCGGAAGAGCCCCACACGAGGAGCTGGATCAACTGGCCAAGAAGGAGGAGCGCCGAGTTCAGGTGGGCCCACGGGATTAGACAATAGAGTGGCAAGTACAAGCACGGGATCGGCTAACGTGGCCATAGAAAACAGGGAGATTACGGAGCAAGGAAACAATAGGATAAGGGTGGGACCTCCACTCATCGAGTCCGGGAGTAGTAGCCAGGGGACTCCTGGGACAGGGGGAGGATCCCTGCAACATAACCCCGGTCCGCAATTGCGGATGCTAGAAGGGGAATGGATGTGGGTGGTGCCGGCTGCACCCCCTGGGATCGGGGGGACAATACAGCCCACCCAAGGGGAATCAAGAGAGGCAGGAGCTTCTAGTACCGCTTCCCACAACGTTACACCGGTGGGAGCTGAACCAACACCCGAGCCCCATGGAACGGCACAGCCGCCCCCGGAGGCCACAGCACGCCCACCTGGTGGCCCGATACCTGACGTTTCAGCCCCGTTTGGGTCTCATTTGACCCAGGCAACGAAGGATAAAATCTGGCGGGGAGAGTATGTCGACCTTTTCGCATTACTGTTCAGTGATCCAATTTTGGACCACTCTGAACAGCTGGAAAGGAAGGATAAAGAGAAATTTAGGCGTCCCAAGGCAGACAGAAATTGGGACAACTGGACGTCTGCATATGCCATTTACATGGGGGTGATCATGCAGAAGGAACCTGGGCGTGGTCTGGAGCTGCATAAATATGCAGATATTGTCCGGCGGGCGCACGGCACAGGTCCCCTGGGGGCATGGCTTCGCTATGACGAAGCTTTTCGCCATAGAGCGGCAAACACCCCGGGTTTGCAGTGGGATAAATATGCAGCTGACTTGTGGTTAGAGAGTATGATAGATGCCACAAGCGCCCCACGGGCGGACAGTGGGCATCCACTAGTCCGTGGTGGGGTAGCACCCGCGAATGAGCCATTTCGGGGGGAGGCTCAGAGATGGGGGCAGAACAGTGCAGGGCCGTGCTGGGACTATAACAAAGGCAGGCACTGTGGACGGCCTGTCTGCAAATTTCGACACTCGTGCTCCAACTGTTGGGGGAGTCACCCGGCAACCACGTGCCCTCGTCCTAGACAGAGAGGGGGACGTGCTCGGTTTGGACAGGGAGGAGGAAATCAGAGGATGGGGCAGAGTAGCCCTGCAACATCCCGTTCACAGAAGGGGACCGACGCCAATTCTAATTGAGCATTTAGAAAAGGCATTAGAGGGGCACCCGGTAAGATCCGAGGTTAATTACGTAGTGCAGGGTTTTAAGAATGGTTTTATCATCCCAGCTGGCCCAGTACACCAGACCAGAGTCACTCGAAATTTAAAATCCATAGAAGGCAAGGAAGAGGTGGTTCGTAAAAAGATCAGGAAGGAAGTTGAGGAAGGGAGGGTGGCTGGCCCGTTCGCGGTCCCTCCCATGGCCGACCTTGTGGTTTCCCCTCTCGGTATAGTGCCAAAAAAGACACCGGGCGAATTCCGGATGATCCACCATTTGTCCCACCCTAGGGGCGGATCAGTAAATGACGCTATACCGAAGGAATTAACCACCATTAAATATGCATCATTTGATGATGCAGTAAGAAAGGCAAGGGCCATGGGGGAGGGCGCGATAATGGCGAAGTGCGACATTAAGTCCGCATTTCGCCTGCTCCCAGTTCACCCCAATAGTTTTCACCTCTTGGGTTTCTGTTTTGAAGGAAAGTATTATTATGATATGGCCATGCCTATGGGGTGTTCCATATCCTGCTCTGCATTTGAACGCTTTAGTTCACTTGTAGAGTGGATTTTTAGGCAGCGGACACAAACAGTACAGATAACTAAATATTTGGATGATTTTTTACTAATTGGACCGCCAAAAGGACAACAGTGTGCACGCGCATTGAGTGCATTTCAAAGGATGGCGAAAGAATTAGGGATACCATTAGCTCCTGAAAAAACAGAAGGACCAAGTACAATCATCACATATTTAGGGATCGAATTGGACACTGAATTGAAACTGTCCAGACTCCCAACGGATAAATTGGAGAGTATTCGAATCAAAGTGCAGGAGTGCATGGCGTTAAGAAAAATAACAGTGAAAGCCTTGCAATCCCTGGTTGGGAGTCTTAATTTCGCATGCCGGGTGATCGCTCCAGGTAGAGCATTTCTTTCCAGATTGTACGGTAAGCTAAGAGGTGAATTGCTTCCCCACTATAGAGTGAGGGTAACAAAGGACATGAGGGACGATTTACAAACCTGGCTGAAATTTCTCCAGGACTATAACGGAGTTAGTTTCTGGAGAGAGGAACTGCGGCTTCAGGCCGACCTGCAGGTACACTCCGATTCAGCTGGTGGTGCTGGTTTCGGGGTGTATTTTCGGGGCCACTGGTGTGCAGCCCCATGGCCAAAAGAATGGCAAGATACAGGAGTTACCAGGGACCTCACCTTCCTAGAATTTTTCCCGATTGTGGTCGCAGTTTTAGTATGGACAGATCAATTTGCTAACAGAACAGTTTTGTTCTGGTGTGACAACATGGCAGTGGTACATGTTGTCAACACCCTGTCATCCCGCTCTTCGAGGGTTATGGCTCTGGTACGGACATTTGTAGGTCAGTGCTTGAGGAGAAATATCTTGTTCTCTGCCCGGCATGTGCCCGGCATCGACAATGGCATAGCAGACGCCCTTTCTCGGTTTCAGATGAAACGGTTCCGGGAACTGGCGCCGGCGGCCAGGGAAAGGGCGGATCCACTACCACCAAGTGTATGGAATCTTGGGAATTAAGGATGCATACCATCATAAAGGGATCATTAGCCCCCAGAACTCAAGTGGCCTACCACAGGGCATTTAAGGAGTTCCAGCAATTTAGAGTCAGGAAGGGCATGGGGATGGATTTTCCCATAGAAGAAGAGCAGGTAATTCAATTTGCAATTGAGCTTCATGAGAAGGGCCTGGCTGTTGGAACTGTTAGTGGTAAGGTAGCTGCATTAGTGTTTTTTAACAGACTTAATGGATTCCCGTCACCAGATAAAGGTTTCTTTCTTAAAAGGATGTTTGAAAGCTGGGCAAGGACATCAGTAGTGGCCACAGTTACCAGGTCTCCAATAACACCACCAATATTGGCTCAATTGATTGGGTCTCTCCCGGTTATTTGTCGGGATGATTTTGAGAGGCAGCTGTTTACCACGGTGTATGTGGTAACATTTTTGGGGGGCTTCCGAATTAGTGAGGTGGTCCCGTCTTCCGGGAAGGACACCTCGGGTCGGGCTTTTGGAATACAAGACGTTAGATGGAATGATCGGGGGGTCGAATTACACCTTAGATACTCAAAAACTGACCAACGGAAAAAGGGGCAAAAGGTGAATTTACACCAATGTAATAACAAGGATGTATGTCCAGTAGAGCAGATGCAGAAGTATTGGAAACTTCGCCCACCATTCCCCGGTACATTATTTATACATCAGGACGGGAAGCCCCTGACATGTTACCAATTTAATGCAGTGATGAGAGCTGCTTTGCAAAAAGGGGGCCTTGACCCGAGGGCATTTAGGTCCCATTCATTTCGAATCGGAGCAGCCACCACTGCTGCTGCCGCTGGACTGCCGGTTGAGACAATTAAGGGAGATGGAGATCAACAGCATACAAAAAATACGTCCGCCCATATCACAGCCAGTAACCTTTTCCCCACCCCCCTTTTTTCCTTCTCCTACAGGGTCCTACACTAACAGATACCCAAGAAGGGTGGTTTGGATCATAGGACACAGTCTGGTGCGCTGGGCCGAGAAGGCCGCACGAATGAGCCAGTGGGGTCCTCAGTTAGGGATGCACGACAAATTTATAATAAGGTGGCTTGGGAAGAGCGGGATGAGGTGGAACCAGCTATTACCTACGTTACAAGCCTTGAGAGGGGCCCCAGCACCACAAGTATTAGTCATCCACTTGGGGGAAAATGACATTCCCCATCGTAAGGGACTTAATTTAATTATACAAGTTAAGGAAGACTTAGCACTAGTAAAAAGTTGGTTTTCAGAGTTACACATAGTTTGGACAAGTTGGGTTCCTAGGAGACATTGGTATAAGGCAGTCAAACCAGGTAGGGTGGACAGAAATAGACGTAATGTCAGTAGGGAATTGGCAAAATGGGTTTGTAGCATGGGTGGTACAGTGATTAGGCACCCCGGATTAGTTCGGTCTAGGACAGATTTATTCAGGGATGATGGGGTTCATCTCTCTGATGCAGGTAATGAGATATACATCCGAGCTTTAGCACAACATTTGGGGTCAGAGGTTTGAGAGGCAGTGGGGAGGCGGGGTACGGCAGTGATGCCTCCCCCTTCGTGGCAGGGGTCCAGTATGCGATTGTAGGTAAATAGGAATAATTAGGATAGGATGAGACATCTCCTTAAGAGATGGGGAGGTGATACCCAGCGTGATGCGGGGCGCAGCACACGCTGGGGTCATGACCCTGGGAGGAGTGGTCTTTGGAAGGCCGGAAAGGGCATGCGCTGTCCACCGGCCGGAAAGCCATTTACCTTCTGGCTCGTGCCCAGGGTTTGGGCTTGTTCCCCCAGTTATTCGGCCAGAGCCTTTGTGTTGTCGAAAGGGGGAACCGTTTAGAACGGCACTGACGCTGGAGGGCACATCCACGTCAGTGCCAAGTTTAAAAGGTTATCATTAGCTAGCATACTGGACCCGGAATTGCCGGGCAATTTCCCCACCGGCCTCTCAAGATTATTGAAATAAAGAATGCGGCCATTTTTGAACCAAGTAAATGTCTCCGTGTCTCGTTGGGTGCACCGACAAAAGTGTCTGGTTTTTGTAAAGCATCTGCTTTTGTGAAGTGTCCAAATTATCTTTTCCCTCTCCTCTCAGACTTTGATCCAAAACTTGCTGCCAGAATCATAAATCAAACACACACTTTATAACTTTGCATTGAATCTCTGATTCAAGAAAGTGTTCTTTAAAGCAGCATTACATCCTGATAATAACATGCCATACACTGCCTTGTATCACAAGGTAGTCAACTAAATTCAGAACATAATAGAAATGAGGGAACATCACGTGATTGGGAGAAGAGCAAAAAGAAATCTAAACTGCAACATTCTTATTACTACATATTATGCAGTGTATAAATATATTTTTTAATGCCTCAGATATTTGTATGCAGCATGTTGATGGTTTGGAAAACCAGACTGCCTATCGGGAGGAAATAAGTAGTTAAGGGGTGGGGATTTTTTTTTATTTTTTTTTAAGTGGATAGCATTTTTCAGCAATAATATTGAGATGCTCAGATATATATCCCAGCCATCTCATGACAATTCATAACAGATGTACAAATGAGATTCCAGATAAATTCAAGCATACCAAAAATGGAAGAAAATAATATTGCTTTGGAAGTCATGATTATTTCAAAGCTCTCACTGGCAAATAACTGCCACCATACGAAAGCATGATGGATATGATTTACATCAAAGACAATATGAAAGGGAAGCTACAATTGTTATGAGATATAAAAAGCATAAAGAGGGCAGAAATGCTCACACTTCTGTTAGATCTAACATTGTTTAAAATGTAATTAGATGTCACATACATAGGAACACAGGCTTTGAAGTAAAATTATGTATTAGATATGTCTGAAGTTAAAGGACGATCAGTTTTAATTAGGATTTAACAAGTTACAGTTAATTTATTTACAGCCAATTTAGAAGAAAACCACAGCTTGTATCATAAGCCCAAACAGTGAACAAAAAATTACATTTAAAAAAAGAAAAAAAAGTAAAAGCTGGAAGGAGTATAAATGTTGAGATTTCTGGCTCAAAGCAATAAATACAACAGCTCCCCAATTCAACATTATAAGTGTCACTACAATAGAAAAGCATTCCACTGCTGCTGTCCACAATTGGTTCTCCTTAACCCTCTGACTGTTACAAATAATTTAGGAGCTCATGGAGATAGAGTTCTCACACAACGGGGGCTTTTGGACGGGCAGTCCCGGTGCTGGCAACGCCAGCCTGCTTCAGACTCAGGTGGCTCATCCATGAAAAGGTCCCCTGCCAGAAGTGCAGGCAGAGCAGGCATGGAGCAGGCTGTACCTACTCCAAGGCAGCCCCGCATGCTTCGGAACATCCTGGAGTGCCGCCGGCAGAGTGGGCTGGTCAAACCCAGGGCACTGGCACAAAGCAGGCAGCTGTCTGTCTGACGCATGGACCCATGCTTCTGTTCTACTTCCAGCTAGATGCTGACCCTGTGGGGGAGGGACACCGCGTCGGCAAACTGTGAGCCAGGGAACCCAACAGGTCTGTGTGATAGGGATGGGCAAAATGAACAGAGTTCAGAAATTTGGTTCAGTTTAAAAATCGAGTTCGGTTTGGAAGTTCAGATCGGTTGACCGAACTGGTCGAGTTCAGTCCGAACTTCCAAACCGCGTTCGCCCATCCCTACTGTGTGATCCTGACCCAGGTGGGGCTGGGAGTGGGTGAACATGGGGGGTACACCCTTAGAGCAGTTCGCGGGGGGGGGGGGATACCCACGTCCATCTGAAAACACCCAATGTGTTAGGCCCACAGGGGGAAGCGGACACATAAAACTTTCAGACAACCCCCATGCTTCATGAGAAACCATCATGGACTTTGTCACATTAACATCCCACACAAGTTGAAGTCAACCAAATATCCCTCATATCTGCTCAAGAATCCATCTCTTGACATTGACTCCTTGGCCAGCTATCAGCCGGTCTCTAACCTTCCCTATTTAGGGAAGGTTATCGAACGGGTGGTGGCTAGGCAGATTCAGGGGCATCTAGGTCGGGTCGGTTTCCTTGATCCCTTGCAGTCTGGTTTTCACCCTGGGTTTGGCACGGAGACTGTGCTTGTGGCTTTGGTTGATGACCTGCGCCGTGAATTAGACCGGGGCAGATCTTCTATCTTAATTCTATTAGATCTGTCAGCTGCATTTGATACCATTGACCATGAGGTGTTGGTGGCTCGGCTGCAGGACCGGGACAGGGTGGGCGGAATTGTTCTTGAATGGTTTCGCTCATTCCTGACTGGGAGAACTCAATGTGGAGTTCTCGGGGAATGGATTTCATCTCTCCAGGACCTCACATGTGGAGTCCCTCAGGGCTCTATCCTGCCCCCCCCCTTCTGTTCAACGTGTATATGCAGCCTTTGGGCGAGGTCGTGAGAGGGTTCGGCGTGCGTTGTCATCAGTACGCCAATGACACACAACTTTACCTCTTTTTCTGTAGACATAGATCCGGCAGTCTCAGTGCACACCCAGTGCTTGGCAGCTGTGTGGAACTGGATGAGGGTGAACTGTCTGAAGTTGAATCCCAACAAGACGGAGGTGATGTTGGTGGGTAGGGCTGGGATGGTGGTGGCCCCCATCATCGATGGGATCTGCCCCCTATGGCCACACTGGTCAGTAGCCTGGGGGTGCTCCTTGACTCACAGATCCACCTGGATCTCCAGGTGGAGGCTGTGGTGAAGGGAGCATTTCGCCAATTACATCTGGTATGACGGCTGCGGCCATATGTTTTGGACTCGGATCTGGCCACCATCATCCATGACTATATCACCTCTAGACTAGACTACTGTACCACACTCTAAATGAGGCTGCCCTTAGGGATGGTCCAGAGGTTGCAGCTTGTGCAGAATGTGACAGCCTGTCTCTTAACGTGGACGGGTCGCCGCGAGCACATTACACCGGTGCTCTGTTCTCCAGGCCCAAATCAAGGTGCTGGTAATGACCTACAAAGCCCTAAACAGCCTGGGCCCAGCTTACCTGTGGAACCACCTCAGGCCCCGGATTGCATTGCGGCCCCTACGGTCGGCTGGGGGCGCCCGACTTGAAGTCCCTCGGGTTTTGATGATGGGGAGGGCATTCTTGGTGGCCACTCCTAGGCTGTGGAATTCTCTTCCAATGGAGGCCCACCTGGCCCCGGCCCTCCCCTCTTCGGCCCTCCCCTCTTTCCATAGACAGTGTAAGACCTGGCTGTTCCGCCGGGCCTTTGGAGAGGGAGATGGGTGGGGTGGGGAGAGGAATTCTGCCCTTTTAGTTCTTTTTATCCTTTTAAATGTTTTAATTATATTTATTTATTTATTTATTTATTTACTCACATTTATACCCCGCCCCTCCTGAGACAGCTCGGGGCGGCTCACAATCTCAAAGGAATATAAAAATATAAGTATAAAGTATTTTAAAACACTCTTAAAATAATAACCATTAAAACAGAACCCAGAAACAATAATAAATAACACAATAAATAAAGGGTGGAGGGGGATAAAGAACCCCTAACCCACCCTCCCCCCTCCCCAAAGGCCTGGGTGAACAGCCAGGTTTTGCAAATTCACCAAAATGTTAAAAGGCTTGGGACCAGGCGAGTTTCCTCTGGGAGGTAGTTCCAAAGGCGCAGCCTAGCCACTGAGAATGCCCTCTCCATTGTGGCCCCCCATTTAACATGGGGGACCTCCAAGTAGGCACCCCCGGCAGACCGAAGGAGCCTCTCTGGGGCATGGAGGGCGAGGCGGTCCCTGAGGTACGAGGGGCCCAGACCGTGAAGGCCTTATAGATCAATATCAACACCTTGAACCTGGCTCGGCTCGCTATTGGCAACCAGTGCAGAGTCCGGAGCACAGGTGTTATGTGCTCCCAACGACCTGTCCCCGCAAGGAGCCGGGCCGCCGCATTCTGCATTAGCTGCAGCCTCCGAACCAGGAACAAAGGCAGCCCCACATAGCGCATTGCAGTAGTCCAGCCTCGAGGTGATGGAGGCCAGGTCCAGGCCGGAGACGTACGGATTCAGCCTCTGCACCAGATACAACTGGCAGAAAGCGGCCTTCGCCACTACCTCCACCTGTCGCTACAGGTGGAGATCTGCATCCAATATCATCCCCAGACTCCAAACCTGCTGAGATATAGGAGGGCGAACTCCCCCAGTCAGGGGGGCTGACACCTCCCTCGCTCTCCCAACCAACATCACCTCCATCTTATCGGGGTTGAGCTTCAGTCTGCTCTGCCATATCCATTCCGCCACGGCCTCCAGACACTGGGATAGCACTGAGGCAGCAGGGTCTGGGTCATATGAAAAAGAGAGGTACAGATGAATCATCAGCATATTGGTGATATCGCACCCGGAACCCTCTCACGACCTCCCCCAAGGGCTGCATATAAACATTAAATAACAGTGGAGACAGAATGGAACCCTGCAGAACGCTGCAGGATAAGGCGTGGGGGCAAGATGTCTCAGCCCCCAACACCACCTGCTGGCTTCTCCCTGAGAGGAATGGGTGGAACCATTCAAGAACAGTCCCGTCCAGACCCCCCAGGTCACGCAGCCGTCTCATCAGCAGCCCATGGTCCACGAGATCTAGCAGGATGTGTTTTATTGATGCTTATAAGCCATCCCAGGCTGCTCTCAAGCAGGAGAGGGTGTGGTATAAAACTAGTAAAATAAATAAATAAATGTCCCATCATGGCCTTTGAGGTCAGCTGGGAGCACCTTCTTACAGGCACCATCTACCTGCCAAGTTTCAAGTTCCCCTGATCAGCCCGTATGCTGTGGCTATGCAGGCAGCAAAAAATGAGGTTTTTGCTATCCTCATGGCATCCGTAAAATCCCATCCAGTGAAGCTTTTCCAGGTGGTGTGGGGGCTGGTCAGTCCACCTTAGAGTGGAGTCATCTATGGCACACTGCGACATGTCTGTGGATTATTTTGTTGATAAAATCGCTTGTATTCACCATGACTTCGACACCGCATTACACTAGGGGAACTTGAGGTTATGGAAGCCCCGCCTTATCCAATTTTATGGGATTAATTTCAGTCGGTGACACCCACCGATGCGGTGGATGTTCTTGGGGTGGTCAGGGCCACCTCTTCTGAATTAGATCCATGCCCATCCTGACTGATTAAGGCCTGCTGGGAGAAAATGGGGCCGTTGCTGGCTGGGGTGGTCAATGCCTCCTTTTGGGAGGGCAGAGTGCCGGGCTGTCTCAAGGAGGTGGTGGTGCAGCCTCTGCTCAAGAAACTATCACTTGAGGTTGACTCCCTCGCCAGCTATCAGACTGTCTTTAATCTTCCCTTTTTAGGGAAGGTTATTGAATGGGTAGTGGCTTGGTAGCTGCAGGGGCATCTTGATGGTATCGGTTTTCTTGATCCCTCTCAGTCAGGATTTTGTCCGAGACTGCACTTCTGGCATTGGTTATTATTATTATTATTATTAACAAACATTTATATAGCGCCAGCAGTGTACCTGGCACTTTACAAAATAATAAAATAGACATGGTCCCTGCCCCTAGGGCTTACAATCTGAGAGACAGGAGCTGGGGGAGAGACTTAGGAAGGGGAACAGAGGGAGAGACAAGGGGTCTAACATTCATGAAGATGCGAGGTCTCAAGTGCACGTACTTGGCTTGGTTACGATGAGAATGACAGCAGGCAGGTCCATGTTGCAAGGATAAGGGTAAACCGATCGTAGGTATAGGAATAGTGGCTCAGCAGGATAAAGAGTCAGACAGAGCAGAGCGAAAGAGGTGAGTTTTAAGGAGAGATTTGAAGGTATGAAGGGAGGGGGCAAGGCGGATGTGGACAGGGAGGGAGTTCCAGGCATGGGGGGCAGCAAGTGAGAAGGGACGAAGGCGCTTAGGGGAGCAGGGAAGGCGTGGAAGGGTGAGAGAAGGGACAGAGGAGGAGCGAAGTGCACGGGCTGGAGTATGGAGGGCGATAAGTGCAGAGAGGTAGGGGGGAGCAAGGTTGTGAAGAGCTTTATAGGTGAAGACTAGGAGCTTGTGCAGGATTCGTTCAGGAAGGGGAAGCCAGTGAAGCGAAGAGAGGAGGGGCTGCACATGGTCGAAGCGACTGGCGAGGTAGATGACCCTGGCAGCAGAGTTTTGGACAGAGATGAGGGGAGAAAGGTGAGACCGGGGAAGGCCAGTGAGAAGGAGGTTACAGTAATCGAGGCGAGAGATGACCAGAGCATGAACAAGAGTTTTGGCAGACGAGACAGAGAGAAAAGGGCGAATCTTAGCAATGTTATGGAGGGAGAAGCGACAGGATTTAGCAACAGAGTCAATGTAGGGTTTAAAAGAAAGGGCTGAGTCAAAGATGAAGCCTAGGCTACGGGCTTGGGGGACAGGCAGGATGGTGACTCCATCAATAGTTATTGACAGTGAGGAAGGAGAGGAAGGATGAGGGGGGAAGATAAGGAGTTCAGTTTTAGCCATGTTGAGTTTGAGTTGACGTTGAGACATCCAGGTAGAGATGTCAGAGAGACAGTTGATGAGACGAGCTTGAACAGAGGGAGAGAGAGAGGGAGTAGAGAGATAGAGTTGAGTGTCATCAGCATAGAGGTGGTATTGGAAGCCATGGGAGGCAATGAGTTTGCCTAAGGATGAGGTATAGATCGAGAAGAGGAGAGGGCCAAGAACAGAGCCTTGAGGAACACCAACTGAGAGGGGGAAGGAGGAGGAGGCGGAGTTGGAGAGAGACACATTAAAGGAGCGGTCAGAGAGGTAGGAGGAGAACCAGTTATGGACAGAGCCACAAAAGCCAAGGGAGTGAAGGGAATCCAGCAAGAGTGAGTGGTCAACAGTATCGAAGGCAGCAGAGAGATCAAGGAGGACAAGAATGGAATAGAGACGTTTAGATTTAGCCACCAGAAGATCGTTGGTGATCTTAGCGAGAGCAGTTTCAGTAGAATGAAGGGGGCGGAAGCCAGATTGGAGGGGGTCAAGGGAGGAGTTGGAGGATAGGAAGTCAAGGCAGCGGGAGTAGACAACACGTTCAAGCAGCTTGGAAGCAAAAGGAAGGAGTGAGACAGGACGATAGCTAGAAGGGTCAGAGGGGTCAAGAGTGGACTTTTTGAGAATAGGAGAGACTGTGGCATGTTTGAAGGCAGAAGGGAAAGAGCCAGTAGAGAGGGAGAGGTTGATGATGTGCAGGAAGGAAGGGGCGACAGTGGGAGTAATGGAGGTGAGGAGGCGGGAAGGAATGGGATCAAGGGGGCAAGTGGAAGGGTTGGAGGAGGAGAGCAGAGAGGAGATTTCCTTAAGGGAGGCAGGGGAGAAGGAGGACATGAGAGAAGGAGGGGGAGGAGGGAGAGGGGTGGGAGTGGGAAGAGAGGAGTGGGAAGCGATGTCGAGGCGGATCTTGTCTATCTTGGAGGTGAAGAAGGAGGCAAGATCCTGAGCAGAAAGGGAAGAAGGAGGGGGAGGACAGGGAGGCTTGAGGAGGGAGTCAAAGGTAGAGAACAGGCGGCGAGGGTCCCGAGAACAGGACTCAATGGAGGAGGCATAGTAGTGTTGTCTAGCAAGGGAGATAGCAGAAGTAAGGGTGGAGAGACAGAATTTGAAGTGGTTGATTGGAACTGGAATTGGAATTGGAATTGGATTGGAATTGGTTGATTGGAACTGGATCGGAGTCATTTGACCCTGTTGATTTTATTAGATCTGTCAGCTGCATTTGATACCGTTGATCATGAGAGGTTGGTGATGCGCCTGCGGGATTGTGCAGGGGCAGGTGGGACTGCTCCAGAAGAACCCAGCAAGTGGTGCTTGGGGATTATTTTTCATCATACCGAGGCCTCTCGTGTCAAGTCCTGCAGGGCTCTGTTCTCTTCCCTCTCCTGTTCATCATGTATATGCAGCCGCTCAGTGAGGTGATTTAGGGGTTTGGCGTGTGGTATCATAAATATGCTGATGACACCCAGCTTTACCTTTCTTTTTCTACAGACCCAGACCCGGCAGTCTCGGTGCTTACTCGGTGTCTGATGGCTGTGGGGGACTTGATGAGGGCTACTCGACTGAAGCTGAATCCTGAAAAGACTGAGGTGATACTGGTGGGTGGTACTGGTGGTAAGGCGATGGAGATGGTGGCCCCCATTATTGATGGGTTCTGCCGTCCATTAGTCTCCCAGGTACGGAGTCTGGGGGTGCTCTTCGACTCGCAGCTCCACCTGGATGTCCAAGTGGAGGCTGTGGTGAGGAGTACCACCAATTACATCTGGTGTGACTGCTTTGGCCGTATGTTTCAGACTTGGACCGGGCCACTATCATCCATGCTTTCATCACCTCTAGACTGACTATTGTAATGCGCTCTGCGAGGGGTTACCTGTGGTGATGGCTCAGAAATTACCGCTGTTGCAGAATGCAGCGACCCATCTCCTGGTGGGACTGGGCCACCAGGAGGATATTACACTGGTGCTCCATTCTCTGCACTGGCTGCCAGTAGTTTTCTGGGCCCAATTCAAGGTGTTTTTCTTTGCCTATGAAGCCCTAAATGGCCTAGGCCCTACCTATCTGTGGGACCTCCTCACTCCCCAGGTTCTGGATCAGCCCCTGAGGTCGCCCGGGGGCGTCCTGCTCGAGGTCCCCCGAGTCTTCCTGGGGGCTACACAGGGGAGGGCATTCTCGGTGGCTGCATCTCAGCTGTGGAACTCCCTTCCAATGGAGGTCCAGTTGGCCCCTGATCTCCCCTCCTTTCTAAGAAGTTGTAAGACTTGGCTATTCCACCAGGCATTTGGTGGGGGGAGATGAGTGACTGGGTGGGGGAGGGGTATTTTTTATTCTCCTTTTAGGAGTGGTTTTTAGCTTTATTGTTTTATTTTTGTATGACTTGTGAGCTGCCCCGAACTGCCTGTGACAGGAGGGGTGAAGTAGTAACACTTTTTAAATAAATAAAATAAATAAAGTTCAAATTTATGTACATGGTATCCTTCACCATCATTCTCTAACAAATATAGACATTCAGTTAAAAACAAATTATTTGTTGGCTTAAAAGTCTAATCCTAATATACATAAATCATAAACAGAGAAGAAAACTAAAAACAACGACTCTACACAAGTGGAAATATCCACTGATCACTTTAAACACATAATACATACTAAATCTGGTTTACCATAAACCTACATCTAATACCTTCCACTTGCAAAGCAAAAGAAGCAAGCGTAGGAACAAACACTTCTTTTTGTTGATGAAGTATCGTTGTTCTAAATAAGAGAAAGTAGAAAGAAAATGGTGAAGGGGGAGAATCAATTGATTCCTTGCTTCCCTGTAAAGGGGACACACCAAAATGTAATGAACTGTGTCCTCGATCTCATGCTTACAAAAGGTACAAACCCTCACATTTTAGGTTCTCCCCTTCTACAACCTTCCGGCATAGCCACCAGCATTTGTTCCATCCTCAATCTAGTTAAAGCTGTTCTCTGGAACTTTTGGAGATTGAGAAGTAAGATACTTTACTTTTTGAAACCCTCATCGCCTCCCCAAGAGACATATAATAGAGCAATAAGGGAAAAGAGAACTATAGCTGTATAATTTTGATGAGCAATGTCCCGGATTCTTTGAAGCAATAATAATTTGTCTTCTTGTGAGAATATTCTTAGATTGTCTGAAACAAAGTAACCTAGACCCATGTGGTGTAAGAAATTTGTTATAAAGTGCAGCCAAAATGAGTTTTGGAATGTAGGATAACCAAAAATTTTGAGTAGGCACATCTTTGGAAATTTTAGAGAAGAGTAATTCAAAATTTTGAACCAAAATGTTGTTAATCTAACCAAAACTTTGGTTAAAACAGCATCCAAACCTGTTTCCTACCTGACAAAAGGGGTGGGCATGAAAGGCAGCAGCCCCAATAACAAGCACAATAATAGATTCTGGGGGACTAGATGTCAGTACCTGTTTCCCAGCCCCAAACTTAGGAACTATACAAGAGTTGAGCGTTCACCTTCACATCATATGCTTTGATGGGGGCTAGCACAGATTTCCCTGCTACCAAAGCTTGAAATCTATTAAATACTCCTGCCAATTGTTTAGCTTAATCTTAACCTGGTGGATAAGATTCTTCCAAGATGGATGCAGAAAAGAGTAAACAAGGAATTTATAATTCTTTACTGTAACTTGACCTGTCCCATCTTCCAAGTAAGTTTTTGGGTCCCCCTGACCCATGCCAAAGTTTCTGCTTTATTAAAATGTATCTGTAAAGTACTGAGCTCACAAAGTTGTTCAAATTTGGACAGGGCCCTCTATAAGCCAATAGGTGTCCTAGAAATAATTTCTGTATCATCAGTAAACATGAGAATACGGACCATTGCCATTAGTAGGTATGGTGGGGTGGAAATCAACAAATTGCATATCAGTCAAACAGATTGAACAAAATAGGGGCTAGGATGCAACCTTGCATAACTCCCTTTCCTGTTGGAAATCTAGGGGTCATCTCTCTCCTTAAGAGACCCCACCTTACTTGGGCCCAGGTGTTAGTATGATAGGCTATCAAGAGGTTAAGGAATGAGAGATGTATTCCCATGAGTGATAGTTTGGTCCATAGGAGGTCCCTGTTGATGGAATCAAATGCAGCTGCTAAGTCCACAAATGCCACATATAAGGTAGCTTTTTTAACTACTATATATTTATGCCACAAACATTGTAATGTGAAAAGGGGATTTAGGGTAGAGTGCCCAGCTCTAAAATTGGCTTGATGTTCATGGACAAATTTTTGTAGGTTACTCAATCAGTTAAGTGCCTCAATAAGTGTCTCCCAAATAACTTAGCTGAGATGTCAATCAGGTTGATAAGTCTATAACAATCTGGTCTATGTCTCTGGCATCTCTTGAATATTGGCGCTATCATGCTACCCTTCCAAAAGCTGGGAAATGACATTGAATCTGTGATGGTATTGAACGAAACAGTGAAAAGCAGAGCCCACCAAGTGGGTTTCACTAGATACACCTCAGACTAAATCCTGTCTGGTCCTGGGGCTTTACCTCTTTGAAGTTCTTTAAAATATTCCAGTACCAGATTCTCGGTAACTTTGTAGATAATGGTAGTTTGATCTAACCTCCAGGGAGCAACTAACAAGGAATCATTCTGGGAAACAGTAATTAGGTTGAAAAATAATCCACCCAGTCCTTTGGAGAGATATTAGCTTCCAAATTAACAACATAATTGTTTGTAGACCTAATTACTAAATACCAAAATTTAGTAGTATCTCTTGTCCTAATAGCCAAGTTTCTCCCATTGAGCATTAGCATATAAGACTTTCTTCTCCTTGAGGAGGAGCTTATAACACTTCCTAACTTTGCAAAAAGCTATGTAAATCAGACATGTCACCAGTCTGTAAGTCTTTGGTTCAATAGCTTTTTTCCTTTCCTTCACTCTCCATCGAATCAGGGAGCCCCTCTTATAATTTTAGGATGTCCATATTTAACCCCAACTAGCGATGATAATTTGTACAGAAGGGAATCAAATAATTGTTGGCAATGAAGAAGCGCTATGCTCGGAAATGTGGCTTCAAGAACTTTCTGATAGGAACTTACTAGTTGGTTACTTTGGAGTAGTTCATTTAATAAAAAAATCTACTCGACTACACCAGCGTAATTTAATTTATTACCAATGGGGTGGACCCATCTCCAGGTGTGATATTAAGCTGATGATTCTGGGCTGTATTGGAATAATCCTTGGTCTTAAATAAAAGACTTTTAATGGAAGATGATCACTCTCCGAGTGATCAATAAAAGAAAAATCCAAAGTCATGGGCCACTGGTTGAAATATAACAGTACATATGGTGCTTGATCCAATACTATAAATATAGGTAAAAGCACCTGAAGAAGTACATGGCCCTTGTCCTTCCAAAGTCCTGCTAAACGAAAGTTGTGATATATTTGAATCATATCTCAACTTACTGAGAACTGATTTCCCAAACTCTAGATTGATAATTATGGGCAATCTGAATACCAGGGGGCCTTTCCTGGGAAGAGGATGACCTTTGTCTGATCTATGAAGTTCTTGGTCTACAACTCCCAGAGTTAAAGGACACTGGCACAAACAATGCTGGTCTCAGGCTTCAGTCCTTGATCCAGGCTTTTATGCTAATTCCACTCAATGGTGTCAATTAATCACTTAAAAAGTAAGGTTCTGTCATGGGTATCTCCCCAACATCCTCTGCAGTGAAGACCAAAGCAAAGAACTCATTCAGCTTCTCTGCAATGTCCTTTTCTTCCCTAAGCACCCCTTTCAGCCCCTGATCATCTAACAGTCCAACTGACTCTCTAGCAGGCTTCCTGTGTCTGATGTACTTGAAAAAGTTTTTATTATTAGGCTGCGTTCCCACCTGCGGCAGTAGCGGCAGCAGTGGCAGCAGCGGGAGGGGCGAGGGAAGATGCAGCAGCCATGAGGAGCTGGCCGACAGGAAAAAAGCTGGTGTGAATTGGGATCTGCCGCGGCTTCTCTCGTGCATGTCTGGGCAGGATTTTGCACCCTGACATGTGCGAGAGAAGCTGCAGCAGATCCCCGTTCACACCGGCTCTTTTCCCGTTAGCCGACTCCTCAGTGCTGCCACGTCTTCCCTCGCCCCTCCTGCTGCTGACACTGCCACCGCAGGTGGGAATGCAGCCTTAGTCTTAGCATCTTTAGTAAGTTGCTCCTCAAATCATAGTGGTATCTGAGGGACTCTCAGATCCACTGTTAAACATGTTAGAACAACAAATAGAGACTTGCCCGGCTACCCAACCAGGTTTAGTAGCTATGAAGGTTGAAAGGCCAGCTCGTGGGCAGCCTTTATGCCTAGATGGAATAGCCAACAGGTTAAAACACTCATAACTTTGGTGGAAAAATGAATCCCTACTCCAAGTTCCTTGTAGTAAAATAATTGAATGTACTGCCAAAAAAATTTATAAAATTTCTTGTCCTTCTATTTGTTGGCTAAACCTGTGACATTCCAAAAAAATTAACTTGAAGATAGTTGACTCACCTTCAGTATACTTTCTTAGTCAACTATATTCTCCCCTTTCCCCTGGGATACCAGAGGGTTCTTCTTCCAGTCAATCATAGTGTATCTCCTCCAGAAGAGGTGACTTCACTACCACGTTGGAGATTTTGGGATTTCCAACTTCTGCAGAATGGGATCCTTAGGCAGCACTCCCTGGTCTGTTCCATCCTCCTCTCGGGACTAGCATCTACAATATTGCCATTTACCTGGTGATACGGGAATATATCCTTGTGTTGGTGATGTAGGGGGTGCAGGTGCAGCCTCCACCACAATTGGAATCACACACCCACCCTGGCAAGGGTGGGTTACCTGCAGCAAAGGGTCAAGGGAGGCTATATGGGGACTATTTCTTATGTCCTTCAACATCACTCAGAGTCCCCATTTCGTCTATGATATTAGTTTGCTCTTCTATAAGGAGTAGCTCAAGAACAGATATCAGCACCCTCTCCTTTTCATCATTGGCCTCGAATTCTAGTTGTTGCTCCGAACTTGAACTTTGTATTTCTAAAACGTTTGGCAAGGACTCCATTTTAGTAGTCTGGCTATCCTCTTTGCTCTCTATAAATGGTGGGGGGCTTATAGTTGGTAGATATTTAACAGATAAAGGACCCTCTCTGGGAAGCACCATTATTATTATTATTAATATTATTATTATTAACAAACATTTATATAGCGCCAGCAGTGTACCTGGCACTTTACAAAGTAATAAAATAGACACGGTCCCTGCCCCTAGGGCTTACAATCTGAGAGACAGGAGCTGGGGGAGAGACTTAGGAAGGGGAACAGAGGGAGAGACAAGGGGTCTAACATTCATGAAGATGCGAGGTCTCAAGTGCACGTACTTGGCTTGGTTACGATGAGAATGACAGCAGGCAGGTCCATGTTGCAAGGATAAGGGTAAACCGATCGTAGGTATAGGAATAGTGGCTCAGCAGGATAAAGAGTCAGACAGAGCAGAGCGAAAGAGGTGAGTTTTAAGGAGAGATTTGAAGGTATGAAGGGAGGGGGCAAGGCGGATGTGGACAGGGAGGGAGTTCCAGGCATGGGGGGCAGCAAGTGAGAAGGGACGAAGGCGCTTAGGGGAGCAGGGAAGGCGTGGAAGGGTGAGAGAAGGGACAGAGGAGGAGCGAAGTGCACGGGCTGGAGTATGGAGGGCGATAAGTGCAGAGAGGTAGGGGGGAGCAAGGTTGTGAAGAGCTTTATAGGTGAAGACTAGGAGCTTGTGCAGGATTCGTTCAGGAAGGGGAAGCCAGTGAAGCAAAGAGAGGAGGGGCTGCACATGGTCGAAGCGACTGGCGAGGTAGATGACCCTGGCAGCAGAGTTTTGGACAGAGATGACTTCTCAAAGTCTGATTCTTCTCTTCTTCTACAAGTTCAGTTAAGCTACAAGGAATTGCTACTTTAGAAACCTCCGATTTCACTGGGAAACATACAAGGTCAAGTTGCTCGTAGTTGGTGGCATTCCTACCCATATCCGAACCTTCCATGGTCTGAACAAGAGGAACCTGGACCTGATTCTGGAAATATCTAGCCAGATGAATACCCAGTCTCTCAAACCATGGTCTGAGGTCATATATTCTCTGTGTAATTTGGGCAGAATTGAAGGTGACACTGGCCCTGGCCTTAATATAATTATAGAATAAATAGTCAACCTGTTTAATATCATCAGGTGGAACCATGTTGAGCGTGACTTTCTTAATAAGGCCCAAGAGAGGTTTAATTCACTCTGCCTGAGACAGAGAACCTGGGAGCTTCAGATAGTTGACAGCCTTCAACTATCAACTATCAACTGTCAACTGACAGTTGACAGATAGGTGTCTAGACTTCAATTGTAATTTCCAACAAGTTTCAGGTAGATAGACTTAAGTGAGCTAGTCTTGGTAGGTGTCTCATTAGCGATAACATGGGTCCAAGGGTCTTGTATAATAGATTCATTATCCTGGGTACCCTAAAATGAGTGTTGGCTTATCTTATCTTCTGAAAATAAAGGTAAACTCGTCATTTTCCGAGTCATAGTCACATGATTATTTATAGAGGCAGAAGATTCACTAGGTCTTTTCCTTGTTTTAGATCGCCTAGCATGTCCCTGTTTTTTATTCTCTGGGTTGTTTTTCAAAAGCTGGAATAATCTCCCAAAATTAAAACATTGCTTACTACTGAATCCTTTCATGTATCCTTGTCTGCCAGTTTTAATATTTTTACTTTTCTTTAACAGTAGATTCTTTTTCTGGTTAAGAACCCCGTACTTCTGGGTTGGTGTGAATGCGGTGAGTGCGCACATTGCAGCCTAACCCGAACTGTTGGAGTGCGGTTTTAAAAGCTGCTCGGAACATGGTGAAACCCTTCTATTAGACATTGCTAGTTTCTTAGTAATGCTTCTGGTAATTGATGGCATATTAGTGTTACTATAAATACCTATGTGTAGAGGGCAAAATATCACAGGTTTTCCCAAAATCAAATGGTAAATGTATCAGCAACTGACAGAGATCTAGGAATGCTAAAACATGGAGACTGATAATATTTGAACCCTAAGATAACCAAAACATTTATGCTAAGGCAATCTACCAGGAAAACCAAAAAACGTTGGTAATTAGCTATTAACACATCAGCATATGACTAATACAAATGCCAAAGGCTAGTACAAAGCTAGAAGGAATGACTAGACTAGTTCTTTAATGTATTTATTTATTTACATTTATTGGCCACCCCATCATGCCTACGGCATCTCGGGGCGACTCACAACAACTAAAAACAATAATAAAATACATAAAACAACAATATAAATAATTTAAAACTACCCCCCCAAACATTCCCCCTCCCTACCCTACCCTCCCACCCTACCCTCCGAAGGCCTGGGCAAACAGCTAGGTCTTACAGGCTCAATGAAAAGCCATCAGACCCGGGGCCAATCGAGCTTCCTCCAGGAGGGAGTTTCAAAGCCGCGGCCTGGCCACAGAGAAAGCCCTCTCCATCGTGGCCCCTCGTTTAACACGGGGGGCCCAGACCATAGAGGGTTTTATAAACCAACACCAACACCTTGAATCTGGCTCGGTGCACTATAGGCAGCCAGTGCAGAATGCGAAGCACAGGTGTGATATGCTCTCATCGCCTCATCCCCGTAAGGAGATGCGCCACTGCATTCTGCACCAGCTGCAGCCTCCAATTCAGAACCAAGGGAAGCCCCACGTAGAGCGCGTTGCAGTAGTCTAACCTCGAGGTGATGAAGGCGTGAATAAGAGTGGCCAGGTCGGACCCGGAGATGTATGGGCACAGCCTCCGCAGTAGATACAGCTGGCGGAAGGCGGCTTTAGCCACTGCCTCCACCTGCCAATCCAGACGGAGACCTGGATCCAACACCACCCCCAGACTCCGAACCTGCTGGGCTATGGGAGGGCAGACCCCCACACCAGAGGGGTCGGCACCTCCCCCGCCCTACCCACCACCATCACCTCCGTCTTATCAGGATTGAGCTTCAGTCTGCTCTGCTGCATCCAATCTGCCTCAGCCTCCAAACATTGGGAAAGCAATGAGACAGCGGGGCCTGTTTAACACACATACTATGGCAAAGAAAGGTATCAACAACTAGGAACCCAAAACCTAATGATCAGAACAGCAAAATGTAAGCAAGTTTCAAATGCAGAGAACAATCTTGACAATGTCCTAGTTTAGCTTACAAGACAGTCCTCCATCAGACTAAAACGTATCTGATCTGCAGTTGTTCGTTCCACCACAAAAATTAAGTGAAGAAGAAGATATATTCTTCTACAGAACCTACACTACTGAGCTCTAATTAAACCAAGCCAGGTCCCTGAACTAACATTGTAAACCTGATAGCAAAATCCAGCATCATATCTAAGAATAGGCAGACTTAGCCCCACAATATAAAATAAATAAGTTGTAACTCTTCCAAAAACACAATCTGCACCCCTAGTGCCTAGTCTACTTAACAGAATAGCTTTCCTCCTTGGAAGATACACAACAGGATAAAATTGTCACCAATAAGAGTCCTATCATAGAGTCTTGGGCTCCAGCATGAATCTTGCTGCAATCAGTAAATCTTCTGGCTCAATTCTCCTCAGGAATTCTTGGCACAGCTTTATTAGCTCCACCACAAACAAAAATCTCTGTTCACCACCACCACAACCAGCCCACCAACGGCTCTTTGCCCTTTGGCAGTGCCCTTCGGCCACTGCCCTAAGGTCGCCGCCTTCAGGGCAACAACTCCCCTATCGAGCTACCTGAGGAAAGGGGAGGCAAAGAAACACAGGTGGGAGGTGGGGATGATTCCAAGCAGTCCCAGCAGGATCCCTTACCAGTACTGCCCAGCAAGGAGCCAAGCCCAGCCTTCCCGTCAAGTTTCTATAACTAGAGTACACAGACAGGCATTCACAGTGACTGCCCAACAATTATTGAACTCTCTATCCTTTGATATTCATCCAAGCCCAAGCCTGGTCATCTTACAGAAGTGATGCAAGAACTTTATGTTTGACCAGGTAAATATAGGGTTCCGTGGGATTCAGTTTTACAGGGAGGTTCAGGGGGTTAGTATGCGTTTTTTAAGGGGATTTAAAAGAGGTTTTTATATGTAGTAAACTGTCCTAAGCCTTACTCGGAAGGGTGGGGTAGAAATTTGAATAAATAAAATATGTGAAAGGGCTATCAATCTTGTAGATTCAAGAGGGGGCACACGACACAAATAAAGTATAGTAGGAACAATGTAACATCAGTTCTCTGACATCTTGTCTGTAAAAGTATTGAAGCTATGCAAAACCTTTTCCTTAGGACAGACATTTGGCAGGCAGGGATAGGGGTTTGTGTGTGTTTTAAGCACTTTATATGGTTGTAAGCCACTCTGAGACTTAGGAGAAAGATGGAGTATAAATTTGAATCAAATAAATAAATAAATTTAGTTAATGAATTTTTTATGCTGCCCTTCCCATTGGTTCAGGGCTTCTCACAAACCATGAAAACAGTAAAATACAAAAACAACCCCACCCCCCAAAAGCCCCAAACATTCCCATAACCTGCAACAAAACCCACCCAATACCATCTCCCCATTCCCCAGACCCAACCCCCCTCACACTCCTACCCCAAAACCCACCCATCCCCTATCCCTGCCCACCAAATGCCTTTACAAAGAAGAAGGTCTTATATCGCCTCCTGAAGACGTCAGACTTGTGCTCAGACAAACCTCCGGGGAAAGGGAGTTCCATAGCATTGGGGCATAAAATAGTTTCATTCAGTATTCAATGCAGATAAATAGTTTGAAAAGTGAAGGCCACCTCCTAACAACCACTCTCATTAAGAGGTCATTCTCCTGTCATAGACAATGCCTTGTTGGCTATTTCTGCCTTCCTGTATTGGATGAAAGTGTGGAATCTCCCATCTGGCAGGTTTTCCTTTCTCATCTGTTGTCTTCAAATCACATACCTTCTGTGATAGGAGACGTACACATAACGCGAGATGTACATATTGCGTTATAAGGCATCTCTGATGTAACCGTACTCTGGAACCTAAAGGTTTTGAAAATAGCAGCTAACCCCTATCCTCTAAGATCCCACCAAAGGTTGAATGTCTCCAGATGAGACAGTGAGGGCAGGCTACCATTACGCCTCCCTGGGCAGCCAGGTCATTTCTCTGTCTCCTCTGCCAAAACCCTTGTTCACACCGTGGCCATTTCTCGCCTCGATTACTGTAAACTCCTTCTCACCATCCTCCCCTGCTCTCATCTTTCTCTCCTTATCTCCATCCAAAACTCTGCGGCCAGGGTCATCCACCTTGCCCGTCACTTTGACCACATACAGCCCCTGCTCTCCTCTCTTCACTCGCTCCCCCTTCCTGAACAAATCCTTTACAAGCTCCTAGTCTTAACTTATAAAACTCTTCACAACCTCGCTCCCTCCTACCTCTCTGCACTAATCTCTCTCCATGCTCCAGACTGTGAACTCTGCTCCTCTTTTGTGCCCTCCCATGCCTCCCCTAACTGCCTTCATCCCTTCTCCCTAGCTGCCCCACACACCTGGAGCGCCCTCCCTGCCCACATCTGCCTCGCCCCCTCCCTTCGTATCTTCAGATCCCTCTTTAGGACCCACCTCTTCCACTCTGCCCTCCCCGACTCCTCGCTGCCCTCACGTAACTCCTGCTGATACCTTCTATCCAGTAAAATCTGTTGCTTGAGGTCTGTGTTCTCATATCCTCACCACATGGACCAGGCAGCTATCATTCTCGATGTAACCAAGCCAAACACGTGCACCTGAGACCTTGCATCTTTGTGAATGTTACACTCCTTGTCTCTCCCTCTGTTCCCCTTTCTTAGTCTCCCCTCCCCCTCCCCCCCTCAGATTGTAAGCCCTAGGGCAGGGACCATGTCTATTTCATTACTTTGTAAAGCGCCAGGTCCATTGTTGGTGCTATATAAATGCTTGCTAATATTAATATCTCTGCGCTGGGTGTGGGCAACTCTTAGGCCGCTTTCACACTACCTCCCCCGTGCATATTTTGGCTGTGGGAAGAAATGCGCAAGCCAGAATATGCATGGGGTTTGGCCGGTCTGAAAGCGCCCCCCCCGGCTTTGCCAGCAAACACATGCCGAAATACAAAGCAGGATTTCCTGGCTTCTGCATTCCCTCCTGCAGCCAAAATATGTGCCAGGGGGGAGATGTGAAAGTGGTCTCAGTTTTCAGAGTCTTGGTGGCTTGCACGAGCAAAACTATAGCTCAGATCTGTAATTTTTGTAGACCAGTCGGATAGCAGAAACACAAATTTGGCCTTATATTATAATTATTCATAAGCTAAAGGTCCTTTGGACACCTTACAGCTGAATAGGATAT
>QEPC01012189.1:1736442-1747287 GCA_003113815.1 Sphenodon punctatus | reverse complement strand
TCTCCCTCCACAACATTGCTAAGATCCGCCCTTTTCTGTCTGTCTTCTCTGTCAAAACTCTCATCCACACCCTAATCATCTCACGCCTTGACTATTGTAACCTCCTCCTCGCTGGCCTTCCCTGCTCTCAACTTGCTTCCTTCATCTCTGTTCAAAACTCCACTGCCAGGATCATCCATCTAGCCCGTCGCTTTGACCATGTGCAGCTTCTCCTCTCCTCTCCTTCCTCCACTGGCTTCCCTTTCCTGAGTGTATTCTGCACACACTCCTCGTCTTCACCTACAAAGTCCTTCATAACCTTGATCCTCCCTACCTCACTGCTCTGATCTCCCTCTGAACCCCTGTTCAAGCACTTTGCTCTTCTCCCATTCCTTCCCTCACCCTCCCATGCCTCCGCTGCTACCCCACCTGCCTTCGTCCCTTCTCCCTCACTGCCCCGCACGCCTGGAACTCCCTCCCTGCCCACATCCGCCTTGCTCCCTCCCTCCACACCTTCAAGTCCTTCCTCAAAACCCACCTCTTCTGCTCCACCTTTCCTAACTCCTGCTAATCATCCCCACCCAGGATTATCCGCTACCTGTTATCTGCAAACTCCCATTTACTGTAACCAAGCCAAGAACGTGCACCTGAATGTTGCATCCCTTGTCCCTTCCTCTGTTTCCCCCTTCCCTGTCTCCCCTCCTCTTGTCTTTAGATTGTAAGCTCTCGGGCAGGGACCGTGGCTATTTTAGTCTCTGTAAAGCTCCAGGTACACTTCTGGTGCTATATATAAATGCTAATAATAATAATAATAATAATAAATAATGTGCCCAACTGACAAAAGTAACAGCCATCTACTGAAAACGTAAAGCAATATAAAGCCATGACTGACTGGGGAGGACATTTTGTATCAGCTGCTGTAAATGAAATTCAGTGACAAACCAGCAGAGCTCAATGTACAGAAAACAAATTTTAAATAATTCTGAAGGTATTAGTCTAAGGGCCTTTTCACACAGACACTAACACTGATAAAAGGGGTGTTAAATTTCATTATACATGTCGCATAGTTACATGAAAGCACTTCAAACTCATGAGGCCATTTCCTAAATGTCACAGTGAAGAAGTAGGTAGAGTATGTCTAGTTGACAGCACGCCCTATAGTTATCAAAAATGCAGATGCTTTCCACAATATTTTTTTTTCACATAAGGTATCAGTGCTAATGGTAACCACAACAGAACACCTCATTTGAACCACAAATCACAGCAACAGAGTTTCTTCAAGAAAATGATGGTTGATACTCAAAGTATATTTATGGAATTATAATTTATGTATAACACATTAACCAGGTGTCCTGGGCAAGATAGCAAAAGGGGAAACCAGCATATATGACACACAGCTTTCCATTAACCCCCTGGCACTGGAAATTTGAAGCTCCCCTTACTAAAGACTAATCCATTTTGCTTTAGTGCTCAGCATTTAAAATTCCCAGCTCCTGATGCCAAAATATGCATAGGCTTTTAAGCATAAAGGAAGGCATGAGGTAAGTTGATCCCTAAGCCATTTTCCTTCCTGTTTTACAAAAAAAATAATTTAAAGAGAGGAAGCCAAATGCTTACAAACAAACAATGTTAGTATAGACAACACTAGAGGAACACACTTTGGGTGTTTACTTATTCATCAAAAGTGTGCAATGGAAACTAGTCAAAGTAAAAGAAGACTCATTCATGTAAGCGATAAGGTGAATTAGATTTTATCTGACCTAGCCATTTCCATGGAACCCTAGGGTGAGATATGCACAGCGTTCAATTGTCTGGTTTAACTGGTTATCTTACCTTTAGTTTGGAGCTCAAACCCATCAAGGTTCAAGCAAATAGGCCAGGAGTTCAGAATAACCCAACACTGGTAACACCTTGCTGACTACACTTGTTGGTAATAAGGCCCAATGGAACAGTGATCATTAGAACAGGACAAAGGCTAACATTGTATATCCAAGTTAATTCTCATCTTACAGCCATACTAGTCCCACCATTCATTACGGGTGTACACCGGGCCCCCATGCCATTTTTGTTTTTTAAAATGTCCTAATTATCATTATTAATAACAATGTCATTTTTGTTATTGGTATCGGTTTTGGTATCTATCGATAGATACTGTTTCAAACAAAGGTTTTGTTTTTGGTATTGGTATCGTTATTGATTCCTGTGCACAACTAATATTTATCTAAATCTAAGGGAGGCAGGGGAAGGGGGAAAAAAAAAATCATCTAATCAATTAACTATATAACTATTCTAATCTATATGTCTATAATGTATATCTATATCTAATCTATACTACCTATCTATATATAATGTACAGCGGGGGAGAAGGGCAGGGAAAGGGAGAAGGTAAAATGTAGGGTATGAGGAAGGAAAGGTATTGGTCGTAATACTAAATACATACATACACATAGATACGAGCACTAGAGAGGATTTTTTTTTTTATGTGCAAGCACCACAGTTCTGTAAATGGAACCTGACAAGCAGAACAGAGAGAAAAAACCTGACCCTCCCATTATAAAGGGTTGTAGTGCCCTCTCCCAGGGCCCCCCTGATTTGTTGTGGGAGGCAGCAGAGTGCCATGAGACTGCTGGGGTCAAATCAAATCATTTATTAGGGCTCAGCCTTCGCTATAGCCCATACAAACAATAAACAGACATACCAGAAATACAGGATACGAAATACCCTAAACTCCTAAACATGCATAACGAAATTACAAAGATAAGATATAAAATCTACTTCAACTTTTAACTCTTACATTTTAAAATCAATTCAAAAAGAACAGTTAATATAAAACAGAAATCCAATTAAGGATTCCCAATGTGTATAAGACTAGAGCATAGCTCGTAGATTATCTAATTCAATATAATTAACCATTTTGCATAACAACAGTAGGCTTCTAACAACCACCAATAGCTTGGCACCCAAAACACAAAGCCCACCTAAATGATCTTTGATCTAAGGGAATGGCACCTCTAAACTGGCTGGCCGAGTAATTGTAATTTATCCCTTATACTAGTCCTTCTCCTGGACGCCAGTCAGACAAAAGACACGATATTAACCTATTCCTCCCTACAAGAAAGAGAAAGGAGGAATAAATAACATCCCTCCGACTCAAAGGACATACCTTCTCTAAGAAGTGGGGAGGGCCAAGTTGCCCTCAGAACTGAATAATAAGGGCATCTCAGAAGGAAGTGGTCCACTGACTCCACCTCCTTGATGCTGCAATTACAGCATCACTGGTCATATTTCACCTTATGGTCTCTACCCTCCAAGAGTGCAGTCTACACAAGCTGAAAATGGAGCAGAGTATAACTCCTCCACAGTCTTGGGTTTGTCAGATGGTCTAAATAAGGTTCTAATGCTACATTGTGTTTTAATTGTGCCAAAAAGGGGGCCACCTTCCAGCAGAAAACCACCCCCAGATCTTCCTGCTGTGCGATGTCCCACAGTCTCGGATGTACCTCTCTCCTTATAGCAGATAACTGCTTACCAGCAAAATATTGGAAAGAAAAGTCCATACCGCCAAGGAGAGCCCCCAGGTAGCTTAACCAGGGATACGGTCTTGGCCCCAAATTAGCCAGTTTTTCCTTCAAGCGCTGAACCAATAAATGAGATTTCTGGAATGAAAAGATCCTCAGCCAAAACCTAATATGGGACTTTTGGCATACATTGCGATAGAGGGGGTACCCGTTTCAGCCCTCAGGATCAGGGGGGATCTTAGCTTGGTAGACTCTCAAGATAGCAGACACAGAAATCCCCTTGGATATAATAGCACCTGCTGGGGTCTGCTTGCGCTGCTCATTGGCCAGTGATGCATCCATCAGATACTGCTGAGCTGCTCGCCCCTCCCAACACAGACACAGTTCAAGAGTTCAATCCTGTTTAGGGCTCAGAGATATCGGCTCTCTCCTCCTCTCTCCACATTTTCCCTCCAAAACCCAACTGCCACAGTTGTCATCATTATCATTGTCATCAATGACAATGATAATGACATTGTTGTTTATTTACTGTTATCGATGTCACGAAAATGACACGCACACCCCTACCCATTCATCACTCTGATCTGATCCCATACAGGGCGCTTTTCTATGTGACAAAATGCATCTAATTTGCCTCCAAGAAAAGCTCCAGGAGGCAAATCAGGCGTATGTTTTGTCACGTGAGAAAGCTAACCCGCATAGCTTTGGCAGCAATCCCCTGGGAGATGAAGAGCCAGTAAATCCAGTTCTGCATCCCCCACAGGATTGCTGCCAAAGCCATATGGGTTAGCTTCCCCATAGGATGAAACCCACACCCGATTTGCCTCCCTAAGCTTTTCCTGGAGGCAAATTAGGTGCATTTTGTCACGTGGGAAAGCACCCAGATTTCCCCCCTAGTTACCAGTCGGTATTCAAAACCATTTCTAAACACAGATAATATAGTTAATGATTCTTGCTTTTTAGATGCCCGAGGAAGGACCCTGTGTGGAACAAAAGTTCACATACTCTCACCAACAGAAATTGGTCCAATAGAGGTTATTATCTGAACTACTCTGTCACTATCTTTTAGATTTGGGAACAACATGGCAACCATGCTCTCTCTGGATTTCATGCTATGGACAGAGAAAAGGTGACTATGCTAATTGTATCAGTCTTCACACTTTAATGGCCTTAAACGTAGAGCATTATCGACTTGCCTATGAGAATGAGTTAGTTCTATAACAGATTTGCGGCTTTCTTTCTAAGAGATATCAAAGGCCCTTTTAACACAGACACTCTAGCACTGATAAAATTGGTGTTACATTTTATTATACGTGTTGCAGGGCTGCAGGTATGCTCTATGGGTGCCCCCCAGAGTCTGACACAGGGTTGCTTGGGAGGAAGACAAAAAAATGAACTTGCAGAAATGCAATTCATTTCAATCAGACAAAAGTGATACTACTTGGTACAAAAACATTTGCTAAAAATTATAAGAAATGCTGCGACATTCTCTGTTAATGATAAAGGTATAAATATGATTAAAAGCCTTTTTCTTGTAGCTTCATGGCATTACTGGAGTTATCACTGAAGCTGGATTGTTATGCGACAATGGAGGAGATCATTAATGCCCTTGTTTCTGTTAGATTTAACAAACAAATCCAAATACTTCTAAAGTGCCATTATCCATCACACCTTAACACAAACACATTTTAATCTACTTACATGCTGTGCATCTACAGAATTTTGAAAATGCAGTTAATTATAAAGGCGAGAAAAAAAACAGCTCATGTTTATTGCTTTGATGTCATATGGCATTAATGCTCTTCTCTGATCTTGCCTGCAACCATTCTAGATAGTTATCACAGACATAAAAAATAGAAGTAGGCAAGTATCACGTAATCAAAGCATCTTACATATGGCTAGCTGAGCGGATACCAAACTTTTAACCAACAGACCACCAACATCCCTCCATGTTTATCACAGGCCATCATACACCTGCTGGAGATGACAGTGTCTTGGCACATACTGCTCATAGGGGCTTGTGTGGCTGGGCAAAGCAGTCAGCTTCACTCTCTGACAGCACTATGACCATTCAGGGTGTGGGAGAAAGGAACAGCAATCCTGACCAGGTGTTGAACCAGTGGCCTGCTTCTCAGAGCCACTTGTTGACTCCACTGTACAATTGGTAGTGTTGTTCTCCTAGGGGTGTGCATGTCATTTTTGTTATTAAAATAACGATAATGAAAATTGTCATTTTCATTTTTGTTATTGCAACAATGAAATGACAAATAATAATAATGAAAATAGAAACAAAAATGACATTTTGTTTTTGAAATAAAGGGAAAACACTGAAAAATGTATTTCTGGCTAGCTATATCCTTTTTGTTTCTTATTCAATTCTAATGAAACCTGGGGAGGTTGTGCCAGAAATAGAGGGTACTATGTGTACCAAGTTTCAAAAAGTTTAGGTTAAGAAAACTGATTTAAGAAGCAATTGAATATTGTGATTTTACAAAAAGATCCATACACATTCATGGCTACATCTTCTTTATCTTCCATCCAATTTGCATGAAGCCTGTAATTAATGTGTCCCTCCACAAGCTTAATATGCATGAACATTTTCAGAACAATTGGATAAAGGGTCCTGATGATATGGGACATTAATTTGAAACTACATTTCCAGCGGTAACATGTTTATTTCAATCCTGTCTACAGGGAATTTGGCAGTAATGTATCATATAGCTCCCCTGTCATCTCTGCCAAACTACAGGTCAATTTGATAAAGGGGCCCAATTTTATAATCACTTTATGTTGTCCCCTTGAAGACCATTATTCAGATAAATAGCACATGCAGTGCCAGTCAGAGTCAGGCACCTGGCATGGCAGGGGGAGAGAGGCTGTAGGAGGGAGGATGTGGAGCAACCCAAAAGACTGACAGACACATTCACTAACCAGTTACTGCATGCTTCTAGCTTTACAGGACCAATTGGTAGTGGCTTTGAGGTGGACATAGGGGGCGGCCCTGAGGTGAGCATAGGAGGAGGAATAGCATCCCAAAAAATCTGGAGAGCTAGTTTACACATCCAGGATGGCCAGTTATCATCACAATCACATCCTGCAGCACTGTGACAGAGGACATAAGAGAATCTCTATTGACTCTTTCCTAAACAGATGCTTCTGAGTTCCCAGTAAAAAGTAGGAGAGAGATGTTGGGATGGTCACAGCACAGAATGAGGATATTTGGTTGACCTTTCTGCTGGCCAGTTGGCATCACAAGCCAAACTTATACCACAGTGACACGTAAGAGAATCCTTGGCATAGGCTCCTTCTCTGCATATGCTGTGCAGGCATATAAAATTGGGTCCCTTTATCACATCTTTCTGATATTTGTCATAGATTATTATGAACGTGTGATATACAGCCCTGACAAATTTCATGTACACTGGTTGGACTACAAAGATGTTACAATCAGACATACATTTATAAGTTAATTGCTTATACAACCAGGACCCTTTATCCAGTTCTTCGGAAAGTGGCAGAGATAGTAAATATAGGAAGGGGTATAAACATGTCAAGTTTCATCTACATTAAATGTGAGACAAAGAAGTTACAGTTAAGAATGCATATGAAGATGTTTGCAAAATAATATAATTCAACTGCTTCTACAATTGGATTCCTTTATCCAATCTTTTTGGAATTTGATACACTTAATGCCTTCCATTGGAGGTATAAGTCCTCCCCAAGATTCAGTCAAATATAATGTAAAACAAAAAAAGTTACAGCTAAAAATGTGTTTTCCATTGAAACCAATGGAAAATGAAGATGAAAACAAAAACGACAATTCGATATTTATGAAAACAAAAACGACATTTAAAGAACGAAAATGAAAAAATGAAAATGAAATCATGGGCCCCTGGTGTACACCTCTACAGACTACTTAGGCTAGATTGGCCACTCTTCCTAGCTTTCCAATAGGCTCCATGTCTTGAGCTTCACCCCCAGCTTCCTAGTTGGTTGGTGGCCTGTATATAAAGCCTGCCTGAAGCCACAGAAAACTGGGTGGATCGTCTGTTGTTGGTTTTCCCTTCCCATTTCTTGGGATCTGTTGTGTTGCTGCTTGACTTGCTCTTGCCCACTGGTTATATTCTTTCTGTATTTTGACCAGCTCTACCCCATTTCTCATCTTGGATGAGCTTGCTCTATGCTTTGTTTTGGACTTTGCTTATGCCTGACGGTTTGGACTTAGTCCTTCTGCTCCTTGCCCTGAAACTGGTCCGTCTGCCCTTTGTTCTGTCTTCCTGCCACTCCAGCAAGTCACTCTACCCGCTCCATGCATTGGTCCCCAGTGTGCCTGTGATGTCTCAGACTCCAGATCCTGATCCTGAACCAACACACCTGGACCCTAGATCCCAGTCCTGCACTTCCTACTTCTCAGCAGCCCATGACATCTGGAGGGGCTCCAAGGTCACAGATCACAGTCCCAGTTATTAAATAACTGCAGAAATGGCTTCAGTGACAGTGTTGGGAAGTTCAAAGCTTGTCTTGTTGTATGGTCAGCTTCAAAGACTATAGATCTGGGCCATTTATTATGGCCTCACAGTCAGTGAGACATGGACCATAATTTGGGAACCACCAGACTAGACTACACACCTTAAATCCTTTGCAGAGATAGATGGCTACTGTAGGTGAAATCCTTGCTCTAGAAGGTGGGATGATACAATTTAGGGTGTTAATGAAATGATACCCCACAATAGGCCACACCAGGTGGGTGTCCACCTGTCCATTTATTAGGTGTTTCCCCACCACCAGCCATGTGACCACCACTCACAGCATGGTCCTGGAGAATGTGGAGCCCGCCATGCAGCCGATGCTGGCTAATATGCTCCCATGTGTCCGCATCCCATCAATTAGGTTGCATGCAGTGCCTCCAAGTGTACAGATCTGCCAGCACCATAGAGTGGCAGGCAAAAACCCTACATTTTCCGAGGAGCCACCACTTCCTGCCCCTCTCAGCACTGGTGCTGCCAGTGGGGAGCTGCCCACAAACACGTCAAATGCACACAGATCATTTATTGGGCTGGGCACACTAAACATGTGAGTGGGGGGTCTGGAGTCCAGGGCATGGACAGACACAGGGCTGGCAGTGATGTCAGGATTTGGGAAAGAGCAGGTAATCAGGACAGGAGTAAGGGTTCAGATCAGAGCACAGGAGTCAGGGCAGGGCAAGGTGGCTGTGACCAGATGTACCACCTAGTTTCCTGCTGCTGCCAGACAGTCTTATATGCTGGCAAGCAGCCAATTGGGGAGCATGGGCCAATTGTGGAGTTTTAGGAGACTATCATGATAGACAGGAGGGATGTGGTCTAGCCACAGTGCAGTGATGGGGCTGGGGAGCCAGCAACTGCTCCCAGGACACCAGTTCAAGCCCTAGTCTTTACACAATGGGTGCAGCCCTCCACCATTAAAATCAGTAGGAGTGGAGTTGTTGGCTTCAACTGTGGAGGTGTCAGCCCAAAATATACAAGATGGGTAACGTTCATTATTTTTACTTTCCTTAGCAGAAAGGTTCTTTCTTAACACTGGCAGCTCTGTTCATGTGCAAGTATAACTACCTATTAGCCATTGCTTATATATGTTTTAGCTACCTCAAAAGCCATTCTAGAATGTCTTTATTTTCCTTTAATCCAAAGGATGTTATGGTAACATTGTCCTTCAACATCCACATAGCCAGATATGTAACAAAGACGGGTAGGCAGGCAGATTTATGCCTTTGAAAAAAAGCAGGAATCACTTTCATAGTGCAATCTGTAATATACTGTCAGACTGTGAAAACAAAATGAGAACAATGCAGCCAACAGCACAAAACCAGTAGCATCTAAAAACAATACGGATCTAAAAAGTATAAAGGTGAAAGAAGAATGAATGCAAGTGTTTCTGAAATACTGTCAAAGAGTGAAATGAATACAGAAGATAATACGTAACTAGGAATATGGATTAGTGCTACACCCATGAACAAACTGCTGTTACATACTTCATTCCACTTCAGAGTTATTTGAAAGGAGTCGACAGAGACACTCTTCAATTGTTCAAGGGAGCAAGTGAAAAATAGTTTATCCAATGAGCTCCAGTAGGAAATAAAAAATAAGCTATAACAAAATTATCCAAGTCAGAATTTACCTTCCTTATATGAAAACAAAATGTTAAATTCAATTCAGTTTATTAGTGTGGCCGAAGGCCGTTGCATCCAACATACAAAAGAGACAATTCAACATCGAAATAAACAGAAAACATACACTCATACATAGCAATGATTGACTGAGTGTAAGAAGACACCTATCCACAGGATATAAACATACCAATTATCCAAAATGCAAATCCGCACTACCAGACCACATGGACTGGGATACCCAATACCTATAGCAAAATCCCTTTACAGTTAATGGCAATCATTCACTGGGTCATTAGGATTAATGGCTCTAAATTCCAAAAATCTAGTCCTATAAATCACCGCTTCCAGTAGGAAGGAGGCAACGTCTTGGATAATTTGCAGGTCCGCACTATCAATAAGGCAGGCCAAGAGGATACCTGCTGATCTACCAGGGAGTCTGGCTACATGGGGAGCAATATACCGGTCTCTAATATCATTATACATGTGACAGAAGAGCACAATATGCTCCACCATCTCAACTGCCCCCTGATCAAATGGGCACAGCCTGTCTATGAAGGGAATACCCCGAAACCGTCCCTCCAGAACACTAGAGGGAAACACGTTCACACGAGCCCTGAAAATTAAGCCCTTAGCTGCCTGCGAGATATGGCAAGCTAGGTAATGCACCATTTGCCCCGCTTCTGGCACCCAATCAGTGTATGCACGCAGGTGCGCTGAGGAATTAATGGATCCCAACTCCCCCTGCCTTCCAATATTGCTAGATCGTAACAAGATTTCTTTCCTAATCATACCCAGAGGTTTATGGACTAAGTATTTCTTAGATATCTCTGCTTCCAGAAGAAAAGTCTCCACATTCTTCATACAAAATGTTGAAATTACATATTTATTACTACCATCTTTACTACTCCCACAGAACAGCCCTCCACCACTGAAATCAAAGGAAGTTTTGCCATTGGAGTGGAGGATCACTGCATCAATTTAATTATATATATGCAAGTATGTATACTTGCATATGTATGTACATTACAAATCACATATACCTTATAAACAACCATTAAGGGACTATCAAGCAGAAGATAATGCATGACAGATCAGAAAATTAAAATGTCACAAAGCAGAAGTATTTAAGACTAACAAAGATTTGACTGAAAGCCTTTTAAACATAACATAGGCCGTTTCTACACAGACACCTTCCCCCCC
>QEPC01012189.1:1715348-1732041 GCA_003113815.1 Sphenodon punctatus | reverse complement strand
TCCCTTCTCACTTGCTGCCCCCCATGCCTGGAACTCCCTCCCTGTCCACATCCGCCTTGCCCCCTCCCTTCATACCTTCAAATCTCTCCTTAAAACTCACCTCTTTCGCTCTTCTCTGTCTGACTCTTTATCCTGCTGAGCCACTATTTCCTATACCTACGGTCTGTTTACCCTTATCCCTGCCACATGGACCTGCCTGCTGTCATTCTCATCGTAACCAAGCCAAGTACATGCACCTGAGACCTCACATCTTCATGAATGTTAGACCCCTTGTCTCTCCCTCTGTTCCCCTTCCTAAGTCTCTCCCCCAACTCCCGTCTCTCAGATTATAAGCCCTAGGGGCAGGGACCATGTCCATTTTATTACTTTGTAAAGTGCCAGGTACACTGCTGGTGATATATAAATGTTTGTTAATAATAATAAATAATAATATTCAAAGAAGGGGTTAATTAGACGCTCGGGCAAGGATCATAGGACTATAAGCAATGCTCATTTCCTTGGATTTAAAATAAAATCTGTGCTAAATCTCTGTAGCAGGAGACTTCATTAGCTGAGCTTTTGTTTTCAATTAATATCACTTGGATGGGCTTAGTGGCTGTTTCTTTGAAATATATTAATATTAATCTTTATATAAAGAGCACGCAGTATTTCATAAAGAGAAAAATCAAGAGGGCATTAAACAAGGCTTTATGGGGGGAGGGGTGTCCCAGCATTTAAATTAAACAGGGGTCTGAGCACCAGCAAATGTTCACAATAGGTACAGCCTAAAATGTGAAAGATAATTCCCCTTTGGGGAATAGAAGCAAAAGCCAGAAAGAACCTGGATGGTTTATTTAGCTTGTATTATTAACTTTCCTATCTCATCCCCTGTGCTGGTCATCATATCAATTACATAAATCACAAGAACTCCAGTTTTATCTTCAGATGTAGAGAGGCCGGTTAGTCCACTGGTTGGGTTGCTAGCTGGAGAATAGGGTTCATTTCCCTGCTCCAACAAGCTCTGGGGAAGGGGGCATGGTTTCTGAGGCAGGCTTGGTCACTGGCAATTCATTTTTATATTTTAATTTTTACAAATTAAGAACTGTTATTAAGTCACTCTTCTAAGAAGCACATATTGCCATACTTAAATATTACTGGTTGCAGAAAGAATTTTTCTCCCTTACTGTGCCTACACTTTGTGGGTTTGTCTTTTTGAATCAGAAATAAAGGATATTAAATACCAATGTGTTACATAGGGAAGGGGTGTCAGACCCCGGGAGTTTCAAAAATATGCTGCTCTTTGCTCTTGGTTACTCTGGACTCCCTTACTTTCCCCAGACATTCTGTGAACTGGGTTTGTATGCCCAAGGCTGAATGCCTCATGAATAAGCCAAACCCTTTCTGTATTCTACCACTATACTTTGACTCTTATTCTAGGATCAAAAAGCCTTTGGTTTAAGAGGAGACAAGGCTCTTACAAATTCAACCATACTCCAGAAGCATGGAAATTGTAAGTTAAGGCTCCTGTCTTAAGTTACGTGCCATGTAGTGTAGCCAGAATTTCTCCTTCATTTATAGCCTTCTCCCTCCATATACCCTCCCCAGCACCTGGGTGCCCTCTCCCCATACAGACACCACTCACCACCCTTGTCTATAGATACACATCACCCATCTATTAGGCTTCTCCCCCAATATACACACCTCCAATCACCTATCTGCCTGTTGCTGATATATACACACCTCCCTCCACCCCTGGCTGCATGGACAAGTCTGAGGGGTATACACATCACCCATTTCTCAGCCTTCTCCCCCATAAACACTCCCCTATGGCCTGGCTGCCCCCTCATGTTACAGACATAACCCCCACTGCCCAGCTGGCTTTTCTCCCTGTACACATCCCACATCCATTAACCCTCTTCCGCCCCATACACATCCCCCCAGTACTCAGCTGTCCCATTGTCCCCAACTCAAATGAAAGCATATAGTTAAAATAGTCATGGGGAAGTAAGCCCCACCCACCCACCCTTGACTCTCTGCTGTCCCAACTTCAGTGTTGTCCCCAGTCTGGATTGGGGCTGAAAGACCAAGGCAAAGTGTTGGTGCATGGAGCCCAAGTTGTAAGTGAGCACAATATGCAAGACTGACCAACGTCTTTACTGCTTACATGGTATGCAAGTTAAGGCAGGAACCTTAACTTACAATTTCCATGCATTTTGGAGCACTAGTGAATTTGTAAGAGTTGTATCTCCTCCCTTAAACCAAAGCATTTTTGATCCTAGAATTTCCCTGTTTTTTTAAAGGGAAATACATTATTTTCCCCTCCTACAACACTACCACCTCCCAGATCCATCAGCTCTAACCTGCTAGGCCCTGCTTCCCTCCTAGAGAACCCAGGATTCCTGTCTCCAAACACACTTGCTTTTACCCACTAGCTCCCAACTCCCTAACGGAGAATCCTAAAGTCCTGACTCCCAGACCACCACCACCCCGCTCTAACCCACTAGCCACAACTCCCATCTGAGAGACAGCAGGCATGATGCCCACCCCTGTCCCACTCTAACACACTAACCCCCACTCCAAGAATGCAGGCCTGCAGGCTCTGCTCCTCAGCCCAGGCGGGTGGGTTTACCTTCCCTACAGCTGCTGCTTTGGGAGTATTCAGGGGATGCTTGTCCTGGTGGTGAGACGGGGGAGGCTCCAGCCCAGTGCACATCTCCTCTTCAGAATGTGATACATCCCATGTTACAGAGTGCACATCTCTTTTTCAGGGTGTGGCACAAAGATGTAGTCTGATAAACTGGTATACATGAGAAATTAGTACTTTTCTACTATTGAACATCCACAGATGAATTGAGCATGTTTGGTAATAGCTACTGAAGCTACCTTTCCTTATTCTGCCCCCAGTTGCTGTGATCAGTTAATGCACCCATTCAAATTGTGAGCAGGAGGGGCCTATTACAGAAAAAAAGGACACATCATAACTGCTGTGCAGGATGGGGCGGTATAAAAATCTACCAAATAAATAAATAAATAAATAAAAATAAATAAATAACAAGATCAGCAACTAAATACTGTGCAGTTACTGCTACTAAAGAGAACCTCCCCACCAACCAGCACAGCATGTAGTTGAACATGACAGACTACCATGCCATAATAAAGTGTGCAAAGCTTGGGCAGACTTATCAAGTATAGAATCAGTGAGCAGAAATTAGAGGACGATGAGATCAGGAGATACCAACCACACTAAGCACAGAGGAGAAAGATGTCCCCTGTCCTAACCTGCTCCCTCGGAGGGTAAGGAAGCAGAGATAGAGAAATGTACATAAGAGAATGGGTCCACGGCACAGATCCATGATCTGAACCCTTCTCATTATGAGCACACCAAAGTGCACCCAACTTAAGTAGTCTCTTTCTCCCAGTGCCACCCATGTATCCCAGGCAACTGCCACAGGCCCCCTATGGTACCTCTCCCCCAGGACTCCTCCAGCCAGACCCAACACCATCCTCCCTATCCCTCCAGCCAGAGATAGCACAAGGATTTTTGACGCTCTAGGCAAAGAAATTATGCCATTATCCACCCTGCACTGTGGACGCACAATCTGGATGCTTTCTGCGTGCTCTGCCTGCAAAACCCATGCACATTATATGTGAAAATACTTTTGCAATACAGGCCCCGAGGGACTATCGATTCTGGCTCTGCCCACCTCTGGACCTCCAGTAGCAGCAGCGTCTCCTCTCACCTGAGAGATGGTGGAACTGTGCAACATGCCAGTGGCACCCCAAGCTTTCCCAGCTCCTGCTGCTGGCTTCCAAGAGAGGATACGAAAATGCTCGCTCTCTCCTCCTGCTATTGTTGCTGCTTAGGAGAATTACCCCTCAACTAAAAGGAGACTCTACTTACCTGCCAGATGGCACTTTTCTCCAGGCAGAAGCAGCAGATGACAGCCAAGTCTGGTGTATGGCTCCTGCCCTAACGTAGCTGGTCCCAGCAACAACCCATGTCCCCACTAGATCACTGGGCAGCAGCTGACTGGGGCTGTGCTGTGGTCCATTTGCAGCTCCAGCTACTGACATGGGCTCTGTGCTTGCCATCTAACAGCTGTGTGGGAACTTCACGCATGCTGTATTACAGCATGCAGTTTCCCTTGATCGTGTGCAACCCACAAAATTCCTGCACACACCTGAAACACATAACTCACCATACAATAACATGGGAAATTCAGAACATCATAACTCGTGCACACTTGAATTTTCTGAGACCTCTGCACCTCCTGATGAATGTGTCAAGAGAAACCAGTTGCAAAAACCAGAAAAAACTGTTCTGTCTCCAACTTTCAAACTCAGAACTCAGCATTTTCTCATCCAATCGGTCTGAAATTTTGAAAGTTTTTACCCCATATCTAAATGACCCTCCTTACAAAATTATCTCAATTTCATAATGAGAATTTTTATGATATTAACAGAAAATGCAAGCCGTCTTAACTATAGAGCCACTCATGTGGCTTTATAATTAAATACAAAAATATTAATCAGCTCATTTCCTTAAATTCTCTGATATAGCAAAGATCTAGACCCATAATATCAACACCTATAGACAAGTTTTACATTTCTTCTCTCCCCACACCTGTCACACACAACATTTTATTAAAAGGGGTGATTCTACTAGTTGAGAACTATTTTCCTTTAAGGAAACCACAGTGCTTGGATCCTCCACTCACTGCCTCTGATTCTGGGACAACTGTTCCACCTGCTAGCTCTCTCCCTGCTCAGCTTTTCTGTGGGGGAACCCTCTGAGGAGGAGGCAAAGATGTCCAGACTGGCTTCCCTTTTCCAAAATGGTGCAGACACTGCCGGTGCCATTTTGGAAAAGGGCTGCACGTGCTCATAACAGCCACCGAGGCCATTTTGAGCATGCACAGTGATTTTAAAAAAAATTTGCCTCTTCCTCGGGACCTTCCTCCCTTCCCCTGCAGAGAAGGGGGAGATCCAGTGGTGAGACCCAGCAGCTGGAGCAGTCACCCCCAGACTCAGAGCCAGCCAGCTGACTAAAAGGGCTCCCTTGTTTTTTGTTGTTGTTGTTGTTGTTGTTGTTGTTTTGCAACTGCTTTTTTGGCTCATTCTCATTTGCAAGAACAAGGCAAAAACCCCGATTCTCAATGAGAAAAGAACGAATACCAAGATTGAGTTTCAGCCCTAGTGGCAATGCTCTCATGGACTTTAATGGTGCAGGATGAGAGCATTGTGCTCTCTCATCCCCCAGGAGAAATGCTGGGTGTTAACAGCTGAGAGATTAGCCTGCTGGAGGCCAGAGTCACTTGTGAAGTCCACACGTAGCTGCCACTTGCAGAGTCCACACAACAAACCAGACAGATGGGCAGGCGTTCCTCCCTGCTGCTCGCCACCACCATTCCTCCCTCACCAAGGGCACTCACTCCTTGGACCTAGTTGCTCCATCTGGTTCACCTGCACACACCCAAACAGATCAGAGGTGGCCACATGGGCACAATTTAGCCCACATCAGCTAGCATTTGCCTGCATGATGGCCCCCACATTCACCAGGATGATGCCATGAGTGGGGGCCACAGGGTGGCAGGGATGGGCAGATGGCCACCCATCCAGAGGGGGATAATCTGGACTACTGTCTCATCTGTTTTCATGGAGTGATAGGTTTTGCATACTGAAGCCTATGACTCTGATTAAACCCCACATTCCCCTTTTCTGCAGACTAGCTGCTCCTTAATATCACAGTTAAGGAGATTGGTTGCTTTTTAAAAAAAAGAAATCGCTGCTAAGCACTTCCTACTGAAACTAATTGGAAAACAAATGCTCAGCTAATGAAGTCTCATGCAACAGAAGTTTTACTTCAACAATTAAGGAATCAGGAGCTGCTAACACACCATCCATTGTCCTAATTTAAACAAACAAAAGAATGAAGCTTTCATTCTCCCATCATGTAAAAGTAATAATAATCCGTATTTAACAGGGAATGCTAACCTTCCTAATTGTGTGAGGTTTTTTTGAAAACAAACAAACAAAAGCCATGGAAGTTGTAGAATAGTTATGTTAAAGAAAAAAAAATATTCCAAAGCTACATACTTAAATTCTGTACAGTGCCAAAATCCCACTATGGCCAGGGCTGTAATAATGTGTAAATAAACTCACTAGCCAAGCAAAAGAACTGCTTGCCAGACTGAGACAGCTTTCCAGGGCTGTATAAAACCATGTGCCAGATCAAAGAGTATACTTACCAGAGGCAAACAGATTTCTACAGGCTTGATTATGGTTCATAACCTCATTCAGTAGCCTGTCATAAGGATCCAGAGAGCTTGAACCCAAGCCAACTGGCCATAACAGCAGAAGCGTATGGTATGCTGCCAGCAAACTGCATTAACAGAAGAGGAGAAATGCAGCATCTAGTCACTGGGTGTTTTTAAGATGCTACAAGGCTTGGGGGGGGGGGGGGANGGGGGGGGAAGCGGATCGGATCCATGGCCGCTGAGGGGCACAGCTGTGGAGCAGCCACTCAGGTGGAGTGAGTGGGAAGGGATACTATCAGGCAGCTCCCAGCGTGGCTATCACAGCAGCCACCTCACACTCCCCTGTGAGAGACCATGGGGGAGAGGAGAGGCATGCCGGGCTGGCCTTTGAAGCAGACAGGTCCTGGCTGTGAGCACTGGAGAAACAGGCTCCCCAGCACTCGCAGCCAGTTCCTGGGACTTGCAAAAGGTGGTGTCCTCCTGCCCACAGTGCTGATGAGCACGGGACCTGTCTGCTGGTGTGGGTGGCCGTCCACGTTCATACAGGCAGGAGATGCGTGGACAACCATTGCCACACACTTTGGCTTGCTCCGCGTGGTGCACTCCAGGTTTCTCAACAGTGTGTGGTTCACAGGAGCACGCATCCCCCTCTGCACCTCCTTCCAATGGGCAGTCGGATGAGTGGCTCCTGAGATGGTCATGTATTGTAGCATCTCATTTAAAAACACCTTTGCATCCCTGTCCCTCCCAGCTACTGACTTTGCTATTGATTCACTCCCTGGTCTGATGACTTTGTGGCCTGCTTACACTGCTAGACCACTAGACTAGACTGGGTCGGATTCCTCTGCCTTGCTCTGCCAGTAGGCTGGTATCCTGTTACCTGCATACTGAGATTTAGCTGTGACCAAGCATACCGTCCTCTACCCATTGAAGTCAAAGGCAAAACCCCCATTGAGTTTAATGATGAAAGGTTGTGTCCCAAGTGTTGCATAGTCTATGTGCTGGCTGATCTACACAGAAAAGAATGTCAGGCTTAGGGAGAATTGCTGGGAAAGAATGCAGTAGCCATAAGAACAAAAGCACTTACATGCTATAATCAAACTGGACAGTGCTGTTGATTATTGCCCCACTGCTAAATAGATGCTTGTTATGCAATTCTGGGTTATTCAAGTTTAAGCGCAATACATTTTCCAGCATGTTCCCAGGATCAAAATAAATAGATTCCCCTTAATCGGAAGAGTATATATATAAAGCTTTGGCAACAGTCCATTTATCTCGTCTGCCATGTACTGTATCAAAACTGGTTCAGTAGACTTTAATTTTAAACCTTGTTGCACAATTTTTCTTCCAAGATCTTGGTTTGCCTTTCCTCTAGTTCCTGTAATCTTTGGTTATACTGTTGCTTTTGGAATGATGAAAAAGATTATGCTGACACCGATGTGTGCTTTAAATGCTTCAAAAACCAAATCCCAATGACAATCACAGGAGAGATTTATATGGAGGAAAGTATTATAGCAAACAATGGCTTCTGAGTGTAATGACAGCTGCAAGGAACGTAACGGGCTGTCTGGAAAAGTGGTGTCATGGCTACATTAGAGGATTTACACTCTTCTGTAGGCTGTCAGTTTTGGCTGCAATTTTCAAAGCATTGCAATGGGTGCAAGACACATTGAAATGAATTGGGCTTAAGCCAGTGGGACAGCTAGAGGACTACAGCCAAGGATCTGTTTTCCCCCCTTTGCCACCAAAGGGGATAACACAGTAAGCATGGGTCCCTGATCACAACCTTTGAGAGGATCTCATATTACCTTAAGTAGCGTGACAATAAAGCATGTTTCTGCATCCACAACTGTCGATTTAGAATAGGGATCTTTCTTTTATCTCTTCCTATATGAAAAAGAAAACCCTTGGGAGCTCGGTATCTTTGTGTGAGCTAACAGACACAAAAGAGTCTTGAACAGAGTGTTCTATCTTCTCATCACCTCTTCCTCTATAAATGTTCATGCACATCAAGCAAAAGTGATTTTCCTCTGTATTTATAGGTTGGCGGATGGGGGTTGTGTTTGTCTGTTGGGGGGGCGGGTTGTGTGCTGCTTTCATCACCTAATTATAATAGGAAGCCCTCAAGACACCTTTCACTGTAGCGTATGGACCAGGGTTGGCCCAAGGTATTTTATACATTAGTGCAAAGCACCTCAGACACCCTTCCACCTGTCACACTGGAAATTCAAGCATGTGACTTTCATTGTGCTTCTACTCTTTGAACAGTGGATTGGTGGGAAACAGGAGCATTGCACTCCCCCTGCACTGCAAGCCTTAGGCTAAAGTTGTAATGAGAGTCCCTTCTGTGTTCCCCTGTCAATGGAGAACAGGAGCATTGCACTCTGCATGTAAAGCAGTCCTGAAATCAATGGCTTGACATTCTGACAGTGGCACTGAAGGGTCTATGGAACCCAGAAGGCTGCTACTCTGGGCATGGGGTCTGCTCTGTCTAATGGGCAGGTTGGCTCTTCTATCGATGCACCTTGAATACAACTGCAACAATATTTCACCAAACAAGAACATAAGTGCCATACTGGGTCAGACCAACGGTCCATCGAGCCCAGCATCCTGCCTCAGACAGTGGCCAGTCAAGGGGGCCTGGGAGAAGCACCCAACAGGTCACCATGCTATCCATTCCCTGTGGGTCATCCCCAGGGTCCCGACAGTAAAGGGTTGATTATTCTATCATCTCTAATAGCATCAAATTCAATAGACTTAGGGGTGAGGAAATTTTGCCCTACAACAGCAAGATTCTCATTAAGGGCGCTTTACATGTATAGAATACAGGACTTTAAATAGTGAGAAAGTGATAAACTTGCTCCTAACCCTGTAATCAGCCTCTGAAGTCAATGGGACAATGTGCATCTAAGCGTTTGCAGGAGCATTGGACCCTAGCCTTTACCAAGTCAGAATTTGGCTCTCATAGGGTAAAAACGGTCATGATAGTGACTCACTGTGGCCAGTGGGGCACCAGAACATTTATTGAGGAGCTCCCAGATGTTGGCCTGGGATTCCCTGGGCTTTGTTGACAGCAAGCAGCCCAGCTATGACTGCAGAAAACCTCTGAGGTCACAGCTCAGGCTAGGGCCCACACCCAACCAGTCCAAAACAGACCACAGCAGGCTATCACATTTGTTGGAGTCCACCATGACATGGCAGACCCAATCTGGGCCATGACCAGCTGCCATGGCAGCTGCCTTTGGCTGCCATCGCTGCCCGTCATGATGGGAGACGGTGTGCTGGGAGTACAGCATGGGCTGGGTCACCTGACCACATGTTTGTTATGCTTCCCAGCTGTTCCTGGGTCGTAGAGCTGGCGGGATGGCTCCCCAGCTGCAATCACTTGTGTCCAGAGACCTGACTGGACTGGCACCATGTCGCCTGGGATTTTCTGCCTCAGGCCAGAACATGATGGCAATACGATGCCATCACATGTGTTTTTACCCATAGTGACTAAGCTGACTTTAGTGTTGAAGCAGTTGCATTTGCAGAGTCAATGCTTGATCCTAAAGTACAAGTTTAAGCACACAAGCATCCATTTGATGTTAACAGGATTAATCATGTGTTTAAAATGAAGCATATATTTCAGGATCAGACATGGGGTTTTGGGGGGGGGGGGGAAACCTTGCAGGACTGAATGCTTAGAGAACCAAAACAGCATCCCTAGCAACAGACTTCTTCTTACACTAAGTGAAACGGAGTACAGGAGAGAATCTGTTCCTGAAAGGGTTCTGAAGTGAGGAATATAAGCCTTAAAAAATGAGAGTGCATAATGCTGTAATTTAGTTGGGTGCTAAGGTCAGAAGGATGTGTCTGGGAAATGTTGGTATCTCAAAATTTAGCACCCAAGTCCTTTTTATTCACTGTATACTTGTAATCTAGTATATCATAGCCCCATCATAATTTTTCATGTAAGGTATTATCATGTACAGCACAGTGATAACAACTATAAATCATGAAGACACTTTCCAATCCAAGAGTGCTTGACTTAATCATTCAGTGCTGCACTCTGCACATGTCACTGACTGATGGAAGAGAGCCACTTGGTCATTATCTTGTATAGAAGAAACCAGGATCTTACAGCTAGCAGCATTGCTGCCAAGCCAATGTGTTTCTCACAAACTTGGGTAGCTTTTAACAGCTGCCATTGTGGTTTTTAAAGGAGTCATTAATAGATTTTAAGGCAAGGAGGAACATTTGTGATCATCTGGGATGACCTAATGCATACCACAGGACATAATATCTAGTTCAGTCAGAAGCTATCTTATTAAAAGTTCCAATCTTGATTTTGTTTTTTCAACGGATAGTCTACTGCATCTCCTGGAAAAGTGTTTGACTGGTTAATTACTGTTTTATACAGTATTTCCATTTTGAATATGTTTAGTTTTGATTTCCATCAAAGTCTGCTATTTATTTGTTACATAGGTTAAGGAACCCTTTAGATATCTGCTCTTGTGTAGACTGGCTGCATGCATTTTGTTACCTTTGTGCCCCTACAGAGGGAGCATGTTTCCAAGAAACATGCTGCATGGTGGGACAATGAAAGAGCAGCACTGAAGAGGCGATCTGTAAGCTCCAAATTTATAGGGGAGAGGAGTTTGTTGCATCTTATAGGAATTTAAGGAAAGCGTATAAAGTACTGCTAGCAAGAAGGAAGGAGGAATTCTATGCCCAACGTTGGAAGATGCTCCTGGAAACAGTATATAAGAAAGATGCAAAGTGCTTCTGGAATATGGTTAATAGATTCCAGAAGCAGGAGTTACCAACTAAGGAAATAGGGATTGCTCCCTCAATTTGGACTAAGTATTTTTCCAATCTTTTTGGTGCCTGTGATGGAGAAAGAAGCTGCCCCCCTGATGCTGAAATGGATTTGCCCACTTGGGAAGCAGTTACCCCTGGAGAGGTGATGGAGGCAATAGAGAAATTAAAGAGGGGGAAAGTACCGGGGATAGATTTTATACGTGGTGAAGTATATAAAATACTTCCCGATTGGTGGATAGCCGTCATTGCTAATTTTTTCTCATTTATCAAAATCTCTGCTTCTGTCCCAGATAGCTGGAGAACTAGCATTGTCATCCCTAGTTTTAAGAAGGGTGACAAAATGAATCCAAAGAATTAGAGACCTATTAGTCTACTTTGTATAATTTTGAAAATATATACCAGACTTCTATTAAATTGGCTACAAGAGTGGATTACCGCGGAGGGTATCCTGGCGGAGGAACAAGCTGGCTTTATTTATTATTATTATTTATTTATTTATTTATTTATTTATTTATTTATTTTTATTGGCCGCCCCCTCATGCCTACGGCATCCCGGGCTGGCTCAAAACAAGTAAGACAATAAAAACTCATAAAAGCATCATCAAGTAGAAATAATTAAAAAACAATCCCCCCCCCCAATCATTTACTATACACCCTCGCCCAATCCCCCTCCCCTCCCCCCCGAAGGCCTGGGCGAACAGCCAGGTTTTACAGGCTCGACAAAAAGCCATCAGACCCAGGGCCAGGCAAGCTTCCTCCGGGAGGGAGTTCCAAAGTTGCGGTCCAGCCACCTAGAATGCCCTCTCCAAGTAATAGATCAACTATTGGCCAGGCTTTTGTATTGGAACATATATTAAATAAGTACAAATGACACAAGCGCAAGGTAGACACAGCATTTATCGATCTAACCTCTGCATTTGATCTAATTTCTAGCCCAACGCTTTGGGAAGAGCTGGCCAGATTTCATGTGGATAGATGCTTATTGTTGCTGATAACATCACTGTACTCTGGAACAGTTCTGAGGATCAGAGTTCAGTCCAATGGGACTCTCTCAGCGCCAGTACAGATGTATTGAGGGGTACGGCAGGGCTGCTTACTAGCCCCTGCTTTGTTTAACATCTATGTTAATCCACCTATACTGAAGCACAATGATGCGGGGAAATACCATCCCCCATGTATAGGCGGAAAGAATGTTTTTTTACTTCTATATGCTGATGATACCATATTATTGTCACTCAGCAAGTTAGGTCTGGATAGAGCATTAAAAGACTTTGGGACAAGATGCAAAGAAAGAAGTTTAAGTATAAACTATGATAAAACCAAAATCATGGTTTTTTCAACACTATTTATAAAGTATAATTGGGCTATCCAGGGGCATAAGTTGGAGCAGACACATACATGCAAATATTCGAGTATAACCTTTTCCTTCAATGGCACCTAGCAAGCCCATATTATGACAGCAAGTTGAAGGCAAGAATGAAATCCCTGGCTATCCAGTGGTTCTTTTTTGCCCATGGTTAATGCTGTATCACGGCTGCCCAGAAAATCTTTACAGCTAAGTTAATAGCAAGGATGCTGTATGGTGTACAACTCTGGGGTTATAATAAGTGTGCTGCACTTAGCCTTGAACCAATTGTAAATTCTTTTTGGAAACACATCTTGGTGTTACCACCTGCATCCAGTGCTGCTATTATTAATCTTGAATTAGGTAATTTATCCTTAGCTGCACAAATTAATTTACGAATGTTAACTTTCTGGGCCAGTTTAAGAGATATTCATGATCTTTCCCTCGTAGGCCTGGTTATGAAGGAAAAGGTACAGGATAAGCAGTGTGGTGTGGATGCTTGGTGGCTTGAGATACAGATGCACCTCCAATTGTTGGGTTTTCCTGAGGCCTTTTTTTGTACTATGACCAGTGGTGATATCATCAAGCTTATTAAGCAATGGGTGGCTGATGTGGATAGGCAGGAAAAGAGGGCACTGGTTTCTAGCTCCCGCATTTCCCCACTTTATAAAAATCTGATTCTGCCCAAAGAGTGTGTATCATATATCCATGGTCTAATAGATCTTCAACTTAGAAAAGTATTTGCTAGTTTAAGAATGCAAACATTGGATATAGCTGTTGTGCACTGGAGATATCTGGGAGTTCCCTTTTCTGAGCACAAATGCCTCTGTTGTTTGGAGGTGGAGGACGTAGGTCATTTTTTGCTGAAGTGTCCTCTGTATAATGATTTGCGTAGCCAGCTTTGACTCGATATTTAAGGGGATTTTCTGGGATCCAATATCCAGCAGCTTGTCTATTTGTAGAAAGAGCCTGTTCTAATGAGATCTAAACCGATATGAATCTTTGCCGTTAGAGCCCTTCATATTCGGTGGAAATATGAAGCAGAAGTGTGTCCACATAATAATGATATCTTACCTGGTGGTGGGGGGGGGGCGAAATGAACAAGGGGGGGCAGGGTAAGTTATGAAGGTAGTCCTTTCTGTCTGGGTATCTTGACGGACAGGGAATTGTGTGCTCTATGACAGGACTTGTATTTTGTTTTTTTAGATTTGTTATTTGTTATTTATATTGCTGATGTTTTGGCTATTTGTTTTGGCCATGTGGCCTACAATAAAATTCCCTCCCTCATTTTGTTACTTTAGGCAAAAAAATTTATTAAAATTCTACCCCTCTAACCACACAAAAACCTGCTACCACCACAAAGGGACTGGTGGGAAGCAGCCGTGAGTGCTCCCCATAACACTTCTTTCATGGCTTGAACTATGAATGGAAAAGGGAGTGCTCCCAGATTCCTGCTCGACAGGGAAACAGTGTACCCCAGGCTGTACTGCAAAATCTAAATTGGTCTTAAATTTGCTAAACTAGTCCCTGACCTATTTTTCCTACTCTCTAAAGCTGAGTCTGCCTGTATATTGCTATTAACAAATATCCAAATTCTTCTTCATTACCAGTATGAAGTTTGTATTCCTCCCCTCCCCCCAACTTTGCTTCAGTATTTTTGAAATGTTGCTATTTGGTACTTTGTTTATTCCATAGGTTCTGTTCTGCGCAGGTTTGGGGCTTTTAAACGAGATTAGTCCAAAATGAAGCAATCACATTCAAATTTTAAAAATCCATCAAAGAGTATTCATTTCACCCCAGGTTGGGTTTGTGGGTTTTTCAAAGGTTTTGGTTCAGTTATTTCACTTTAGATATTTCAGTATTTTAGAACCTGGCTGTTTCACCAGGTGTTTGGCAGGGGAGATATAGGATATTTTCAGACATTACAAGTTCACGCTCAACCACAGACAATCCCCTGTGGTGGGGAATGGTCCCATAACATCTGTTTGATCCCCGCCAAATGTTCACCACAGTGAACCACCGGCGTGGATCAAAATAACTGCGTTTTCGAGGATGGTCCAGGGACTATCTCCAAAAGTGTGGTCAAAGTGATTCCCGTTGGTGGTGAACACCCGGCAGGAATCACTTTATGCCCTCAACAGATGTGACATTACCACACTCAACCATGGCGGGATTCACCATGGTTGAGCATGGTAACGTCTCGTCTGGCCCCTGACCATGGCTCGGAATCGGCGGCCATGCTCACCGCTGATTCTGGGCCATGATCAATACCCCGGGGGGTGGGTGGGTGCTGCAGCCGCATTGGCTGCTGCACCCACCCATCTCCCGGAGGGCTGGTGGCCTCGGAAGTGTGGGGGGTGGGGCTGTGAGGCCGCACGTTGTGCCACGCAGCCCCGCCCTCTCCCTGATTCCCCAGCGAAATATGCCAGTTCATCTGTTGACGGGTCGGTCTGATTCCGCCAGGGAATCATTTGGGTGATTCCGTGATGGGGCCAATAGGACCCCGTTATGTCTGAAATCCCCCGAGGTTTAGGGTGGGGTTGTGAGTTAGGGAGCAGGGAGGAAGATCTAGTGTTTTTACCTTCTCTTTTATTATGTTTCAACTTGCTGTTTTATTGTTTTTATATGTAAACCACCCCAAGCTTCCTGGAGCAGGAGGGGCAGGGTAACAAAATTTGTTAAATAAATAAATAAATACATCCTTAACATTTCTAAGTCAAAACACAACTTTTCGTACTGGTCATTGAGGAACAATTCTGAATGGACCAAGGGAAATCCTGAAAGGCAGCAACACTAGCTAGTGAAGGAAATAGATTTGTGTCTGTATGCAGTATGAGTGATACTTTTGTTGGACTAGATTCTATTACTGTATTCAGCATTCACACTAAGATGCTGGGAAAAGAACAATTCAATTACAATTACAATTCAATTTATTTATTGATGGGCATGGCCCCGAAAATAAAAATAAGCAAATACATTAATACAAACAAACAGATATATGATAGTCAGTAAATCATGTACAATAAACACTAACACATAAGAACTTATTCGGTCGGTCCCTGGCTACACAGCCTTTGAAGAGGAAAATGTCACATTCTGATCCCTTTTGAATAATAAGATAATTCCTAGCGACACATACTTCCACACATAATCTATATCATTTTGTACCTTACATCTCCACTTACATTACCAAGAGGCGAGTGTTCCCTCCCCATTCAGTAACCATCATACCTCGTCTGTTCTAATTTTCGCAGCAAGCTGCACAAATGTAGCAACCGCAATAAGATCCTCTGCCCTGGACAGGTTCAACAAATACTTTATCCTATATATCAGAGCCCAGTACTCTTTCCCCTGCATCAAAGGCAGAATGGGAAAAGAACAGAAAAGTGTCACGGGAATAAAACAAAGAATGCTTTCACACATTACACAATATTATAGTAATTGGAGATACTACCAGGTATTATAGTTCTGCATTTTTTGTAATGTATGAATGCACTTATCCGCTTTCATGCTGCATGATATCCAGTCATTGTAAAAGCCACATGGCTCTTACAATGACCTGAGATCTTGCAGCATAAAAGGGGAATGTTAAGTTTTAACATAAATATGATTATTATAGGTACCTGGATTTCCAGAAAGCATTTGATAGTGTCCCAGATAAAAGACTCTTGGGAAAATTAAAAAGTCATGGGATAGGAGGTAATGTCTTACTATGGATCGGAAATTGGTTAAAGGATAGGAAGCAAAGAGTAGGACTTAATGGTCAGTTTTCACAATGGAGAGATGTAAAAAGTGGTGTGCTCCAGGGATCTGTATTGGGACCGGTGCTGTTTAATGCATTCATTAATGATCTGGAAAAGGGCGTCAAGAGCAAGGTGATCAAATTTACAGATGACACCAAGTTATTCAAGATTGCTAAAACATGAGCAGACTGTGAAGAACTGCAACAGGATTTTATGAAACTGGGTGCCTGGACTGGGTAAATGGCATATGAGATTTAATGTGGACAAGGGCAAAGTAATGCACATAGGGAAAAATAACCCAAACTATGAGTACACAATGCTGGGTACTAAGCTAGGAGTTACCACTCAGGAAAAAGGATCTGTGGACAATACACTCAGCCCAGTGTCCAGCAGCAGTCAAAAAAGAAAGCAGAATGTTATTTATTTTGTTATTATTATTTTAAAAATTTATATGCTTCCCCCTCCTATTATAAGCATCTTGGGGTGGCTAACATTTTAAAATACATAATAAACTAAAATATAATTAAAACAACCTAAAATTCCCAGATTAAAATAACCCATACCCT
>QEPC01012189.1:1704931-1714962 GCA_003113815.1 Sphenodon punctatus | reverse complement strand
TGTTTGGTTAATCTTACTGAAAGTATTTCTTTGGTTGTCTGCTTGTTTTGGGCTAATCAGTTTGGACTGTATTATATCACTTGCCAATTCATTGGCTTATTCGGTAGACTTGTACTGAATCATCTGTTTTGATAGACCTGCATTTCATTATTTGCTGTTGTTCATTAAACTTTATTATTATTATTTTGAACATTTGTTGTTTAAATAGAAGCAATTCTTTTGTTTATTGTTTTGCTATACATTGCTTCTTTATACTGTGTTGCGTAGGATTTAACTTCAGACAGCTCACCCTCATCCAGTCCCATACAGCTGACAGACATCGGGTAAGCACAGAGACTGCCGGACCTGGGTCAGATGAAAATGAGAGATATAGCTGGGTGCCATCAGCATATTGATGAGACCTTACACCAAACTCCCTGACAACCTCCCCCAAAGGTTGCATATACACATTGAACAAGAGAGGGGATAAGATGGAACCCTGCAGGACTCCACACGTGAGGCCCCAGGGAGAAGATGAAAAATCACCCAACACCAGACATTGGGTTGTCCCAGCCAGGAAAGAGCAGAACCATTCAAGAACAGTCCTGCTAATCCTTTCCCAGTCCTGCAGCCAAGTCCTGTCCCAGTCCTGCAGCCAACTCATGATCAATGGTATCAAATGCAGCTGAGAGATCTAACAAAAACAGAGTCAAGTAACCCTGGTCCAACTCACAGGAGAGGTCATCGACCAAGGCCACAAGCACAGTCTCCATGCCATAACCCAGACAAAAGCCAGACTCCGAAGGATCAGGAAAGTTGACCTAGTCCAGATGCCCCTCAAGCTGTCAAGCCACCACCCTTAACCTTCCCTAAAAAGGGAAGGTTAGACACCGGCTGATAGCTGGCCAGGACACCAACATCCAATTATGGTTTCTGGAGCAGGGGCCGCACCACAGTCTCCTAGAGACAGTCCGGCACCCTGTCCTCCCCAAGGGAGGCACTGACTATGTTAGGAGTTATTCACAAAGGGAGAGAATAAAACAAAGGATGTCATAATGCCTCTAGTGAGTAGGTCCATTAATGACTATTAACCAAGTAGCTTACAGGATGGACTTCTTACTGTCAGGAGCTGGGAGTGAACAACGGGGAATGGATTGCCCATTGTGACTGTTGGTTCTTCTCCCATACGACTGAGATTGGCCACTGTCGGAGGACAGGATGCTGGGCTTGATGGACCATTGGTTTGACTCAGTATGGCACTACTTATGTTCTTATATGCCAGAAGGAAGGGAGGTTCAGGGCCAATTGGGCCTCCACCGGGATGGAGTTCTACAGCTGAGGTGCAGCCACCAAGAACACCCTCTCCACAGTGACCCCCGGGGGCACACGGGGGACCTCGAGGAGGGTGCTCCCGGCTGACTGCAGGGGTTGCTCCAGGGCATGGAGAGTGAGGCGATCCTGTAGGTAAGTCAGGGCAAAGCCATGTAGGGTAAGTTAAGGATTTGAATTTTATTGTACCCAGTTTAATGCAGTGCATTTAATACATTCTTGTAAAGAAATTAGCTTTCATGAAGTAAAATCTCAGGGAATCCCTAATTTCTTAATTGCAGGTTTATAAAAAGTGTTAGCAATTTAGTATCTTTCCTCTTTAAATTTCGTCCAATAAACAGATAGTCATTAAAAGGATTTGTTAAACTTAATTTTGAGTCATGATAGTTTTGGCCTTTTTTCTCTTCCTTATGATGATTCTAATACACACTCCCTGGTTGTTAGTTTGACTAATGATATAATCTTGCATGGAGTAATCAGATTATATAGATACTTTGTTTCAAGGCAGATCTACAAAGTTAAACACACAAGCAGGGGGCCAGCTCTTACTAAGTGGTCAATCTGTTCCCATAGTTACCAACCAGATGTTAAGATTTAAATCTGAAGATGCCAAGCAATACTTCTTATCTTGTTAAGCAACCCAAGCAGAGATTTCGGTAAATGTGGGCTGTCCTATGTTTGGCAGACAAAGAAAAGACAGAATTCTCAAATGCATATGTAACCGTTCTGAGCCACTAGAGTGTTTTATTAACTTCAGCTAGTAATTTTTATATCAATGATTAGATACAATTCAATCATTTATTTGTGAATAGGACCCTTTTTTCTGTGTCAGGATCATTCATTTGTAAACTGATCCTGATTTCTGAAAACTTGTTTCCTGAACCATCTAGATAACTGCTCATCCAGTTTTCCACCTCTTAATTGGGGGCACAGTCTCCACATTGATTATTTTCTATTTGTGGTGACTTGTTCATGCTAGTCACATGAAACTGTTTGCTTCCTTGTTGGCTGAGGAAATTTTAAATGAGATGACATGACAGAATAATTAAATCCAATAGGAATGGTTGTGACAAACAGGTTATGTCACAATGAGTGAAGCGTTCAGGATTCATAAGTATTTTCACAAATATCTTTTATTCCTCTGAAAACTTTTGGTGGATGTATATAGACAGCTACTGAGGAGCAAAACTGCAATCTGTTAAATATTCCCAATTCATTCTTTTAAATATAGATCCCTCCTGGGGCCTTTTAACACCTCAAGTGTGGCAAAGTGCTCAGGAGTTCCATGAACTACTTATGGACCAATGAGTCCTGGGTTCTATGTGATGCTTAAATTAAAAAAAAGAAAGAGTGTCATCCACCACTGAAGTCAATGCAAACTTCCCATTTAATGTGCCATGCCTCAATCTAGTGGCAGAGGTATAAATGAATAGGCATCCCAAAGGACTGACTAATTATTCAAATAATGCTAGGCCAATCACTCATAACAAGAAACACATTTTTGTTGGAGAAAAAATAGTGTTAAATCTTAAAATGTTCCTACTTCTTCAGGTAAGAATTAAGGAAAAACAGAAGCATCAGAGAACTTCATAAGGACCAAACAGGTTCAGCACAAAACAGTAGTCAAGCCCTCCAGCAAATGGAGATAATGGGTAATTTCAGACGTTACAAAATCACTGTTCACTACACTGAATCCCAATGGATCCCGTGTGGTGGCAGCGATCCCATGAACATCTTTGTGGCCCCCACCAGATGTTCACCACAGTGAATCCCTGGTGGGGGTCACAGCTAACCACAGTTCTGGACCTGCGGCCGGCCGCAGGTCCAGAACCCTGGTTACTTTTGGCCCATCCCGGATCTTGGCCAAAGTAACGTCTGTTATCTTTGGCCCATCCTGGATCACGGCCCTGACCGCGGTATGGGATCGGGCGCAGCGGCCGCATTGGCCGCTGTGCCTGCCCATCTCCCTGAGGGCATGTGGCACAGGAAGCGTGGGGGGGCAGGGTGGTGTGGCCTCAGGTTGTGCCACACAGCCCCGCCCCCTCCCCGATCCCAGTCAGCAATCAGGCCAGCATGTCTAAAGGATGACTGGTCTGATCACGGACCAGGATCTGAGATGGATCCTGGTCCAGGGTTCAGCATGGCTGGCCGAATGGCCCGTAACATCTGAAAATACCCAATGATCTGTCTTTGGGCAGGAGGAAGCAGTATAAAAATAAATAAATGTTAATAACCAAGGGCAATAAATCACCAAAGATAATGCAAAAACATGTCCGTGCAATATCTGGACCTAGGCCCTTTTTACACAGGCTGCAATATGGGAGTGGGGGTTGGGGAAAGCCGCGGTCCATGTGCGGTGGATGAGGGGAGGGTGTAGATGGGCACACACCCATCTGCACCCACCTCTACCCATCAACATACACAGAGCAACCACCGTTTTCGCTGGTTGCTCAGTGCATGGGGGATGGGTGGAGGTGGGTGTGCACAAGAGCACACATGCATCCACACCCACCCACCGTAGAATTTACATGGGTGGCACCCATGCATGAACACCCAGATTTCTGGGTGTTCGTGTGTGGATGCTGCCTGTGTAAGAAGGGCCATTGGTAGATGGTGTGAACACAGTTCTTCACAATGGAGTTCGCCATAGCTAATAAAGATTTTCTGAGAAATTATGAGACTTTAAAAAAAAGAAAAAAAAATCTTACTCTTGGTTTGGGAGAAGGTCATCATTTGCAAACTAAAATTTGAGCACTCGTGGTTCATGCTTTCAAGCTTTTGTCTTCAACCATGGAGGCAAGAAACATGAGCACATCAGCGGAGACTTTTGAGAAAAGTATAAAAAGACTAAGTTGTCAATACTGCTGGTTTTTCATCAGTTTAATTCCAGTGGTGTAGATAATTTGAATCAGTCCTTGAGATTTTACAACTGTGCAGTAATCCTTCAAGCTCCTTCTGGCTCTAGTCTTCACTACCACTCCAGAATCTAGGGGACCTAGGTAGGGGGGTGGATGCATGTGTCTAAGGCCGCTTTCATACATGGCAAAAATGGGGTATTATAATTGCTTGAGTTAATACCAGGTATTATATTTACTGGAGTTTTATAATGTGTGGATGCACTATTCCCCTTTTATGCTGCGAGATCTTGGGTCATTGTAAGAGCTACCAAATATGGCTTTTACAATGACCAGAGATCTTGCAGTGTACAAGGGGAATAGTGCATTCACACATTACAAAAACTTGCAGAATTATAATACCTGGTATCTCCAATTATTATAATAGCCTATTTTGTAAGGTGTGAAAACAGCCTAACTTATTATAAGTTGGACTGTTTGGAGGTATTCACAGAACTGGGCCTCAAGTGAGATGAGTTGCTATGGACATATTACATTAGTACTCCTCTGAAACGGAGTGTGTCCGGGTGCAAAGCAAGGTGTTTGCCACAATCTTTAAAGACCTGGATGGCTCCTGCCTTAAAAAATCCCCATTCACACATGTCATCTTACAGCAGTTAAGAGCTGCTGGTTTACTCTTACATTCAACAGCCTCGATTTTCACTACTCAGGGTGGAGTTGCAATTACTCAGGTAAGTGTATTGCTAGTAGTACTAACTGCCTTTTACAAACTTCAGCTATTTTAAGTTCTCCCTTTATCTCTTGACTAAATTTCTTTTCTGAGATTGTGGATTTTTTTTCCTTTTGGCTTGTTTTCTTTATGAAATCCATGTGAGTCTTGTGTTGCTTACAGAATGTCAAAGCATGGTAGGTTGCTATTCATCTCCTATTTCTGGAACATCCAAAATAGAATTCTGAAGTTTCTGGAATCTCAAAAAAATGATTGGCAGGCCGTCTTTAAGAATTTATGTATAGCATGGCTTTTCCTCCCTGTCTGGCTTTTCAGTATGCTTATCCATCTCCAACAGATGCTGAAAATGCAAAGAGTAAAATCTCAATCACTCTATCAGCCAAGGTGAGATCTTCTAATTTAGCATCCATAATTCAGCAATGGAGCATGATGAAAGGATTTTACTGCAAGATGTTTATCTTAACAAACGGTGAATAGGCTAGCTGGCAAAACCAAATGTAATAGTAAAATGGATTCGCTAGGTCAGTTCACTATTACTAGGAGCCACAGACATTCATTTATATGAATCTATTATTTTTGTAACCATCCCAATGAACAGACATCTCATTGGTCAAAATGCCTGTGGCAGGCAAGCCACTTCAGTGTGAATAAAATCAACTTCCAACCTAGTGAACATTAGCCTGAAGCTCAAGCCAGCCTTATCAGTCTTTGAGTGCGATCCTCAGGGCTCTTACTACCAGGACTATCTCTTAGCACTAGTATGAGTCCCATGCACTTCAGTGAGACTCATGTTAGGGCTAAGAACTAGTGCTGGTGTTAAATGCCTTGAGGGTCACACTGTCTGTGTTGTGAACATTTTTGAATACTCTTAGATTAGTGAAGTGCTTTTTTGCCTTTGAACTGCCACAGAACAGATTGAGGAGTGATGTGCAAGACAAGGAAGAACATCTGTGTGGACAGGAAAAGCTTCAGGGCGTATATGTGTCTGGAAAGAGCATCAGAGAATATCCTGGAGAGATTCCTGCCTTATTGGAAATATGGTAAACTTGGGGGGAGGGGAGGTTATCCTGTGAAATACTTTAGAAATATTGTATTTTTCTGTTTTAATGTTTAGGAAAAGTAAAAGGAAATATTTTCCACTCAATATATAATTAACCTGTGGAACACATTGGCAGAGGATGTTGTGAAGACCAATAGCATAACTAGTGGGTTTTTTTTAAAAGATTGGGTAAATTCTTAAAAGATAGGTCCATAAATAGTTATTAATCAACTTGGACAGGAAATGAAACCTCTCACTTCCAGGGGCTGGGGATGAACAGCAGGAAATGGATCACTCTTCTTTATTATTAATGGCTATTATTATACCCAGTCCAATCCCAAAGGCTAATGACCTATTATGCACTTCTCTAAAACAACCAAAGTCAGATGTGGGGCTATTGGGACCATTGATCTGACCCAATATAGCATTTATGTTCTTATGTTTCAAGACAGCAATATTTTTTCTTTTTTTCTTAACTTATTTATTTGTCTTATAATACCCAATTGTTTTTATATTTTATAAAGTTTGTTGGATGAAGAACTATTTTTTAAAAAAAATTGTTTGTTTTTGAAACCTGAAATTGTGGTGGTGTTTTTTGGTGGGAGAAGGAGATATCAGCTAGAGAACACCCAAAATATTGGCAAAAAATTCCAAAAAAAAAAATTTCTGAAATTTTTTTAGAATTGGTAGACTTTATGAAATTATAATAAAAAAGAAATAATTGACCAGAAAATTTCAACCAGCTGCAGTAGAAAAATCACACTTGAATGTATCTTTTAAAAATATTTTTAAAATATTTTAAAATATTTTTGGATTGCGTCTTTAAAGCACAGTGAACCAAAACTTGGAAGGTTTATGGCATTTATAACTTGCTCTGCAAACCCCATTTCCCTTTAAGAATTTTTATTTTTATTATATTTATTTTGCAGGGGCAATTTTATTGGCATTTGTTACAGTAGATGTTTTGTATGTGGCCGTTTTACACGAGACACTCCCACGCATGCCCACGCATGCTCCCTCAGTGGACATGAGTGGGAAACTCCTGTGTGAACGGCATAGCAGGTGGGTGTGTGGGCATGTGTGCGTGCGCCTGCAGAACATGCATGCCCACCCCCCACCCACGCACAGAGGAATTGGCCAAAAGGGCAATTACTCTGTGCAGGAGGGGGATCAGTGTGCGCCTGTGTGCACAGGTGCCCCTGTACTGCTCACGCTGTGGCGTGCACACCAGCCGCCCCTGCCTGTTTTAAAAGGGCTTCAATTATAGTGTAAAAGGCAAAAATTTACTTGGGCATTTCTGTAAGTTGAAATTTTTCCAGAGCAGTTTGTTGTGCTTTTTAATGATCATGCATCTGTATCCTATACGGTTTCAGATTTTCCTCAATTGAAGTTTTGAACATTACAAACACTTTAGTAGGCACTTAGAAGCAAACGCAGAAGTATATAGCTGTAAGAAGAATTTTCTGGTCTTGCTATTTTTCAGGTCACATTAGTCTATTGCTCATTCTTGCATTTACTAGTATTCAACAAGGCAAGATGCTTACATTTTTAGTCTTGGATTGGTTACTTCAAGAATTGATTTTTTTTGTAAATCACTTTTGTGGCCTTTTTAATAGGGTTATTTCAACACTGCGGCCTCAAATCCTGACCTTTTATAGGATGTCTCTGTTGGCTTCCAGTTTTGATTAGTTTATATAATATTTTTCAGCCCATAGCCTGCTTCTTGATGCTATGTATTTGTGGACTGCTCTTTTTATCCAATATAAAATAACCATAGAGATCTCTTTTTAGCTAATGTCTTTGGATAAACTTCCTGAAATAATAAAGGCCCTTTATATACAGGTGCCACCCACACATGAACACGTGGGTGCTGCCCGTGCACACTCCCACATACATGGAGGCACTGGACAAAACAGAGGTGCCTTCGTGCATGGAGATGGGTGGGGGTGCACCCATCTACACCCTCCCCCCACCCAGCGCACATGGGGACGCAAACGGACACACACACACACACACCATGTAAAAACGGACAAAATTCGCCGGGGGAGGTCCTTTCCATTTAGAATCTGACTTGTGTAAAAGGTTATTGGAAATAAATTTTAGGAGATTAGATAGTGACACAATTAAACATAAACAATGCTTTCATTTTAAGTTGGGCGAGACATGGGTCTGAATATTTTCCAAAATGGTGACTAAGTAAACTGAGATGCTTGGGTTTAGGTGCTTGGCTTGAGATGCCTTTAAATGGACTTTGCTTTCAGGGATCAGGGCTCATTACATTTTCTTCTAATCAATATAGTTGATTCTGCTGGATTAGAAAAAAACCCTCATTGGTATACTGCGACATTTTAAAAGAATTAGGGTGGATCAGGAGGACAGTGCGCATGCATGAACACTAGCCGCGCTGAAACCCCGCTCCTCCCAGCAAACCTGAAAAAGCGCACAAAAACTGAGCAAAATTAAAAAATAAAACAAAATAAAGCCAAGAACCGGCTCCGGGAACCTCTGGGGCATGGGCCCAGCAAAAGAAATGGCAGAAAAGGGGCCAATAACTCGCTATTACCAGCAAAGACAGGCAGTGGAGCCAGCACAAGAAGAAAGCATGGTGAGTGATAAAATGGCGGCCACAGCCCAGCCCTACACCCCAGGGGACCCAGAAGGGGAACAGGCCACTATGAACACTATTCTAGCTGAAATAAAAGCATTATGGGCCGAAGCCCCAAAGATAAACTGTAGGTACTTGAAAAAATAAGCAAAGTAAAAAACTCAGTAGAAGAGGGAAATAAAAAACTAGAAAATGTGAGCAAGCGTGTAGAAATCACAGAAGAACGCATTTCAAACCTGGAAGATCAGTCACTAACCACTGACAATGATCCAGCAAAGATAAAAGAATCCCTAACTCTTCTGAGATTTAAATGTCAGGACTTAGAGAATAGAGCCAGGCATAATAACTTACGCATAATGGGAGTGAAAGAAGGTGCAGAAGCAGGGGGGATGCAGGAACTACTCACACAGATTTTTACTGAGAATTTCCCAGACCAACACCATCTCCACAACGTTGAAATAGAACAGGCACACAGGACATTATGGCCCAAACCAAAAGATACAGACCCCCCAAGAGCTATCATAGTCAAGTTCCTAAAATGTAAAGATAAAGAAGCCTTGCTATCTGCAGCGAGGAGAAAAAATCAAAGTATGGAACACCAAGGCAACAAGCTCAAACTACAACCTGACTATGCACTAGACACCATGAAAAGACGTAGAGCATGATCCAAATATTTCACAGAATTAATAGACAGAAGATTAAAACCCCAACTATGGCACCCAGCCAAACTGGCCATTCTAGTCAATGGCCGAAGAAGAATATTTGAAGACACTACAGACCTAGAGATATTTCTACAAGCCCACAAACCTGCCCAACAGGACACTGACTAATCACAACTTGCTCATCAAATTAATGTTATAATCTGGATATCTGTGCTGTTTTCATTTCATTTACAGGTCTACCAACCTATAACGCACCTTGGCTATAATCATAATGTAAAATCCACATATTGCTTATATCATTGTACTCTAATGTGCGCTTATTGATAATTTCTGGCGGGGCTTGGTGGGACGCACATGATCACTGAGCCCTATACAGATTAATCTTAAAAAAAACAAAAAAACAACAACTGGGGGGGGCGGGAGAGGATGGACCAAAAAAAAAAGATGATCTCCCAAAAGATCTTCAGTTTAACTGAAAAGAAGAGAACATGTTGTTTCAATGGACACGAGATGCCAATCCTTATGTTTAAGTTGATGTTAATGTTATTAAGTTACGATGTAATGTTGTTCAGATTTGCCAAGCTCTCACTATTCCTAAAATGTAAAGATAAAGAAGCCTTGCTATCTGCAGCGAGGGAAAAAAATCAAACTATGGAACACCAAGGCAACAAGCTCAAACTACAACCTGACTATGCAACAGACACCATGAAAAGACATAGAGCATGGTCCAAATATTTCACAGAATTAATAGACAGAAGATTAAAACCCCAACTATGGCACCCAGCCAAACTGGCCATTCTAGTCAATGGCCGAAGAAGAATATTTGAAGACA
>QEPC01012189.1:1674473-1690202 GCA_003113815.1 Sphenodon punctatus | reverse complement strand
AGCAGTCTATACCCATGTCACTGCTCAAATGAGATAGGACAAATCAATGGATGTTTTCAGAATTGGACTCCATGAATAAAACATTTACATTTTCTCAGTATGACGTTTTTGTCCTTCTACTCACAAGAGGGATTACTGAACATAGAACAATATGAAACAGATTAGGGCAATCAACAGCTGGAAGAACAGCATGTGGATTCACCTCTATTTGCTATGCATGCTACATTGATAGACTAAGTAGAAGAGAAGCTGAAGCAAAATTGTCTGACCTATTTTAATATTTTATGAAGAAATGCTAAGCCTAGAAATATCATGTCTTCAGGGACCTTGTACTTGATATTATTAAAAACATTCTAAAAGAGACTCCTTTAATCTAGCATAATAAGATTTAGGTAATACTTTAAGAGTTCAATAACTTATGCTCAACTAATCTAGAATTACAATAGAAATCTTTTGAAAGGACATATAATAGTTGCACAAATATTATATAAATTCATATCCACTCTGTGGTAAATTTTTCCCTCTAGACAAACACAATTCTTAATCCTTTTGAGTAACAAAATGAAATGTGTTTCTTCAAGAGTAGTGGAAAGAAGTTTGCTTATATCTGCTTCAGCACAAAGAAAGTAATGACTAAAACTGCCTAGTTGTGACCAATGCCAGTATTTCGAACTGACACTTATATTTATCATCAGCTTTGCTATTTTAAATTACACACCCATAAAATGGCCCCAAAAGGGGAAACATGCACATGGTGCTTCCAATAGTTTATAGTATTGTCTCCTTGCTATAAGCTAATTTTAGGCTCTGAATATTTTAGGAATGATTTATTATGCTGAAATTAATATTTGCGGCAAATACCATATCTGATGAATGCACCTACTTTGAGTCCAGTGAAGGGGCTATGAAACACTGTTTGTTCCTGCTTCATCAGATATCCATTTTGGGGTTTTTTCTGGTTTGATTATTTCATTTTTGTGAACCGTCCTGAGCCTTTGGGAATAGGACAGGACATAAAATAATAAAATAATAATTAATAACTAATCATACACACAAAGAATTATAATGATAATATAACAATAATATTATAATCAAAATTTTGTGTTGGCCTATGGGGTATATTATACAGTTCAGACTCAACAGCCTCAGTGGTCTCTTTCTGCCTTAAGATCTATAAAAATATTAGCCATTGGTTATTAAATACACGTACATACAACCAGATTAAATAAGGAACATTTGTCTTTAAACATATCTGCTTTCTCTCCTTTTCATATGAGTTTTGGAGTCTGACATATTTGAGCATAAGAAACTGAGTATCCATTGAAGTACAGATACACACCTTATTTGCATCCCAAGCCATCCTTCTATATTGTTTGTACCTGAGAGGCATTATCCTTGATTTGTCCATGCACTGAAAGGTCGTTACAAAATAAATAGCTGCTTGTAAAGGCTAAGACTCAGTGTAATCACTGGGTCCATAAAAATGAAAGCTCATATAGATAGGCATATTAATTAGGTTCATAAAGTCTTATTAATCAGGCTTATAATGTGAGCAATTTGAAATCAAGAGACAAGTATGTGAGACATTTGTCAGCAGGCTTAAAACAAAGAGACGAATTAAACCCACCCACATAGCGTAAGATGTGGTAGATTTTTAATGACATTGAGAAAAATCCAGCTGCTGAGAGAAGGAAGAAACAGAATAAGAAAATCATTTGCAACACAGTACATTAAGGAATGAATAACTTTGCTGAGTCTAGCTGAGGCATCCTGGCAATGGGTGCATTAAAAATGCTCAGGTAAACAGACCAATATTATTACACTATAATTCTATAATATGTACTCTACCGTCCGTTTATACATTACTGATGTAAAAACACTAGTCAACATGATGAATACATTGAACTGTACTTTTTTTAACATTATTTGCATTGTCCTTACCAGGCATCCACAAAAAATTAAAAAACTAAAGCACATGAAGCAAAAAAAAATAAATAAATACCCAAATAAAATACATGAAACAGAAAAGAAAAATGTAACAGTAATTCTAAAAAACTAAAATGCATGCAGAGGGAGGTGGGGGGACCTGCAATCAAGCCCCAAATATATGGATATTAAAAAATAGAAGAAGAAAGCACCCCAGGAACCCAATTGATCCCCCCCCCCAGTAACCCCCCTCCTCTCTCTTTCTCTTACACACACACCAGTTCCCAGGAGCCCCATTCACTAGGATCAGGTATGGCAAGGACTCTGGGCAGGGCTCAGGAAACAAGATGGAGCCTGAGGCAGGATTTTAAAATCCCACTCTAATACAGCTCCCACTGAAGCTTCACACTGGATGATTTTAGACAGACACGGAGGCAGCCCACCCCAGAGTTCCTCCAGAGGTACACCTCCTCATCTGTCTGCTTCCAGTCCTGCCTGAGTTAGCTTTCGGTAGACCCAGTGGGTTCCCCTGGCAACGGTCTGCCTGTGTAGTGCCCCCCGCTCCCACATACACACACCCACAAACCATAGAGTTGCGGGCAATGACCAAATGCTCTAGGCTGGCACCCGCAACTCTATGGTGTGCCGGGGCAATGCCTAGTGGAGCTGCAGTGTGGGTCTGTCTGTCAAGCAGATGGGCAACAGCTCCACTCTGGGCCAGTACCCTGGTGGCACTCTGAGATTTTCAACCTCTGGCAGGATGCCTTCAGAGGTTGACCAGGCCAGGGGTGAAGCGGGCTGGTGCAGCCACTCCCAGAGCTGCCCTCTTTGTGTTTACACTCACTATTTCAGCCTCTCACTATGGCTGCTTGCACAAGAAAAACCATAAATTGTGTCAATGCAGTGAACACAGGTCCCTTGCTATAGCCCTACTGCAACCAAAGTCCCCATTGTGAATCCCATTATTTTCCATACTCAGCATCATCAGCTCTCTGTACCCTCTAAGGGTTTTTTCACACAAGACAATCTCCACCCACTACCCACCCACCTCCCACCCACTATATATGTTACAGGGCACCCATAGGGCAACACTGAAGCCCTGCAACGTGTATAGTAGGTGGGTGGAGAGTGTCTTGTGTGAAAACAGCCTAAATAGCAGTAGTACTATTGTATATGGTCCTTTTCACACAGACACTCTAACACTGATAAAATGGGTGTTACATTTTATTATACATATTGTAGGGCTGCAGGTGTGCTCTATGGGTGCCCTGCAACATGTATAATAAAACGTAACACCCATTTTATCAGTGTTAGAGTGTCTGTGTGAAAAGGGTTGATATTCTCTTTTGTTATTTTAGAACACTTAATATTTTCTTTTGTTGCCTTAACCAACTAATCAGAACAAATGGTCTTGCACCACAGAATGGTTTTAGATTTGATACCACCAAGAGGAAACAGAACAGGAAATAAGGATGTGAGCAGATGAAAATTATATGCCCAAATTCCATTGACTTTCAATGGTAGTCTAATGGCTACTTACTACCTTTATAAAGAAATTTTAGAGATTTTGGTGCAAAAATTTTCAAAAGTTATGACATCAAATGGATTATTTTCTGCTTACGTTCATCAGTATTTTGATGGAGTCAGAACATAGCTGTTGCACTTTGCCCTGTGTAAAGGGCAGTGTATACATGCAACTTCTTGAAGGAGTGCAAGGAAATAATCATTCTAATTCAGAAGCAGGAATTATTCCTTCCATTCTCCCTTATTGGTCCCAGGGGCTGCTAATCTGACACTGTCCTGTAATGAAGTCAGGAAAGTCACATGAGAGGTTGATACAATCTCTTACAATTCTTCATCGGCCACTTGTCCACAGTAACTGGGCTGAGAATAAACTGCTTCATACATTGTATGCAAATATTATTTTATTAAATGACCAAAATGCCCTTTGCAGCATAAAAATGGTTTATCATAGGCAGTTAAATAATTCAGCTGTTAGCCTACCTGCCCAGCATTGTACCAACTTTACATATCCCCCTGGAATGTACTATTGTCTTTATTACTTCAAAGCAACAGTGACATCCAGAGGCATAAAAGCCTAAACAGAATTTCATATGGTACTCACTATCCATAAATATTTATCCTAAATCTACCTGGTTTGCATGGGATACCAGCAGCTCCCCACAAAGCACAACAAAAGTTTACTTCATATCCGTTTTTCCAGCAATTCTACTTACCAGTTGTCTTAAGGTTCTACAATCTTTTCTCTTTTACGGAAGGTGTAATATACGAATTAGGACTGAAATAAAAAGGCCTTTTTGTATTCATGAAGATAGCCTACATATTTGTTCTAGCAAATGAATATTCTAATTTGTCTTTGTTACTGTTGCAAATTCACAACTTTGTTTCTTTGCTTCAATATTTCAGTCACCTCAGTATTTCAGTATTCAGTACTGTGTTCAATTTGGTGCTACTAGTTGGTGGATTTTTTAACGTTTGGAACACAAATATAATCAGTCCATCTATGGGTATTTTCAGACGTGACGAGATCACGCTCAGCCACGGTGGATTCCCACCGGGTGAGCAGGGTCTTGTCACATCTGTTGTGGGGAACGGAAGTTCCCCCCCAGATGTTCACCCCCGTCAATCGTGGCGGGGAATCACATTCACATCAGCAGTCCCGGCAGGGCCAGCCCCGATCGCATGGTGAATGTGATTCCCCACCGCGATGAAGGGGTCCATCCCGTCTGGACGGCTACTACGGCCCAGAATCCATGGTGGGATTCCAGGTCATGGTCAATGCGGGCGGGCGCTGCAGATGCTTTGGCCGTGGCGCCCGCCCGTCTCCCAAGAGGGCGGACGGCGAGGGAGCATGGGGGGGGGCCATGTGGCCACACGTTGCACCGTGTGGCCCCGCCCCCTCCCTGATTCCCCCCCAGGATCAGCCGGCATATCTGTTGGATGTGCCGGTGTGATCCCGGCGGGGAATCACCGGGTGATTCCGTGACGGGGCCACCACCGGCCCCATCACGTCTGAAATCACCCATCGTGATGTAATGCAGCGATCAAATACAAAAAAATTTAAAACATGCCAAACAACACCAGCAATCAGAATAACAAGGTTCCTGAAAAACCAAACACAAATCACCAAAGCAAAGATTCCCAAAACCACAAATGAAACTGGAAGTGAATACTGTTTTGTAACGACTTTGCTAAAACAGATCCAAATATACCAAATTCAATTAATATTCAGATATTTATTTTAGCTCTAATGAGAGTTAACTTGCATGTTTACTCATTAATTTATACTCTAGAATTAATGTTAAACTGGTATGCAAGATCCACAAAGCCTGGTGGATAAGGTATTTAATCCAGAAGGCCAGAGTTCAGAATATTAATTATTAATAATAATTATTATTATTATTTATTATATTAGCATTTATATAGCACCAGCGATGTACCTGGTGCTTTACAAAGAATAAGATAGACACGGTCCCTGCCCGAGAGCTTACAATCTAAAGACGGGGGGTGGGGGGAGAAAGGGAAGGGGGAACAGAGGGAGAGACACAGGATGCAACATTCATGAGGATACGGGAACTCAGGTACACGTTCTTGGCTTGGTTACAGTACATTGGGAGTTTGCAGATAACAGGTGGGGTATAATCCCGGGTGGGTATGGTTAGCAGGAGTTAGGAAGGATGGAGTGGAAGAGGTGGGTTTTGAGGAGGGACTTGAAGGTGTGGAGGGTGGGGGCAAGGCAGACAAGGGCAGGGAGGGAGTTCCAGGCGTGCGGGGCAGCGAGGGAGAAGGGACGAAGGCAGTTGGGGGAGCAGGGGAGGCATGTTAGTCATGAACTCACTGTGTGGCCCAAGGAAAGTCACTATCTCCCAATGGGTGCTTTTAGACGGATTGCACCCACGCTTCTGCTCCGGGCAGACCATCCATTTAAAGGCAGCCTGCCAGGTGTGCACGCAGAGCAGAAGTGCTGTCTGCTCTGCTCCAACCCTGCTAACAGTGTTCCGGGACATCCCAGAGGCTGCAAGCCACCCAAACCTGGGACGCTGACCGAAGATGGAGCAGCAGTTCATCTACTTGGCGGACAGCTGCTGCAGCTATGCTCCTGGCTGGTGGTTGTCCCAGGCAATGCCATAGAGCTGCAGGCAGAAGCCTAGAGTAGCAGCCAATCCCCCAGCAGCTCTATGGTGTGGGGGAGGGGACGCCATGCAGGCTGACCATAGGCAGCAGTACTAGTGCCAAGTTTGTTTAAAACAGAACCAAGCACTACTGCAAGCAGGCAGATGCAGGGGTGCGCACCTTGTCTTGGTTCGGGGTTGAGCACTCCAGCGTCCATCTAAAGACACCCACTGACTCAATTTCCCATCTGTAAACTGAGAATTATAATGGCTTGCTTCACAGTTTTATCCAAAGATGAATTAAAGAAGGAATTGTAAAGCAAGTATTGTAAAGCACTTTGAATACTGAAAGTGCTATATAAAGGATAAATATTAATACATTTGATAAAAATAAATGAGTGATAGTTCAGAAGCTGGCAGCATGTAGGACTACCAAAAGATAGATGATAATAATAATAATAATAATAATAATAATAATAATAATAATAATAATATGTGGCAGGTAACTATCATGATGAGATGGGAAATTAGATTCATTCTTCCCACTGCTGCTAGTGCTAAGGCATTCATGTTAATTCTTTCCTACACACACTATGAAATTTGATATAATGCCCATTATGTGATTATATGTGTGTGGCACATGCACAATTTGTTGTGAATTATGCCAACTGACCACCTGTCCTGGTTGAATTCAGTTAAGGTGTCAAGTACTCTATTTGCGGAATATAAAGGAATAGGAAAGCCATTCTGAGTGGGATGGAGTGGAGGCTTCTTTGGCGTGAGTGAGCTGACCATGCCTCATTTGACCATATGGTAAGAGGCAGTTTCAATTAGAATCTGCAGGGAGAAGAACTACAACAGCAAGAAGCTGATGAATGGTTCTGGAAAGAGGCAGAGAGACAGAGGGTGTTTTTAGCCGTGACAAACCCACCCCGGGGTGAGCCCCTTCACCCCAGGCAGGGGTCTTCCCAGCCACCGAACAAACGTTCCAGTGACTAGGGCTGGGGAGGGGACGGGGACAGGGCACTCCTCAGTGTGGCCCCACCTCCTCTCTGATGAGTGGGTGCGGTGGCCTATGAGGCCACCATGGCCACCCAGAACTGCTCCAGCCACGGACCAGGGTTAGGTAGAGCAGACCATCAGATGTGGTGAACATCTGGTGGGGTGGGAGCAGATGTGACACCTTCACCTGTGGCCACACTGGGGTAAGCGTGCCATGGGTGAGGGTGTCATACCCAGAGCTTCCTTATGACCCAGAACTGGCTATAAGTAGGTTATATGGAACTCTGGAGCAAGAGATCTGTCCATTGCAGTTTAGGGATGGGCGAACGCAGTTCAGAAGTTCAGAGTTCGGACCAAACGCGACCAGTTCAGTCGACCAAACCGAACTTGAGAACCAAACTCGATTTTGGAACGGAACTGAACCGAATTGCCGAACTTGCCTCTGCTCACCCATGCCTAAAAGATAATGTTCCATTTAGTTCAATGGGGTTTGAATTTCCGAACTCTATTCGGAAGTTCGGAGTTCGGATCGAACTCGAATAGTTCGGTCGACCAAACCGAACTTCCTAACCAAACCGAATTTCCGAACTGAACCAAACCGAATTTCCGAACTGAACCGAACCGAATTTCTGTACTCGGTTCTGTTCGCCCATCCCTATTGCAGTTTGCTTTCCTTTACTGTTTGCAGAAACAGGACTGTTATGTCTAATTTCGTTAATAAAACAAGTTTGCACGAAAAGTATTTCTCATGGTACTCCTTCAATTTTTCATCCAAATGGAAAGAGACACCTTCCCGCAAATCAGCTAACACCAATTCACCATAAATATTTATTTTTTTAATTAGATACAGACCTGGCACCATCATCCATGTCCTCATAACCTTGAGGCCAGACTACTCAGTTCTCCATCTGTAATAAATGGGAATGTGTGTTTCTGTCTCTCCCCATGTTCTCCTCACCCTCCTCCATCTTATATTGTAAGTCCACTGGGGCAGGAACCTGTTTCCAATAATAAAAATTGTCAAGCACAATAATAATTTCTACCTGAAAGTCCACCTCTTTTTTCATGTTCCATCATGACCTCAGAGGACAGCCAGGAGTGTCCTCTTGCAGGTACCATCTGCCCACCAAGTTTCTAAAATAAAGGCAGGCAGAGAGGCATTCTTAGTGACTGCCCCACAATTATGGAACTCCTTCCCCTTTGTGAAGTTCAGCATATTAGAGAGACTCCCACAGACTCAAGGATAACTCAAACCAAGCTGCAGTTTATTCTCAGTGCAGCCTCCAAGATGGCTCCTTCTTCCTTCCTCAAGGGCTTGACAGGTCTGTAGGCCAAGAATGGGAAGCTTTTTTCCTGGAACTATTACACATATAATACTTTCTATTTTTTTGTTAACCCACACATTCAGTTCACACATTCCTATAGTGGGGACAAGCTCACCACTGTATGCTCTTGGTTTCACTTTTTTTTACCCACAATTGCCTTTGCCTTTTCTTTCAGAGCTAACATTACACATTCTGGTATTACATTAGCTTGAGCCCAGTGTCCAACTTAAATTTAACAAAGGTACCATTCGTTTCTAATGTCTTGTTCCCGTCATCTAACACAGGGATGTCATCCAAGGCTCCAATGAAGAATTCCTCAGAGCTGGTGGTGCTGAGTTCCTCCTCTTCTATGTCCAGGCTGTGTACTGTGTGTTGTTGTTTTCAGAGCTTTGCAAAGTGATTCATCTTTTTACAGTTTCGACATCTCCTCCCATATGCTGGGCATTGTTGCTGCAGCTGCTGCCTGTGATATCCGCCTCATCCTGTGCAGGTCAACAGTTTTTTGCAGGATCCTCCTGAGACCTCCACTCTCTCCTCTGTTTTTGGTCTTTTTTTCTATTCTTTGCTCTTTCCATACTATCAATTGTCCCAGGGCCTTGCGCACCCTCAGTGACTTGCATTCTGGACTGAGTGACTTCACGTGCCTTGCAAATTCGAATTGCCTTCTCCAGTGTTAAATCTGGGTCTTACCAGAAGTCTCCTCCTGAGCTTCTTGTCTCTTATTCCTATCACAATTTGATCTCTGATCAGGAACTCAGCAAGTCCCCCCAAACTGTATGATTGGCTCAGAAGTCTTAGGTCAGTCATAAAGTCCTCTACCATTTTCCCTTCTCTTTGTGCCCTCTGGCTGAAGACATATTGGCTGAAGACATATCTTTCAAAAATCTCATTTTTTTTTAGGATTGCAGTAGTCATCACATTTCTGCAGGACCAGTTTGTAATCAGACTGCTCCTCCTGACTGAGCTGCAAACTATTGAAAACATCGAGTGCCTCAGGCCCAGTAACTGTAAGAAATAATGCGACCTTTTGGCTGTCGTTTTTGTCATTGGCTCCAATGGTGAGCCAATGAAACAGGATGAAATGTTACTTAAATCGCTTCCAGTTTTCTTCTACATTGCCTGAGAGTTGGAGTTCAGGTGAGGTTTTCACATGCTCCAGTTATGATTTCACTCCTGGTACCATGTGATGTTCAGCGTATTAGAGAGACACACAGACTCAAGGATAACTCAAACCAAGCTGCAGTTTATTCTCAGTGCAACCTCCAAGATGGCTCCTTTGACAGCAGCCTGAGTCCCCAGCCAGTCCAAACTAGTTGTGCCGAGCTAGGCTTAAAGGGCCAACTCTGTTGGAGGTTTGTAAAAACCCAGGCCTGCTCATCTTCTAGACAGTGACATAGCTACCATAGGGAGAGGAGGGACATTTGTCCTGAAGGCCCACACTGGGGGCGGGGGGGGAGGTACAAGTTATTCCTCCTGTCCTTATAGTAATGTGGTAACTATGTGGTCACCACCACCACCACAAATTATTCCCCCGGTCTGTAAAGCTTGCTCCATTGTGGCGCGTGAACACTGAGGGTGCTTTTCCACAACATTGGTTTATGCACATTATTATTTTATCCAAATATTTCAGTAACTTGGGAATGCTTTCATCCATGTATTTTCTATCCAATGCGCATGTTTGAAAAGTGCATTACAGGTAGCTCCAAACCATTTTGAATAAGGACTGGTGTTTTTATTAGGCACATAAATTGATTGGGTGAATGCTGCATTGAAACCACATGGCAGTAGGGCAATTGTAGGTTATGGAGTCCCCGCCTTGTCCTTGTTTGTGGGATCAGTTTCAGTTGGTGACCCCTGCCGATGCAGAGGATGTTCTTCGGGCTGTCAGGGCCACCTGTTGTGAACTGAACCCTTGCCCGTCCTGGCTGGTTAAGGCCTGCCAGGAGATGATGAGGTCATTGCTGGCGAGGGTGGTCAATGCTTCCCTTAGGGAGGGCAGGGTGCCAGGCTGCCTTAAAGAGGTTGTAGTATGACCCCTGCTCAAGAAACCATCACTTGACGTTGACTCCCTTGCCAGTTATCGGCCGGTCTCTAACCTTCCCTTCTTATGGAAGGTTATTGAGTGGGTGGTGATCCAGCAGTTGCAGGAGCATCTGGATCATGCCAGCTTTCTCGATCCCTCACAGTCGGGGTTTCATCAGGATATGGCACCAAGACTGCGCTTGTGGCATTGTTTGACAATCTTTTCTGAGAAGTAGACCAGGGCTGTTTGGCCCTGTTGATTCTATTCGATCTGTCAGCAGCGTTTGATACCGTTGATCATGAGAAGTTGGTGATGCGCCTGCGGACCATGCAGGAGTGGGCGGTACGGTTCTTGACTGGTTCCGCTCCTTTCTGGCCAGAAGTACTCAGTGAGTGGTACTCAGTGATTATTTTTTATCACACTGAGACCTCTTGTGTGGAGTCCCTCAGAATTCTGTTTTGTCCCCTCTCCTGTTCAATGTGTATATGCAGCCACTTGGTGAAGTGATCAGGAGGTTTGGCTTGCGGTGTCATCAATATGGATTGGATAAGAGCGGCTACTTTGGTCTGCCGGGGGTGCCTTCCTGGAGGTCCCCCGCGTCAAGCAGGGGGCCACAATGGAGAGGGCGTTCTCGGTGGCTGTGCCGTGCCTTTGGAACTCCCTCCCGGAGGAAGCTCGCCTGGCCCCAAACTTCTGACATTCCGGCGAAGTTGTAAAACCNCTTCTGACATTCCGGCGAAGTTGTAAAACCTGGCTGTTCACCCAGGCCTTTGGGGAGGGGTTGGGGGGGTTAGAGGGTTTTATCTCCCCTACCCTATTTATTGATTTATTGTTTTAGTGAGTTCCTGGACCCTGTTTTAATATTTGAATTGTATTGATATGCTTTCATTGTTTTTAGATTTATTTTATATGTATTGTTTTTATTGTTGTAAGCCGCCCCGAGCTGTTTCTAAGAGGGGCGGGGTAAAAATCAAATAAATGAAATGAATGAATATGTGGATGACACCCAGCTCCACCTTTCTTTTTCATCAGACCCAGGCCCGGCAATCTCGGTGCTTAATGGGTGCCTTGAAGCTGTGGGGGATTGGATGAGGGCAAACCGACTGAAGCTGAATCCCGACAAGATGGAGGTGATGTTGGTGAATAAGGCAATGGGGACAGCCCCCATCATTGATGGGGTCTGCCCTCTGCTGGTTCCCCAGCGAAGGAGTCTGGGGGTGCTCCTTGACTCGCAACTCTGCTTGGATGCTCAGGTGGAGGCTGTGGCAAGGAGTGCCTTCCGCCAATTACATCTTGTGGACCTCTAGTTCATGGCTAAACTGGGATTTGAACACAGGTCTCCAAGTCCAGCACCTTATCCACTAGCTCTCATAATCTGTATAATCCTAGAGGTGCACAAGGCAGGGGGTGGAGGGTTTCTGAAATGCCAATGCCTCTCAGTGGTTTAGGGAATAATTACACTGGAAAACATATCAGCCTTTCATGACATCTTGTGGCTGAATCTCCAGTCTTCCTCTCTTATGCATTGGAAGTGTATCTTCTCTGGGATATGGTCCGAGAGGAAGACCTTGTTGTAGGAGGGAGGTTTTAATGGAAAATGAAGGCATACAACAGGTGGCTCTTAAGCAACTACAGTAACTTAATGACAGGACTTTAACAAACAGTTCAAATAAAAGGCTACAACCAAGGACCCGCAATTTATTTATTTTATTTAAATTTTTATCCCGCCCTTCACTAAAAAAAGGTTCAGGGTGGCTTACAGCATATAGGAAAGCAATCCATAAAAATAGTAAAATACAAAGACAACCCCTAAAAACCCCAACCCTCCCAAAATACCCCCACAAAACCCACCCAATACCATCTCCCCATTTCTCACATCCAACCCCCCATCACAGCCCTGCCCCAAATCCACCCCCTACCCAGAAACCAACCATGCTCCACCTAGCTCTGCCTGCCAAATACCTTTCCAAATAAAACCATTTTGCACCACCTCCAAAAGATTGTCAGGCTCGGGCTCAAACAAACCTCCGTAGGAAGGGAGTTCCACAATATGGGGGCAGCCACCAAAAACACTCTCTTGTGCACCCCCATCCCAAGAACAAGGGTAACAGACAGGACGTGCAGGGCATCGCAGACCCCGAAAAGAGCTTATTCTGCACCAGCTGCAGCTTCCAAACAGTCACCAAGGGCAGCCTTATGTAGAGCACCTACATGTTGACTGTGTTTCTGCAATTTGCAGTGATTTTTGCAGAATCAGCCAATCCTCGTAGTGCCATGCTGAAATTGCAGTGAAATTGCAGTGGGAGCTGTCTGCAGGATCTTGAAATCCAGGCTCAGGCATAAACTTGTTGCTTGACCCTAAACTAAAACTGCTGCTGCAGCTGCCATCTGTCAAGGAGGTGTGACCATGACCCCTGAAGGTGAATAGGCCCCTTGGAGATGAACTGTGGATTGGGGGTAGGGGGGAGTCTTAGAGCCGTACGTTTTGGCGAGGAAGGTCTGGGGCTTTAACATAAGGTGGGAGATCTGAGGTGCTGAAATTCCAGAGGATTTGCGTGGTGTTTGATTAACAAAGTTGTGATTCTATGTCAAAACTGTTGAAATAGCATGCTGGTAAGCACATTTGCATGTATAAATTGTTGCAGAATTATGCAAATCACGTTAGTTATACAAATGTTAATGCTCACAGTGAATGTACAGAATTTGGTTTCACTGGTTGCAGAATTTAAGAATTTGTTGGTGCATATTTGTTGGTGAATATTGGACCCACCCTGGCTACAACTTAGGGTGTTTTCAGACGTTACGGGGCTGCTTGGCCCCGTACCAAAAACAACCCATTCATTCCCCGCCGGGGTCACCACGTCACGCCATATCAGACGTGCCGGGGTGATCCTGGCGGGGAATCTGGGAGGGGGCGGGGCCGCGCGGTGCAACGTGCGGCCACACTGGCCCCGCCCCCTCCACGCACCCCGCCGCCCACCCTCCGGGGAGATGGGCGGGTGGCGGGGCCAATGCGGCCGCCACGTCGGGCCAGATGCGCCATGGCCCGGGATCCTGCTGGGGATCCCGGGCCGTGACGACCGGCCAGACGTTACTTTTTTTTGGTCCCCGCTGGGGATCTTTTTGACCACGCTTCCCGGAACATTCCCCCGGCTAGCCCAGGAAGCGTGGTTCAAATTGACCCCTTGCGGGTATTGACCGTGGCGAACATCTGGCGGCCGCCAAACAGACGTTCAGGACACAGTGACCACAGGTGGGTATTCACCGTGGTTCACTGTGATCTCGTAACGTCTGAAAATACCCTTACTTTAAGCACAAAAGAGTAATAGGGGAGACAATAAAAATGTAACACTTATACAGCCTTTACTTATTAGGATCAATGGGAGTTTTTCATCAATTTTAAGGAGCTGGAACAGAATCAGCGAAAAAAAGTCCTTTTGTCAAATGCTAAAATGTCCTGTTATTACTCTCTACTTCCAGCACCATCCCATTTTGTAGATTCATAGATTTTTAAGGTCAGAAGGACAACTAAAATTATCTGGTCTGACCTTCTTTATATCACAAGACATAGAATTTTCCCCAGTCATTACCCATTGTCTCCAATCCACTAGCTTGTGTTTGGCTAAAGTGTATATTTTTAAAAGGCCTCTACTTTTCAACCTGTTTTCTTCTTCATTTAACTACAGAAGCTAAAATTTAAAACATTTTCCACAGTGAGCATGAAGCTTGCCTCTCATCTTCTCTTTTCAGAAAACTCATTGAGCATCTTTCTCTTGTATTTGTGGTGTCTCTTGAATCAGAGCCAGCGCTATCATTATGCTATGTATGAATTTTGCCAGACAAATCACTAAAGATGACATTTAAAGTCCATTAAGTATTTGGAAAGTCTCCCACTTCAATGAGGTTTTTATAGGCCCAATGAAAATACATCAAGATTTAGCTCTAAATAAATTAACAAGTTATTTCAGTCAAATTCATTTAAATTAAATAAACAAATACTTCAATCTTTCTATCAAAAATATTAAGTCTGTACCAGTTTACGCCAGTTGAAAATCTGACCCCTAATTTAAACCACTAATATTTGAGTCAGTATTCATCTGCCAGATGTATCATCATAAGTTCATTCTAGGCCTAGCCTTGCAATGAAACTAAATGTACACTGATTCAGAGGTCCTTCCTGTTACAAAATCAAATCTAATATTGTTCCTTATATAGTGCCAACAGTTTTCTGGTTGATGTATGGATAGGTACAAAGTAGGGCTGAAACTTGGTCTTTGGAAAACTTCAGAATTCAGCTAAGATTACAGTATTCAGTTCGGAAAAGCCAAATTCCAAAGTTCTGAGGACCAAGGCCATTATCCAGAAAACTTTGGAAACTTCGGAAAATGCTGCACACATGGGGGGCTGGGGGACAGTTGACCTTCTTCTGGAAATGAACCTTAGTGCCATTTGGTAGGAGGGGTGTGTGGGAGGGGACAGTTGAGTAATGGTAAGCCAGACTGCAAGTTTTGATTCGCTGGCAGGGCAAAATAAAAGTGGCTGCAGCCATTTTGTCCATTCTCTTTGGTGAATTTGGCTGTGTGCTACAGTGCTGCTAGGGCTGATGCGGCAGCAGCTTTTACCGCGCCGCGATTCTGTTCCGCCATTTCGGAATTGCCCGCGCCACACCGCGGCCTTTCTGCGGATATTCCGCTAATTCCGCCGGAATTCTGCAAATCGCGGAATTGCGGAAAAATTGCGGGAAAATTGCAGAAATTGCGGAAAACCGCTATTCCGCTATATTGTGGCGCTGGCAGAATTGCGGAAATAGCAAAAATGTCATGTTTCCACGATTCCACTAAGTAGCGGAATTAAATAAGCGGAACCGCGGAACCGCGGAATGAAACCGCGGAATGAAAGCCTCTTCCACTAATTGCGGAAACACTGTTTCCGCCGGAAATAGCTACCGCTGCGATATTCCGCTACAGCCCTTCTGTAAGTAATCAGCTGGGGGAGGGAGGAGAGCCTGGCATGGCATGGGATGGTTTGGCCTGTCCATAGGGTTAATGCTATGGGATGGGGGTTACATTTACCTCTACATTCCATGCAGTTTTTTTTAAAAAAAAAAATTGTGTGCCACATTGCTTCTAGTTCTGCCTGGAGTGCCTGCTGCTTGGTTGACATTTGGCACCATGAGGCCAGATGGATCTCTCTGTCTGATTCTACTTCCCTTTGCCTGGTCTGTTCAACTTACCAGTGACACAGTGCCAATACCATGTCAAGAGGGTGCCTCTGTGTGTGTGTGTGTGTGTGTGTGTGTGTGTGTGTGTGTGTGTGTGTG
>QEPC01012189.1:1657249-1671035 GCA_003113815.1 Sphenodon punctatus | reverse complement strand
AGAGAACCCTCTTATTGGCAGAGCATTTAGCAGGTGAGGATAGAGGTTGGGTGGGTTTTTGGGGTGTGGGTAGGGGTTTTTAGGGGATTTTATTGTATTATTTTGTATTTTTACTATTTTTCTCTTTGTGCTTTTGTTTCTGTAAACTGCCCTGAGCCTTTGGGGAAGGGCAGGGTATAAATTCTGATAAATATAAAGAGATTATGGTCTTGTGCAAGTGTGTAAAGAGGGGATTAATTGGAATTAAATTCACCCCCTTAGTCAGGGACCCATGTTCACTGTGGTTTCACCATTGCTGTTAATGAAGAAAATACAGTGGACACTGCCCTGCCCTTAGTCAATTCAAGTTCATTTTTCCACATACACAGAAATTTAGTGAATTGCATCTTTCTCAGCAGAACAATCCTCTGTCTGATTCAAACATTGGAGCCTCACCACAGACTAGCCATTAGTCTCTCTCTCCTTTCCAGACCTGTTTATTAACAAAAAACCTTTATAAACTTGTTGTCACACCTGTGAACAACAAGTGCAGCGTTTCCAGCAATTTCATTTAGGCAGGTTATATTCAACTCCTTGCATAAACTAGAAATAATTAGGTTGTTTAGGGACATGATGATAGAGCTGAAAATGTTTCACTCTCCTCAGGAACCCCTAGATCTGCATACAAATTCATAGAACACATTGAAAACAGCCCCATATGTAATACTAACATTAAAAGCATAATTATTGCAAATGATCATTAGTATTTTGAGACAGCTGGGCACTGTGACAACTGCAAAAATGCCTTTGCCACAGAATTTTGTTCACAAATCACACCTCTAAAAATAAAATAATGAAAGCAAAAAGGTGTGTTTCTCCTTGAAAACAATTTGTAGGCAATGTGCCTGACATAACAAAGCAAAATTAGAACACTTTTGAGTACTTGTAAGAAAGGAGATGGGTTTTTTGAAAGTTTGACCAATATATTTCTATTTAGTCTAATTAAATATATCATTAGTGTGTTGAGTTTTTCCCATCTGTTTTCTAGACTATATCTAAGTCGTCTTCTTTAAAAAAAAAAATACACAGAGGGAAAGATTAATAATTGAGGTAACCATTTTCATGTAAATTGAGATACACATGGGGTGGATTTAGCCCAATGATGCTTCCAACCAAGAACTTTTAAACATCAATGTAATGCTGTGCTTACTATGGAAAACTACAGCTTGTTCTCATCCCCAGTCACCCTCCCCTCCCCCTATTCCAGTCTCTCCCAGTCCCAAAGTACCCCTCCTCCCTCTCCAGCCCCATTCCAATCCAATCCATCCCCAGTCTCTTCTCCACCCCCACCCCACCCCCCCGGGCCCTGCAATTTACTCACCGGCACTGGCTCCGTCCTCAGGCAGCCCTGCAGCAGGATGGATCATGGTGGCATGCTGTTTAGCTAGGCTCCCTCACCCTTCCTCCCAGAGTTTGACTTGACTCTTGGAGGAACGGAGAGGGAGCCTATGACCTGCACCTGCGCAGCAGCTCCCAGGCCCCCCCGCCACTGAGGGAAGGGAACAGGCAAGTCAGTCCTGTGGCCCGGGCGTGTCTTTTTGTTGCCCGAGTATGGACTTTAGTCCTGTCCTACCCCTGCAATGAAATAGTGCCCCCTGCAGCACTACTCCTTTATGCAGAATGGACGGCACTTCTAGCTGCCCATTCTGCATAAAGAGTAGAACGCAGCACTTTTGTTCTCCCAAGGCTTCCTTAGGTTACATGTCCCAAGGAAGCCTTTGGGGGGGTGATTCTCACCGCTTGTGTGTGCGTACGCACACAAACACACAAGTGGTAAGAATGTTCGGAGCCATCTCGAAGAACCTTGTTTTAGAGCACTAACCTAGAAGGTCAGTGCTCTAAAGCAACGTTCTTTGAGATGGCTCCAAACATTGTCACCGCGACTAACTGGTTGTGTGTGTGCACGCGTGGTTTGTTTGTTTTTTTAAACAGAGTTGTTGCTGCCAGGCTCCAGCACCATGTCGGGACCTGGGGGAGTCCTGAGGGCAGGAGGGGCATTACCCCTGATTTCCTAGGGGGTGCACCACCGCTGAATGGATACATGGGGTGGTTTCAGGGCCAAATGATACTGATACCGGGGGAAAAATCGATTTCGGTATCGGTATCAATAGCACTATTTTCGGATGTTCATCCGTGTTCGGCCTTACTGAACTCCGCTGAACCGAACAACCGAACCTGAACTCAGGTTTCAAACAGAACAACCGAACGTCCTAATTGTAAAGTGTAACTTCTACTGTTCTTCCAACTGCTTGGCACCATGAGGTCAGACTGAGATCTCTCTGCCTGATTCCACTTCCCTTTGTGTGGTCTGTTCAAGTTACCAGTGCCGCAGTACCAATGCCATGCCAAGAGGGTGCCCCCGGAGGGGGGGAGGGGCGAATGTCTGGTTTCTTAATTTTGTGACTGCTCGGTCCTGGGCTTGCTGGCTTTGGGTGGGATTTATTTCTCCATGCAGTTGCAGACTGTTCTGCAGGGTTTTTGTATTCTTCTTAAGTGAATGTCCTATTCTTGCTAGCCTGCATTTTTGTGCACTGCTTGGTTGGCATAATTATTAAAGAGGGTGCACTCACTGCTGATGGTGGACCATGCTGTGGATACACTACTGTTGGACTGTTGTTTTTTATTTCTGCATGCAATTGATTGTCCCACTCTTACTAGCCTGCTTTTCTGGGTAGTGCTTTTCAAGTAGTGCTTTGGCTATGGGTTCAAGAACTTTGCAATAACTTTCTGAAGTTTTCCAAAGGTTCTGAAGTTTTCTGAAGTTTTCCAAGGTCCAAATACAAATCCAAATTCTGAAACTTCAGAAACGCCCCCAAAGGACTGCTGAGAACTCAGGCCAATTGCTCGGAATTTCAGTATTTGGTCTGAGTACTCAGAAGTACTATTCAGTACAGTCCTAGTACAAAGGTAAGATACAACCTTTAATATCATTGCCCAAGACTAAAAAGTGCTCTAGTTTAGAAGCAATGCTTTTAAGAGATGTACTCTCAGCTGGTGTGAATGATCTCAGTTCCACTCTATAGAGTTATGCCTATCTATATGAGATGAAATTCCCCCCTTCCCCATCATTACTCTGTTGCATATCCCCAACTCTCCCTTGTCTCACATGATCTGGACCCTGCCTATTTCTGAGATCGCCTCACTCCCTGGGTTCTGGACCAGCCCCTGCGGTCATCTGGCAGCTCCCTGTTGGAGGTTTCCCTGGATTTTCTGGGGGGCCATGCAGGATAGGGCATTCTCGGTGGCCACACTGAACCTGTGGAACTCCCTCCTGGTGGGGGCCCGTCTGGCCCCAGACCCCCCCACAGGTTTCCATAGGAATTGTAAGACCTGGCTGCTCCGTCAGGCGTTTGGCGAGGGAGAAGGGTGAGGGTGGGGGATGGGTGTTTGGGGTTTTGTTCTTCCCATTTTATTGTTGTATATGTTATTTAATGCTTTTATATAATTGTATTTTTATTGATTGATTTGTTAGTCACCCTGGGTTGCCTGGCAGGAGGGGTGGGGTATAATTTTTAAAAATAAATAATAATAAAAATAAATAAATTGTCACCATCACCATTAGTATGTTACAAACAGTGCTCCCTGAGGTTTTGTTCTGATTTTATATATGATTTTTGCCTTATTTCTTATGATTTTTCTGTACTTGGTGACCTTCCCTCAAAACCTGCTCTGTTTTAGATTGTGCTTTGACCTCAGTGCGAACCCAGCAGGCTTTGGCAACAAGATTCCTGGACTGATTGGGAGGGGATAGCTATATAATGCAGGCCTACTTCATCAGAATGATAATTAGCATCAACTTGGCTTGAGCAACCCACCCTGTATTGTTGAGCGGGGCAGCGTCAGGAAGAAGACGTGTCCCAATGCACGTTGAGAAGGGTGGTCTAATCAGGCTGTGATCTGCATCCATGGCAAAGGATGACTGCATAGCCCTAANAGCCCCATTCCAATCCAATCCATCCCCAGTCTCTTCTCCACCCCCACCCCACCCCCCCGGGCCCTGCAATTTACTCACCGGCACTGGCTCCGTCCTCAGGCAGCCCTGCAGCAGGATGGATCATGGTGGCATGCTGTTTAGCTAGGCTCCCTCACCCTTCCTCCCAGAGTTTGACTTGACTCTTGGAGGAACGGAGAGGGAGCCTATGACCTGCACCTGCGCAGCAGCTCCCAGGCCCCCCCGCCACTGAGGGAAGGGAACAGGCAAGTCAGTCCTGTGGCCCGGGCGTGTCTTTTTGTTGCCCGAGTATGGACTTTAGTCCTGTCCTACCCCTGCAATGAAATAGTGCCCCCTGCAGCACTACTCCTTTATGCAGAATGGACGGCACTTCTAGCTGCCCATTCTGCATAAAGAGTAGAACGCAGCACTTTTGTTCTCCCAAGGCTTCCTTAGGTTACATGTCCCAAGGAAGCCTTTGGGGGGGTGATTCTCACCGCTTGTGTGTGCGTACGCACACAAACACACAAGTGGTAAGAATGTTCGGAGCCATCTCGAAGAACCTTGTTTTAGAGCACTAACCTAGAAGGTCAGTGCTCTAAAGCAACGTTCTTTGAGATGGCTCCAAACATTGTCACCGCGACTAACTGGTTGTGTGTGTGCACGCGTGGTTTGTTTGTTTTTTTAAACAGAGTTGTTGCTGCCAGGCTCCAGCACCATGTCGGGACCTGGGGGAGTCCTGAGGGCAGGAGGGGCATTACCCCTGATTTCCTAGGGGGTGCACCACCGCTGAATGGATACATGGGGTGGTTTCAGGGCCAAATGATACTGATACCGGGGGAAAAATCGATTTCGGTATCGGTATCAATAGCACTATTTTCGGATGTTCATCCGTGTTCGGCCTTACTGAACTCCGCTGAACCGAACAACCGAACCTGAACTCAGGTTTCAAACAGAACAACCGAACGTCCTAATTGTAAAGTGTAACTTCTACTGTTCTTCCAACTGCTTGGCACCATGAGGTCAGACTGAGATCTCTCTGCCTGATTCCACTTCCCTTTGTGTGGTCTGTTCAAGTTACCAGTGCCGCAGTACCAATGCCATGCCAAGAGGGTGCCCCCGGAGGGGGGGAGGGGCGAATGTCTGGTTTCTTAATTTTGTGACTGCTCGGTCCTGGGCTTGCTGGCTTTGGGTGGGATTTATTTCTCCATGCAGTTGCAGACTGTTCTGCAGGGTTTTTGTATTCTTCTTAAGTGAATGTCCTATTCTTGCTAGCCTGCATTTTTGTGCACTGCTTGGTTGGCATAATTATTAAAGAGGGTGCACTCACTGCTGATGGTGGACCATGCTGTGGATACACTACTGTTGGACTGTTGTTTTTTATTTCTGCATGCAATTGATTGTCCCACTCTTACTAGCCTGCTTTTCTGGGTAGTGCTTTTCAAGTAGTGCTTTGGCTATGGGTTCAAGAACTTTGCAATAACTTTCTGAAGTTTTCCAAAGGTTCTGAAGTTTTCTGAAGTTTTCCAAGGTCCAAATACAAATCCAAATTCTGAAACTTCAGAAACGCCCCCAAAGGACTGCTGAGAACTCAGGCCAATTGCTCGGAATTTCAGTATTTGGTCTGAGTACTCAGAAGTACTATTCAGTACAGTCCTAGTACAAAGGTAAGATACAACCTTTAATATCATTGCCCAAGACTAAAAAGTGCTCTAGTTTAGAAGCAATGCTTTTAAGAGATGTACTCTCAGCTGGTGTGAATGATCTCAGTTCCACTCTATAGAGTTATGCCTATCTATATGAGATGAAATTCCCCCCTTCCCCATCATTACTCTGTTGCATATCCCCAACTCTCCCTTGTCTCACATGATCTGGACCCTGCCTATTTCTGAGATCGCCTCACTCCCTGGGTTCTGGACCAGCCCCTGCGGTCATCTGGCAGCTCCCTGTTGGAGGTTTCCCTGGATTTTCTGGGGGGCCATGCAGGATAGGGCATTCTCGGTGGCCACACTGAACCTGTGGAACTCCCTCCTGGTGGGGGCCCGTCTGGCCCCAGACCCCCCCACAGGTTTCCATAGGAATTGTAAGACCTGGCTGCTCCGTCAGGCGTTTGGCGAGGGAGAAGGGTGAGGGTGGGGGATGGGTGTTTGGGGTTTTGTTCTTCCCATTTTATTGTTGTATATGTTATTTAATGCTTTTATATAATTGTATTTTTATTGATTGATTTGTTAGTCACCCTGGGTTGCCTGGCAGGAGGGGTGGGGTATAATTTTTAAAAATAAATAATAATAAAAATAAATAAATTGTCACCATCACCATTAGTATGTTACAAACAGTGCTCCCTGAGGTTTTGTTCTGATTTTATATATGATTTTTGCCTTATTTCTTATGATTTTTCTGTACTTGGTGACCTTCCCTCAAAACCTGCTCTGTTTTAGATTGTGCTTTGACCTCAGTGCGAACCCAGCAGGCTTTGGCAACAAGATTCCTGGACTGATTGGGAGGGGATAGCTATATAATGCAGGCCTACTTCATCAGAATGATAATTAGCATCAACTTGGCTTGAGCAACCCACCCTGTATTGTTGAGCGGGGCAGCGTCAGGAAGAAGACGTGTCCCAATGCACGTTGAGAAGGGTGGTCTAATCAGGCTGTGATCTGCATCCATGGCAAAGGATGACTGCATAGCCCTAAATCAATCATGTGTGGGAGTGGGCAGGAATGCTCATCGGGAACTCTACTTTGGCAGCTCTGTCCTGTGTTAGGCATAATGGAGGCACCTCTTGGTAGTGCATTTTTCTTTTTATTATTATTATTATAAGCAAACATTTATATAGCACAAGCAATATACCTGGCACATTACAAAGTAATTGAGTAGACATGGTCTCTGCCCTAGGGCTTACAATCTGAGAGATGGCGTGGGGGGAAAACAAAGGAAGGAGAACAGAGGGAGAGACAAGGAGTGTAACATTCACGAATATGCAAGGTCCCAGGTGCACACGCTTGGCTTGGTTACATCGAGAATGATGGATGGTTGGTCCATGTGGTGACGATATGATTACACAGACCTTAGGTAACATATTGTACTGGATGGAGAGTATCAGCAGCAGTTAGGTTAGGGGAGCGAGGAGTTGGGGAGGGCAGAGCAGAAGAGGTGGGTCTTGAGGAGGGATTTGAAGGTACGAAGGGAGGGGGCAAGGTGGATGTGGGCAGGGAGGGAGTTCCAGGCGTGGGGGGAAGCTAGGGAGAAGGGACGAAGGTGGTTAAGGGAGCAGGGGAGGCGTGTGAGGGCGAGAGAGGGGACAGAGGAGGAGCAGAGTTCATGGACTGGAGTACGAAGGGAAATGAGCACAGAGAGGTAAGGGGGAGCAAGGTTGTGAAGAGCTTTATAGGTGAAGATTAGGAGCTTGTGCAGGATTTATTCAGGAAGGGGAAGCCAGTGAAGAGAGGAGAGGAGGGATTGCACATGGTCGAAGCGACGGGCGAGGTGGATGACCCTGGCAGCAGAGTTTTGGACAGAGATAAGGGAAGAAAGGTGAGAGTGGGGGAGGCCAGTGAGAAGGAGGTTACAGTAATCAAGGCGAGAGATGACCAGGACATGAACAAGGGTTTTGGCAGAGGAGACAGAGAGAAAGGGGCATATCTTAGCAATGTTATGGAGGGAGAAGTGGCAGGATTTCGCAACAGAGTCGATGTAGGGTTTAAAAGAAAGGGGTGAGTCAAAGATGAAGCCTAAGCTAAAGACTTGGGGGACAGGAAGGATGGTGACCCCATCGATGAGGATTGACAGGGAAGAGGGAGAGGAAGGATGAGTGGGGAAGATAAGAAGTTCAGTTTGAGTTTGAGTTGGCATTGAGACATCCAGATAGAGATGTCAGAGAGACAGCTGGTGAGGCAAGCTTGAATAGATGGAAAGAGAGAGGGCGTAGATAGATAGAGTTGAGTGTCATCAGCGTAGGGGTGATATTGGAAGTCATGGGAGCCAATGAGTTTGCCATGGGACAGGGTGTAGATAGAGAAGAGGAGAGAGCCAAGGACAGAGCCTTGGGGAACACCAACCAAGAGTGGAAGGGAAGAGGAGGTAGAGTTGGCAAAAGACGCACTGAAGGAGCAGTCGGAGAGGTAGGAGGAGAACCAGTCGAGGATGGAGTCACAGAAGCCAAGGGAGTGAAGTGAATCCAGAAAGAGTGAGTGGTCAACAGTATCAAAGGCAGCAGAGAGGTCAAGGAGGACAAGAATGGAATAGAGGCAATTAGATTTAGCCACAAAAAGATCATTGGTGATTTTAGCGAGAGCAGTTTCAGTAGATTGAACGGGGCAAAAGCCAGATTGGAGGGGGTCAAGGGAGGAGTTGGCTGAGAGGAAGTCAAGGCAGCAGAAGTAGACAACACATTCAAGAAGCTTGGAAGCAAAAGGAAGGAGTGAGACAGGACGATAGCTAGAAGGGTCAGAGGGGTCAAGAGTGGACTTTTTGAGGATAGGAGAGACAGTGGCATGCTTGAAGGTGGATGGGAAGGAGCCAGTAGAGAGGGAGAGGTCAATGATGTGCAGGAGGGAAGGGGCAACAGTGGGAACAATGGATGTCAGGAGGTGGGAGGGGATGGGGGCAAGGGGGCAAGTGGAAGGGTTGGAGGAGGAGAGCAGGGAGAAGTTTTCCTCAAGGGAGGTGGGAGGGAAGGAGGACAGGAGAGAAGGAGGGGGAGGAGGGAGAGGGGAGGGAGTAGGAAGAGGAGAGGAGTGGGAAGCGATGTCGAGGCAGATCTTGTCTATCTTGGAGGTGAAGAAGGAAGCAAGATCCTGAGCAGAAAGGAAAGAGGGAGGAGGAGGACAGAGGGGTTGAGGTGGGAGTCAAAGGTGGAGAACAGGCAGCGAGGGTCCCGAGAACAGGACTCAATGCGGGAGGCGTGGTAATTCTGTCTAGCGAGGGAGACAGCAGAAGTAAGGGAGGGGAGACAGAATTTGAAGTGAAGGAAGTCAGCATAAGAGTGGGATTTGCGTGAAAGGCATTCAGCAGCACGGGTGCAGGAGCGGAGGTGGCAGATACTGGGGTTGAGCCAAGGACATGGGTTGTGGGAGCTGGCAAGGCAGGAGAAGAGGGGGGAAAGGGAGTCAAGGGTGGTGGAGAGAAAAGCATTGAAAGCAGAAATGGCAGAGTCAGGGGAGGAGGAGGAGAAGACTGAGGGGAGAAGGGGGGAGAGAGAGGAGACAAAGTCCAGGGGGTTAATGGCCTGCAGGTCATGGAAGGGGTGTGGAAAAGGGGAAGAGGAAGGGGGACAGTGGGAGACATTGAAAGAGGCAAGGAAGTGGTCAGAGATGGGATGAGAACTGAAGGAGAGATCAGAGACAGAGCAGTTCCTACAGAAGACGAGGTCAAGAGAATGGCCATTAGTGTGGGTGGGGGAGTTGTCCAAAGATGGAGGTTGAAGGAGGAGGCTAGTGAGAGGAAGCGAGAGATGGAGGGCTGGGAAGGGACATCAATGTGAATGTTGAAGTCACCGAGAATGAGAGTGATGGTATCGTGGGAGAGGAAGAAAGTGATCCAAGACTCAAATTCATAGAGAAAGGAGGAGAGAGAGCCAGGGGGGCTGTAGATGACAGCAAGGCGGAGATGGATGGGGGAGTAGAGGCGCACAGAGTGAGCCTCAAAGGAAGGGAAGGAGAAAGGGGGCGGAGGAGAAAGTGGTTGGAATTGACAGGAGTTAGTGAGGAGGAGGCCCACGCCACCACCCCAGCCTTCAAGGTGTGGCTGGTGAGAAAAGGCGAGACCCCCAAAGGAGAGGGTAGCTGGGGTGACAGAGTCAGAGGGGGAGATCCAAGTTTCAGTAAGGGCAAGGAGCTGGAGANGTGAGAAAAGGCGAGACCCCCAAAGGAGAGGGTAGCTGGGGTGACAGAGTCAGAGGGGGAGATCCAAGTTTCAGTAAGGGCAAGGAGCTGGAGAGAGTGGGAGAGGAAGAGCGCATGGATGTAGTGTGCTTTATTGGAAGAAGAGCGACAGTTCCAAAGGGAGCAGGAGAAAGGGAGCTGATCAGAGGGAAGGCAGGGAATGGGGATAAGATTGGGAGAAAGGGGGCTGTGGGGCAGGCGAGAGATAGGGAGGGTGGGGGAGGAGCAGGAGAGGAAATTAGCCAAGGGGGAGGAGGAAGTGTGAGGAGGTTGGAGAGAAGTGATGGGCTGGGAGGGAGGAAGTAGCAGGGGGAAAAAAAGTAGAGGAAGGAAGAGTTGGGGGAGAGGGGAAAAGGGGAGAAGGAGGGAGAGGGAAGGCGAGAGATTAAGACAGGCATGATGGTGGGGAGAATAGGTAATAGAGAAGAGGCAGAGTTTTTACTGTTTTTTGGTGAAACAAAAGCAACTGCAGTGTCCTTTCGTGAGATACTGGAGCTCCTTTTCAGAAAGCTTCCTAAATTTAATTAAACTTTGTTCTTGGTCCTCACACATCCATGAGGCAGAATTTTGGCTTAAATACAGTCCTTTCAGAGCCCTAGTCACTCAGTTCAGTCGGTCCAATCCTCCCAGACTGGCTGTTCTCCCTGCTCCTGTTCTCACAGCCGCTACTGAAATCGCTGATGCTAATATCACTGCTGCTGAAATCACTGCCATAATTCCTTGCTTGCCCAGATAGAATACAGAAGGACACCTGGTTGCGAGTCCCTCTGTCCATTTTGCTGCCATCCTGTTGCCTGACCACTGAGTAGGCATAAGGGAACTCTCGCCTGTCTGCCTCATGGAGACACAGCTAGACTCCCTTGCAACCCTAGCCAAGGCCTCCTCAAGTGTGTGTGTTGAGCTTGAGTGCGTGAGCAATTCGGTGGGCTAAGTCCACAGGCTTCTTTCCTCCTCGGATCGCTACTACTCCAGTCCCTCCTCCCCACTGGAAGGCTCATCACCAGGGAGGCTGCCGTGGTGCTACTGTACTGTCTGACTTCAAAAGGGGGCTATAAAGTATTATTTATTTATTTATTTATTTATTTATTTATAACTTTTTGTTAGCCACCCCCTCATGCCTACAGCATCTCGGGGCAGCTTACAGCATAAAAACACACAATAAAAATCATTAAAACAATGTTTTAAAAATACAATCCCCCCCTACCCCACCGTCCCACCCTCCCTTCTGAAGGCCTGGGCAAACAGCCAGGTCTTACAGGCTTGCCAAAATGCCAACAGACCTAGGGCCAGATGGGTTTCCTCCAGGAGAGAATTCCAGAGCCTCGGCCCGGCCACCAAGAACACCCTCTCCATTGTCGCCCCCCGCTTTACACGGGGGACCTCCAAAAAGGCACCCCTGGTGGACCGCAGGGATTGCTCTGAGGCGCGGAGGGCAAGACAGTCCCCAAGGTATGAGGGGCCCAGACCGTGTAGGCCTTTATAGATCAATGCTAACACCTTGAATAGGGCTCGGTACGCTATAGGCAGCCAGTGCAGAGTACGGAGCACCGGTGTTATGTGCTCCCGCCTTCTGGTCCCCATAAGGAGACGGGCCATCGCATTCTGCACCAGCTGCAGCCTCCAAACCAGAAACAAGGGAAGCCCCATGTACAGCGCATTACAGTAATCTAGCCTTGAGGTGATAAAGTCATGAATGAGGGTGGCCAGGTCGGGACTGGAAAAGTATGGACACAGCCTCCATACCAGATACAGCTACGGAAGGCGACCTTAGCCACCATCTCTACCTGCTGATCCAGCCATAGCCCTGAGTCCAGCATCACCCCCAGACTCCAAACCTGCTGAGCTACAGGAGGGCAGACCACCCCTATCAGGGGAGCCAGTACCTCCCTCGCCCTACCCACCACCATCACCTCTGTCTTATCAGGATTGAGTTTCAGTCTGTTCTGCCGCATCCAATCCTCCACCGCCTCCAAACATTGGGAAAGTAATGAGACAGCAGGAGCTGGGTAAGTTGAAAATGATAGGTACAGCTAAGTATCGTCAGCATATTGGTGACATCGCACCCTGAACCCTCTCACCATCTCCCCCAGGGGCTGCATATATACATTCAATAACAGCGGAGACAAGATCAAACCCTGTGGAATGGCACAGGTCAAGGCCCGGGGCTTGATGTTTCAGCACCCAGCACTACTCACTGGTTTCTCCCCGAGAGGAATGAGCGGAACCACCCTAGGACAGTCCCATCCAGACCCCCCAGGTCTCGCAGCCATCTCAGCAGCAACCCATGGTCCACGGTGTCAAACGCATCCAAGAGATCTAACAGGATAAAGTCGGGATGTGCAAAGAGAATGGGGTTTGGATGTTCGGATGTTCGGACAATTGGTCCCAAAACTTTGGGGTTGTGGGTTCAGTCCCGTGGTGTTCAGACCCTCCGAACGTTCGGAAAGTTTGGCCACGGTAGAGGCTTGGGGCACTCCAGGGTGTCCCGTGTGGGCATGGAAGGCCACCAGAGACACAGCAGCAGCAGCAGGAGCAGCAGCAGCAGCAGCAGAGACCAGGAAGGCTTGGCACCTCGGCTTTCCCGGGGAGGCAGGCTCGGCGCTTGGCCCCCGGGGGTGCCCGTGGCACCATGGCTGGCTATCTGAGACCCAACAGCAGCAGCAGCAGCAGCAGCAGAGGCCAGGAAGGCTTTGGGCTTGGTGGCTAGTCTGACACCCCTACTTGGTCAGGCATTGCAGGCTGCCAGGCATCGGTGGAGCAGCAGCAGACATTGGATTTCCCAGTAGCAGAACCCATGGCACAGTAGAGGCAGCAGCAGCAGCAGCAGACAGGCAACATGGCATGAGCAGCGGAAGGCAGACTGAAGCATGGTTCGAGGTTGGCAACCAGAGCAGGCAGATAGGCAGCGTGGCATGAGATGCAGTCGGGAAGGCAGGCTGGGATTTTGGCAGGGCACTCAGATAGGCTGGCGAAGACTGCAGCATGAGAGAGAGAGAGACAGTCAGATAGGTGGGCCAAGATCATCAAGCCAGAGGCCAGCTGGCAGGGTTACAGCTTCCCAATGCCACCCTGCATCATGAGGTCAGTCAGATAGGACAGCTGAGGCCGTCTAGTCAGAGGGAGAGAGAGGCATGGTGAGCACCGGGAATTGGGAGGGAGGGACAGCACCTCAGCAGCAGCAGTCCATTTTGAGGAGGAGTCCCGTCCCAAGACTGCCCCTGGCATGGAATGGCGTGTGCCACCAGGGACGGTGGGCCCCCTAGTGAAACAGGGGTAATGCCCCTCCTGGTCTCCCAAGACTCCCCTGGCTGGCAGAGGCTGAGGCTTTAAGAAAAAAAAAATTGGCCGCATCACAGTGAATTTTCGGAGCCATCTTGAAGAACCTTGTTTAGAGAAACCTTGTTTCTGCCTCTCTAAACAAAGTTCTTCAAGATGGCTCTGAACATTCTCACCAGTTGTGTGTGCGTGCATGCACACAACTGGTGACTATTCACACACCCACCCCTGAAGGCTTCCTAAGGAACCCTTCAGGGACAAAGGGGAAGCGTTCTCCCTTTATGCGAAGTGGGCAGCTAGAAGTGCCGTCCATTCCACCTAAAGAGACCCTGCAATGAAATAGTGCCACAGGGGGCACTAATTCATTGCAGGGGCAGGGCTAAAGTTCATACCCAGGTGCCCAATAGAGGTGCCCCCAGTATGAACTAAGAACTGCGTGTGCATCAGCAGCTCTTAGCCTCCTTGAGTCCCTTCCTCCCTCCCTCCCTGGACGCAGCGAGGATTGGCTGCAGCACTGAGGAGTGGAGCCGGCCCCATGGTGAGTAAATTGTGGGGCCTGGGGTGGGGTGGAGGGAGTGGGGGAACATGGTGGGAGGAGGGAGCAGGGGTGCACATGGTGGGGGGCGAGTGTGGGCACATGGGGGAGGGGAGCAGGGGG
>QEPC01012189.1:1639676-1649792 GCA_003113815.1 Sphenodon punctatus | reverse complement strand
AGCATTAATATTTGCATAATTAACTTGATTTGCATAACTATGCATGCTGGGAAGCAAATTTGCAATAGGTTTGACATAGAATCACAACTTTGCTAATCAAACACAACTCAAATCCTCTGGAATTTCAGCACCCCCCTCACGAAAACATAGGGCCTTCAGACCCCACCCACCCACAATTAATCTCCCAGGGGCCTATTTACCTCGGGTCATGGTCAGGATTGGCTGATTCTGTGAGGATTCTGCGAGGATTGGCTGATTCTGCGAAAATCACTGCAAATTGCAGCAACGCAGTCAACTCAGGTCCCTGATAATCTTGCATGGTTATGTAGAATGCATGGCACTGTCAGTCCTCCTTAATATCATGAGCTACTGGACTCAGGCTGTGACTTGGGTGTTTTACAAGGATGAGTGCCTGTGTTTTGGGTTTATAAATTATTTATTTTAAGCTTGATGTGCATGCAAACTGTGTTTTGTATGTTAACCCTGGGAACTCCTTGCTTCTGGGCTATGCCACCTACCGTTGCCCTGACTCTGCCTACTGTTGCCCTGGCTCCGCCTACTGTTGCCCTGACTCTGCCTACTGTTGCCCTGGCTCCGCCTACTGTTGCCCTGACTCCGCCCATAGGCTCGCCGACAGGCCAGCCAGCCTTACTGTCCCTCCAGCCTCAAAACCCACCAGCCACCTCTGTGTGCCACTGCACCATCAATCCATGTCCAGGGGCAGCTCGGGGAATCCCAGCAGTGGAAGGTTCACCTTTATAAAAAGCAACTGCTCCACCAACTTGGCCCTCAGTCTCAGGCGGTGTGGCAAGCAAATGTCCCCCACCATAGAGAACACCCGCTTGCTGGGGAAACTCATTGGTGGGCAGGACAAGAGACCCTTCGCCACTTTGGACAGGGCCGGCCACACGTTGGTCTTGCTGGCCCAGTAGGCCAAGGAATCACTGCTGGGATTGATGCACGGCTCCTCCTCCAGGTAGCTCTCCAGAGCGACTGAGGCGCTGTTGTACTCCCTCATGTAACTGTCCTTTGGCACCACCTCCACCACTGCCCTCAGCCATGCTGCCTGCCCTGTGGTGCACGAGCCCATTCTCGCCAGAGTGCCCTGAACATACGAGCTGCTGCTGCTGGAAATAGGGGTACTGCTGCTGCTCAGCCTGCTGCTGGTGCTGCAACTGCTAGGGCTGGGGGCAGGAATAGAGCCCACTGGCTGAAAGGCGTTGCTGCTTCCACTCCCACCATCCCCAGGGCCGTCCTGCTGCTGCTGCCGTGCACTCTCAAGAGCCCTCTCTGCCTGCCGGAGTGCGGGTAACCCGCAGTGCACCCTCTCAACCAGCTCACCCTTCCAGTGCCCATAGAGCAGTGTCTGGCATGCCACGCTGCCCTTGACCCTGGGGTCCAGCATGGTTGCCAAAACGTATTCCGCCCACTTCAGGAGCTCATCTAACCACGCCTTCAGCCCTGCCTTCAGCTTCTGCACCAGATCAACTGCCTCATCCCCCAGCTTCCTGCCCTGAGGCCACAATCCCACCCCTGTAGAAGACCATGTGAGCCAGGAGCTCCCATTCTGCCCCATCGTACCCTAGAGGTGCCCCACTGTCCATCACCAGTTGAAATTGATGCAAGGCGGCTTTCTACTCGAGAAGCCGCTCGAGAATCAGGAACGTAGAATTCCACCATGTGGATACATACTACACCACCTGGTGCACTGGGGAGCCTTGCTTGGCCTGCTTCACCTGGAGGAGGTCGCTGCCCTTCACACTCCAGTTAAAGAAACCAGCCAGCTTCCTCCCCTGCTTGATCAGGGAGTTATGGGTGCCTGCCCCAATCCCCTTCTCCCACAAGCCCAGAGCATCCCTGACCACCAGGTGAACGGTGTGTGTGGCGCAAGGGATGCTGGTGAAACCCCCCTCATGGACTGCCCTCAAGATGTTGGCCGCATTGTGCATCATCACACACCCCTTGGTGAAGGGCACACCTGACGTGACCCACTCCTTCACCATGGCGGTCAGGGCTGCCTCGATGTTCCGAGCAGTGTGGGGGCCATCCATTACTTCTGCCTGAAGCAAGGCCCACCTATGCCCTACTTTGGGACCCCTCCTGCCACTCCAAAACACTGCCTCTAGGTCCTGCCACCAGTGCACCATCACTGCCAGGTAGGCGTGCTGTACGTTTAGGCTCGAACTCAGGTCTGTGGTGAAGTGGACGGTGGCACCCATAGCCCTCGCCAGCTGCTTCCTCACATTCTCCTTTAAAGCCCAATACAGGGCTGGCACCACCTTCCAACTCAGGGTGGTGTGCAAGGAAAGCTTAAACTGGGGGGCCAGGAACCCAATCAGGCTCCTCAACCCCATGTCCCCGACCACTGAGAAGGGCTGTCCATCCAGCGCTATCATTTTCCCCAACATGCACGTGGCTTTCAGTTGAAAGCCACACTGTCCTCCATGTCCTGCAGCTGCCGAAGGACTTGGCAGCTGCCCCCACCACAGCTCATCCATGGTCACTGACACTGCTGCTGCTCCCCCCTAACAGCAATACCACTCCTGGTGCTAGAGGCAGCTGTTCTAGCAGGACGCGTGTTCACTGATGGAGGCGAATGACTGGCCGCTGCAGTTGGTAACCCGCTGGCATCCACTGGCCCTGCCTGCCTGCTTAGTAGCATAGCTCTGTTGCATCCCTTCAGGTGCCTCGCCATGTCAGTTGTGCCAAGGTTGGTGAGCACCTGCCCACGCTTCACCACCTTCTTGCACAAAGTGCACTGCACCTCCCTGGGATCAGCCACCCGCACCAACTTAAAATGCGCCCATACGGGGGATTTTTTTGCCCCCTCCTGCCTTCTGGTCCGCACCAGGTGACACACCGCTCTCAGCGCTGCTGGAAGGGGCAGAACTTGGTGGCAACACAGCTCTCGGAGGGACAGCCATCGCCTCAGCACCAGGCATCTCCTCTGCAGGACTAGTGTCTGCCTCGCTGTCCCCAATCTGAGTGATGNGGACTAGTGTCTGCCTCGCTGTCCCCAATCTGAGTGATGTCCCCCCGCGAAGGGGAGCACTGGGACCTTGAGGCTGATGGACTGCCCGCCATCCTGCTGCCACTCTCCCTGTGCTCCCTATAGCTGCTGCTGCTGCTGCTCCTCTCCCTGTTGTCATTGCCTGGGGATCGGGCCCTGCCTCTAGCATCTGGGGTGGGATCCACCAGCCCTAGACTGCTGGGGATCACCTCAATAATGGGGGACATTGATAGCCCTTGAGGAACATCTGACCTCGAAGCACCTGCTGCACCAGCTGCTGCAGCCGCAGCAGAGACAGCCTTAGCCTCCTGGAATGCAAGCCTTCCAGTGCCCTGCATGGCACTGGAGGACGCTGGCAAGAGGTGCCACCAAACCACATCCCGACTAGTGCCACTTCTGGGAGCCTATGAAGCCTGACTGCCAAAATCAGGCCTGTGCAGTTTGGGGCATGGTGATGGGCTCGAGCTGCTGCTGATGCCTGATGCCACTCCACTAGCACGGCTCCTGCCACTTCTGGCACGTGCCCCATTGTCCGCCTTACGGGCAGCAGACTGGTCTCTCCTGCTTCCCTTCTCCATTTCTCCCACCCAAAGAATGCACATGAAGATTTTATATATATATATATTATATATATATATATTTATTTTTATTTATTTATTCAAATTGGTAATCTAACATTATATATATCTACACTATAATAATAATAATAATAATAATAATAATAAAATAATAATAATAATAATAAATAAGCTTTTATATAGCGCTAGCGATGTACCTGGCGCTTTACAGAGAATAAGATAGACATGGTCCCTGCCTGAAAGCTTACAATCTAAAGACAGGGGGAGGGGAGACAGGGAATAGGGGAACAGAGGGAGAGACAAGGGATGCAACATTCATGAGGATGCAAGAACTCAAGTATACGTTCTTGGCTTGGTTACAGTAAATTGGGAGTTTGCAGATAACAGGTGGGGGATAATCCTGGGTGGGGATAATTAGCAGGAGTTACAAAGGGTAGAGCGGAAGAGGTGGATGTTGAAGAGGGACTTGAAGGTGTGGAGTGTAGGAGCAAGGTGGACGAGGGCAGGGAGGGAGTTCCAGGCATGCAGGGCAGCGAGGGAGAAGGGACGAAGGTGGTTGGGGGAGCATGGGAAGTGTGGGAGGGTGAGAGAGGGGATGGAAGATGAGCGGAGTGCTCAAACAGGGGTTCGGAGGGAGATCAGGGCAGAGAGGTGTGGGGAGCGAGGTTGTATATATATACACACACGGGGGGACATAGACAGCTCACAACAAAACAATACAGGGAGGGGTACAAAACTGAAATAAGACCTAAATCAATCTAATGCTGCTCTAGATATATCCAAAAACAGGGGAAGGGAATCAGGGATGGAATATATACAGGGAGGAGGGAAGGATTCAATGGAGGGTAGGGAGAAAACATGGGGAGGGTTAAAAAATAAAAATAACAGCAAAATATATCTAATCTAATCTAAATAAATGAAACTGTGGAGGTAAATGTGTGGAAATGGATGAAATAGCAGGAGGATGGCAATGAATTGGGAGGTACACAAACTGCTGGGAGAGGGAGACTTCTGAAAACGCCTGCTGACAGGCTGATCAGTGGCTAGCTCAGAAGAAGTTGGAAGAGGGGAGGTCAATGACTTTTGTTAAGTGCTGCGCCTGCCTTACCACAAGCCTCATTGGCTCCGTGCAGCTTAGCCCGTGGCCAATTGCAGACTGCGAAGCTAGTGGTCTGAGGAAAAGAGGGATGGTGATTGGGCAGGCTGGCTGCTAGTCCAAGCCTCTCCACCCCTGGCACCAGGAAGTCTGCTCCTCAGTTGCCCCCCCCTCCCTGGGCCTTCCAGTCCTGTTTTTCCCGACCAAATGCACCCGAACTCATCCGAACATGGCCAAACTGTTCGAGGCTTCGGGCGTTCGGTTCGGCCATCCGAACTGGCCAAGTTCAGGCCGAACACCAAACACCCAAACCGCATTCGCACATCCCTACTATAAAGGATTCGTTCCTTTGCCCTCCCTCAGAACAGTACATTTTGGTACAATGAAGCGCTGTGTCTTTCTTCTCTACCCCTTCCTATGAATCTCCTGCTGTTTGTGCCTTGACACAGGCAGACCCCGACCCCTCCCTCTCTCTTCTAACTTAGGAACTTCCTTTAGCTTCCCCGAGCTGTTTCAGGAGGGGCGGGGTATTAATGTGAGCAAATAAATAAATAAATAAGAAACTAACCCATGCTGCATCCTTGTGTAACTATCTAATTGATTTGAGTGTCTCATTGTATGATTATTGCCAACGATTGCCTCTTTTGCTTCTTTGCACCCCTGTTTCATCCCCACAATAAATTGAAAACACTATGTTGCCCCCTAAGGGGTCTCTCCCCTCTTTTTAATTCCCTTGGTGATGCCACCAATTTATACTCAAAAGATCCCAAACACCCGTGTGCCTATTAAAAAAGGCGAGGTTAATTCCCCAAATTGGGCATTTTTGAGCCCACGCCTGGCCACTGGGACCCACTCCTCAGGGAGACCCAGTGTACATGCATGGAAAGGGGACACGTGTTAACACTTCCATCACAGAACTGCCCCATCTCAATACTCCCATTGCCCATATTCTCTTCTCCAACACCCAGTCTCCCTCTTCTCCCCTGCATCCCAGAACCCTGCTTTCCCTCCTTCTTTCTACTCCTGATGCCCCTACTGCCCCCATACCCTCTGCTCCTAAAACCCACACACTCACTGCCCCCACATCAAAATCTTCAGACACTATACTCCAGCAACTCCATTCTCTTCACACCCTCTGGTCATATCTTCACTGTTCAGACCCTCTAGCCCAAACACCTCTACTTTTCCCACAGTCACAGAGCCGCTGTTTCCAACCCCCTCATTGGCCTCCACACCTTCTGCTCACAACATCCCAATATTAGACACTCTACCCCTAAAGCACACACTGCCCTCATGCCCATCACCTCCACAGGCAAGTGACCTCCTACCTCAACATGATTACTGCCCTTATAGAAACTCATTTGCATAATTCATTTTGCTTGCAGAAATTGGTTTTCCTTCTCACAGAATTTAGGGAGAAAATAATTCAGAATACATGGGCCACATACAGCTGGACTGTGTTAGTAATCAAAAAGTAATTTCACACATATGCCATTTCTATCAAGGACTTTTGGTGAAAGTCAACACTGCTTAGCTCTACACATACATTGTTTTCTTTATCAAAAGAGGTGCCACTTTAAGGATGCCTATTGACATGTCCTATAGGGATGTGCGAACGCGGTTGAGAAGTTTGGGTTTTGGCCCGAACTCAGGGTGTTCAGCCCGTTTGCGAACACCCCGAATCCACACCAACCCCCGCCCGAACTAACCGAACAAAGTTTGGGTTCTGAACGTGTTCGGGGGGCAGGGAGGAACCCGGTTTTCCCTCTCTCCTCCAGACTGCATGGGTGAAAGGGGCACGGGGGAGCACCTCCCCCCCCACCCTGCCCAGTCTGGGAATATTTTTTTAACCCACCCCACCCCAGGGATCGCCCTACCTGGTGGTGCCGGGGCTCTGACCCCGGGTCTGGTGGCGGCGGGTCCGGCGGCGGGTCTGGAGGAGGCAGTGCTCCGGAGTGCTTCAGGCCACTACTAGGCCTTCCCGGTCAAACTGGAAGACCTAGTAGCAGCCTAAAGTGCTCCGGAACACCGCCACCGCTGGACCAGCTGCAACCACCACTGCCGGAGTCCCAGCACCACCAGGTAGGTCGGGCTCTGGGTTCTGTAGCGGCGGCAGCAGCAGCGGGTCCAGCGGGTCCAGTGGAGGCAGCGCTCCGGAGCACTTCAGGCCACTACTAGGCCGTAGCGGGCTGAAGCGCTCTGGAACACCACTGGCGGACCCAGGGTCGGAACCCCAGCACCACCAGGTAGGGCGATCCCTGGGATGGGGGGGGTTAAGAAAAAAATATGAAGCTGGGCAGGGGGAGGTGCTCCCCGGCACCCCTTCCACTCACGCAGCCTGGAGGGGAGGAGGGGAAATTGCCCCCCGCCCAAATGGGTTTGGCCCCCCCAAACCCATTCAGGCCAAACAGGCTGAACAGAACAGTTTCAGGTTTGGCCGAACCCTGAACAGGCTGAACACTGAACCCCCTGGTGTTAGCACATCTCTAATATCCTATTATACACTGAAGGAAACATCTTATGTAATGGGAACAGCTCTGCCATCTTATATCAGTAGAAAGGTTCTCCCATAATACTTCATTTCTATAATGCTTCCCCCTCCATAACATTGTTAAGATTCGCGCTTTTCTCTCAGTCGCCTCTGCCAAAACCTTTGTTCACATCCTGGCCATCTCTCGCCTTGATTACTGTAACCGCCTTCTCACTGGCCTCCCCTGCTCTCATCTTTCTCCCCTTATCTCCATCCAAAACTCTGCTGCCAGGGTCATCCAACTCACCCATCATTTTGATCATGTGCAGCCCCTCCTCTCCTCTCTTCACTGACTGCACCTCCTGAACGAATCCTGCACACACTCCTAGTCTTCACCTATAAAGCTCTTCACAACCTTGCTCCCCCTACCTCTCTGTGCTAATTTCCCTCCATACTCTCATTGTTTCAATGTCTCATTGTTTGATTATTGCCAACGAATGCCTCTTTTGCTTGTATGTACCCCTGTTTCATCCCCACAATAAATCGAAAACCCTCCTTCCCTGTCCACATCCACCTTGTCCCCTCCCTTCATACCTTCAAATCTCTCCTTAAAACTCACTTCTTTCGCTCTGCTCTGATTCTTTATCCTGCTGAGCCACTATTTCCTATACCTACGGTCTGTTTACCCTTATCCTTGCCACATGGACCTGTCTGCTGTCATTCTCATCGTAACCCAGCCAAGTACGTGCACTTGAGACCTCGCATCTTCATGAATGTTAGACCCTTGTTTCTCCCTCTGTTCCCCTTCCTATGTCTCTCCCCCAGCTCCTGTCTCTCAGATTGTAAACCCTAGGGGCAGGGACCGTGTCTATTTTATTACTTTGTAAAGTGCCGGGTACACTGCTGGCACTATATAAATGTTTGTTAATAATAAAACAATAATAATAATAATAATAATAATAATACAATCCGTGAACTCTGCTACTCCTCTATCCCCTCTCTTGCCCTCCCACGCCTCCCCTGCTCCCCTAACAGCCTTTAACCCTTCTCCCTAGCTGCCCCCCATGCCTGGAACTCCCTCCCTGTCCACATCCGCCTTGCCCCCTCCCTTCATACCTTCAAATCTCTCCTTAAAACTCACCTCTTTCGCTCTGCTCTGTCTGACTCTTTATCCTGCTGAGCCACTATTCCTATACCTACGATCGGTTTACCCTTATCCTTGCAACATGGACCTGCCTGCTGTCATTCTCATCGTAACCAAGCCAAGTACGTGCACTTGAGACCTCGCATCTTCATGAATGTTAGACCCCTTGTCTCTCCCTCTGTTCCCCTTCCTATGTCTCTCCCCCAGCTCCTGTCTCTCAGATTGTAAACCCTAGGGGCAGGGACCGTGTCTATTTTATTACTTTGTAAAGTGCCGGGTACACTGCTGGCACTATATAAATGTTTGTTAATAATAAAACAATAATAATAATAATAATAATAATAATACAATCCGTGAACTCTGCTACTCCTCTATCCCCTCTCTTGCCCTCCCACGCCTCCCCTGCTCCCCTAACAGCCTTTAACCCTTCTCCCTAGCTGCCCCCCATGCCTGGAACTCCCTATCTGCCCACATCTGCCTTGCTCCCTCCCTTCATACCTTCAAATCCCTCCTCAAGACCGACCTCTTCCGCTCTGCCCTCCCCGACTCCTCGTTCCCCTCACCTAACTGCTGCTGATACCTACCATCCAGTACAATCTGTTACCTGAGGTCTGTGTATCATATCCTCATCACACAGACCAGCCAGCCATCATTCTCGATGTAACAAAGACAAGCACTTGCACCTGGGATCTCGTATCTTCATGAATGTTACTACACTCCTTGTCTCTCCCTCTGTTCCCCTTCCTTTATCTCCCCCCTCCCCCCATCTCTCAAATTGTAAGGCGTGTCTATTCCATTGCTTTGTAAAGCACCAGGTACATTGCTGATGCTATATAAATGTTGCTAATAATAATAATAATAATAATAAATTAATGTAATGTTTAGAAATAGTTTGTGCTTGGGAAGAAGACCGTCTTACCCATTAAAACAGCTCTTGTGCAATACATAGTGAATAGTTTTTAATTGTAAAAATACTCTTATTTCCATGTCAGACTAACAGCTGACATGTAAAATAAATACCATCTCCAATGTTTGGTTGGCTGACAGAACCCTAGAGATTGCAGTTGATTCGTTTTATTGGCAGGGGCGGCTGGTGGGTTTTGAGGTTGGAGGGGCAGTAAGACCAGCAGAAAATGGTGGGTGGAGCCAGATCAATGGTGGGCAGAGCCAGGGCAATGGTGGGTGGCATAACCCAGCAGCAAGGAGTTCCAAGGGTTAATGTTGGATGGACATTACATTACTTAATCAATTAATTTCAGTTAGGTTAGGCAGGTTATAATCACCTCCTCTGCCAGGTTTAAAAGCAGGCAGACAACCTTAAACCTCACTTACAAGCAGTTTGAGCAAATACACACACACACACACACACACACACAGCAGAGGTTAAGAATACTGCTTCAGAAAGAAGGGACTTGCTGCATGTATATTGGAGGAACCCCAATCGCTGCTTCAGTAGTCCCTTCTGAAGCAGTATCCTTGCCCTCTGCTATGTGTGTGTGTGTGTGTGTGTGCTGGGGGGGAATTTCAAGGCCCATGAATCACCAGACTCACAGTTACATCTCAGGATTTAAAAACCATGCCATTTCCAGCATTGTGACCACACCTAAAAATCTCCAGACTCACAGTTACGTCTCAGGATTTAAAAAGCATTTCATTTCCAGCATTGTGAACACACCTAAAGATCTCCAGACTCACAGTTACATCTCAGGATCTCTAAACCATCCCATTTCCAGCATTGTGAACACACCTAAAGATCTCCAGACTCACAGTTACATCTCAGGATCTCAAAACCATCCCATTTCCAGCATTGTGAACACA
>QEPC01012189.1:1625926-1639376 GCA_003113815.1 Sphenodon punctatus | reverse complement strand
CGGGGGTGGGAGCAGGGTGGGTGGGAGGGATCACTTACCCAGCTACTGCTCCGGTGGTCCCCGGTGGCCCAGGCTGCAGGCAGAGGTGGGGGGGATGTTTACCTTGTTTTAAATTGCCCGCGTGTCCTGCTAATCCGGAGCTGCCGCTCTCCCCTCCCCCACCACTCTGAGCAGCAGATTGGGGGAGGGGAGAGCGGCAGCAGCAGGGAAGTGGCTGGGCTGAGTCTGGCAGCGTGCTGTTTGAATCGAGGAGAGCACAACAACGTGCCACCAGGCTTGTCTCTGAGCATGCGCGCTGGTCCCTGCCTCAGTTGCCTGGCTAAAAGCTTCTTGCCTGGGTGTTTGCATCAAGTGGCCAGGTGAGAGGTTCCATTGCGCCCATTAGGCACAATGGAAAAGGCTAGCCCCTCCCTCCACAGCACGTCCTATGCATGCTGTGAACTGAGGGGCTCAAACGCTATTGAAAATGTGATTTGGGCAGCTGAGCAGCTCAGCCTTTTTGTCCCTTCCGGGACCCACTTTCAGAGCGGCTTTGAGAGGGGGTCCTGGAAGGCAGATCACTGACAGCAGCAGGAGCCTCTGAAGCAGACGTCAGAGGCGGCTGCTGCTCTCAGAAGCGTGGCACATTTTTTTTTGTTTTTTTTTAAACTAGCAGCGGCGGGGGTCCCCCACGGCACTAGGGAGGAAGTGCCCCAAATATCCTGGGGGGGAGCCACCACTGTTTATTGGATATGAAAGAAAATGCAGATTATTTTTCCACTAGTCTTCAAGAAAATAATCAAAATGTTTCTATATTTATAACACATGCCATTTAGTTGTCTCTTGAGTATATTAGACCAGATTCTCATTTACGCTAAGGTTACTTCCCACTCTTCTTTTCTAAAAGGGATTTAGGGTGGGTGCATATTTACAGAACAGTGGGGCCCAAGTATAAATAACAATCAAGCTCATAGGCTATTGACTGATATCTTTTTGACATAAATGTATCAATTCCCAGTTGCAAAATCTGTAGAACTACCTATTGTTTCAGGTAAAACATTCCAAAGCACCTAAATGATTTGGGAAGCTAAGTTGTATTGACTTTCATGTCCTTGGCAGCACTAAGAGTTCTGACAGCCTTGCCTGTTCTGTATCTGCTAGAAACATTTCCAAAGCAGATGCCCCGTGACAATTCTACATGACAACTGTGAAATGAGTAAAAATGTATGTTCACCATTCAGAACTACAAAATGGTGTCAATGACTTCTTTATCTTTTGACGGCGGGTAACATAAATATGTCCAGCTGTCTCCTGGGAGACATAGGAAATCAGGAAGATGGCACACAAAAGGAATTTCAACAGACATGTGACAGTAACAGGTAAATTGCCTTACTTACAGTGTATTACAAGGTAAAAAATATAAAGAGTCTGAGCACAATTTCAGTTTCAGCTGTAATTTTTTTCCAGTGTTTTAAAGTTCCACCGTCTGAAAGTTAATGTAGGTCAATATAAAGGAAATTCACACAATAGGTCTATAAATGCTTCAGAACATAATGTTGATTTAAGGAGCTGCAAAGAACAATGCACTCAGACTTCATTAGGCATCTGTAGTTCAGAGCTAAGGTGGATCAGCAGGACCATGTAAATGGCTTCCTTGGTTTGTCCTTGCACTACACTTCTCTATTCATGTGAAAAGAATACACACTTAACAGTAAAAATGAAAGACAAGCCACCCTTGCAATGTAACTTTTCAAGCTGGAGAAAATGCGCATCCCCACCCACTACCCACCCACCCCCACCCACGATACATGGTCGTTTTAAAACAGACCATAGTGGGTGAGGGAATGGGTGTGCGGCCATGGTGGGTGGAAATGGATGTGTGCCTGTTCCCATGGGCACACACCTACCTCCACCCACAGAGCATCAGACATTGGAGCGCATTGCTCTGTACATGGGTGATGGATGCAGATGGGTGGAGGTGAGTGTAACATGGGAGCACACATGCATCCCATCCATCTCCTTTCACACAGGCGCCTCTACCCATCTCCACCCAGAAAAATAGCATGGAGATGGGTGGGGGCATCTTGTGTGAAAAGGCCCATGTTGCAGGGCTGAAGTGGCCCTTTTCAAATGGACACAGGTGGGGGGTGGGGGGCAGCGCAGTGGGGTGGCGGTACATGGGGGTCATTCCCACAGACTCCCACCCACCTCCACCCATCCCCATGTATGGAGCATCCAGCATTGGCATCTGTTGCTCCATGCATGGATGATGGGTGGAGGTGGGTAGAGATGGGTGTTACGCAGAAGCATTCACACACCTCCACCCACCAGCCATGATGTTCTCATGGAAGCCCACCCATCACCCCCGCACCTGCTGCAGCATTCAAACGAACACACACACACCACCCGCTCACGTGGGCGAGGGGGGCATCCATTTGAAAAGGGCCAGTGTTCCCCTATGGGTGCCCTGTAACATGTATAGTGGTTGAGAGGTAGGTAGTGGGTGGTGAGTGTTTTATGTGAAAAAGCCCAATGTTTCACACACAAGCAAAGATGAGAATGGGTATATTAAATAAACTTTGAAAATTAGAATTTCTAAGAATCTTCAAAAATAGTTTTTTAAATGAAAAAAAATTACTCTTTCAAAAAATTTTGATTTTTCAAAAACAAACATTTTGGGGTGTTGGCAACTAAAATGTAGACTGGCATGCAGTGAACTGCAGAGGGTGTGTCGCCCGACTCACTGATCCATTGGCCAACAGCACCTGGGAGCAGTTCAAGAGTCAGCGGGCTTCCTGTGGCTGTGTGACTGGAGTGGGATTGGAGCATGACTGCACGGCAAACTATCTTGACTTGGGGGCTAGGGGCCATGAGTGTGGTTATTGGAGGCCTCCTCCTCCCCCCCCCTTCCCGAGAGGTTGGGCATAAATGGAACCACTGGCATGTGGTGAACTTCAGAGGGTGTGTCGCCTGCCTTGCTGACCAATTGTCCAACAGCACCTGGGAGCAGTTCAAGAGCCGGCGGGCTTCCTGTGGCGCACCGCAGGAAAAGCACCTAAGGGCAGCACGCGCAAGGGCGTGCCCTTGTGTACACAGCCTTAGGCGCCGGCCATGAGGGCCAGGTCGTCTGGCCAATTTTGATCCAACCTTATTATGGATCTCAAGAGAGTTCATCCCTCCCCTTCCCCATCCTTGCTTGAATATCTTCCCAAGAAAAGCAGGAGACGGGAGTCCTCGGATCCCCAGGTGGAACCCTTAATCCTACATAATAGATTTGATTGTCTTTTAGGAGAAGGGGATGACTTGGGTTCGTTTGAGGGTAATGTAGGGACAGGGGTAGGTTTTGACCCCCAACTAGAGAGAGGGAAGGCTCCGCTTGACTTGGAGATCCCATTACAGGAATCTTTGATCTCCCAAACTAGGCTAATTGTCAGCACTGTGGCTTTATTTTTTCCAGTTATCGGAGATTAGCGATTCCTTGGCTCGGGTCAGGGAACAACTCAGAGGTATTATGGATAGATTTGATCCCTCCTCTGTTGGTGGGGTCAAGATTCCAGTTAAGGACAGATCCACAGCAGGAGGAGGACACTCTGAGAAAAGGCAATTTAATACCAATAGACTGCCTGGTACCACCTATTTATCAGGCAAACAAAAGCTACCTAAGGTAATTGTTCCTAACGCGGTCTTGTTTAAGGTCACTAGGGATTACAATAACAGTATTCCCTCATGGAAGTATGACTCGGAGATTGTCACTAATTTATCTTACCTGTTAGATAAAGAGATCAACCTGGGGGCTATCAGTAAAGTGGAGCATATCCCTTCCCATTCATGGGGTTACCTTCTTCAAAGCCATATTTAAGGTCAGAAAATATCTTAAAACTAGGGGAGTCTCTATAGATAGGGTGGTTGTTCCCCAGAGGATAGCAGAGCATCGACTAGGTGACTTTACTCCTAGCCCGGGGAGCTTGGCTCCTCCAGCTAAGTTCCCCTCCTTGAGATCTTTCAGTCAGGAGGTTGTTAGTGGGGGGGAAGAGGGTAATCCATCCCAATTTGAAAAGATGGAACTGGCGGAAGTCCCAAATGGAAGGGGGGTGCAGGGCCAGATCTCGGAGGACCTTTTGCTAGTCGAACTTATGCCTACTGTTTATCAGGAGGCCAGAGAGGTCATTAGGAAGACAAGTAAGGATCTTTTAGACTTAGGGGGGAGATCTTTATTACCTAGTGTCTACAGTAAGGATGAGCTCCTTTCTAGTCCCCATAAAGGGAATCTGGATGTTGCCCCTTGTAAAGAACATTTGGTGAAGGAACTAAGTGCTCATTTACTTGATGCTACAGGTTCAATAGATATGGACCCTGTACACAGGGCTTTTATTCATCTTCAAGTTATTGATCAAGATATTATTTTTCAAAAATTGGAGCGGCTTTGTAAGAACATCAACATAGAGCCTATGGAGTATAAGGCACCAGTCAATACTGCCCATATGCCTGAACACAATCTCATGGTTCTGACGGTGGCCCGCTCTCGATCCTGTAGAGGAAGGAAGCCCAGTTAAAAGGGATGGAGCAATGACCAAACGGAATTTATTAGTGGAAGGGCTTCGGGATAGCAATTCAGTGCTATTGGAGTCCACCCCAAATAATTGTCAATCTTTTTCGGTTTTTTCCTTCAGACCCAATCCAGCTGTAAGTACAAGCCCGAATGAGGTGGCCTGACTTAGTATGAGTATGAATAACCAGCTATGCTTTAGGGCAGATGAAACCATGTCTTTTGGTAGCCAGGCTTACCCCCAGCGGGTCAATGTTCAACCCACTTCTGTTCCTTTTAGAATTGCCTCATGGAATATCACAGGTATCAAGAGCAAATTGAGGGATCGGGACTGGTTAGATTATATAGCTAAGTATGATTGCGTATGCCTTCAAGAAACCTGGTTGGGAGAGGGGGAACAGGTATATGGAGATATTGGGGCAATTATAGGAAGGAGTACCATGGAGGACAAAAGCTAGGACTCAGAGGACGGGTTTCGGGAGGGTTGATGATGTTGGTAGTGGAGGCACGTGTCAAATCTTTTATAGTTCTCCCCTCTGACTATCCGGAGTTTCAGATTGTGCTCATTGGTATGCAAGACCAGACCCAATATATTATTTATAATGTGTATATACCCCCCACCTCCCCGCCTCACCTTATTATAGAGCCACTATATGGGAGATGCTGAGGGCTTCGATTGTTAGGTTGAGAGACCAATTTCCGAGAGCCTGTATCGTGGTAACTGGCGATTTCAATGCCAGGATAGAGTCTAATAATGGCAGCCCAGAGATAGGTTTTGAGGATAGGGATAGCGATGTTTCCTTGCCTTTGGATCGTCAATCCAGGGACAAGATTGTAAATGAAGCAGGGCGCTTATTTTTGGCATTTCTTCAAAATTTGGACCTATCAATTATCAATGGCAGAGTAGTAGGGGATCTGGTAGGGGATTATACATTTGTTGGTCCTCTTGGCCAGAGTGTTGTTGATTATTTTCTTATCGATATGGCCAGCTGGGAAAAGATCCTTAGCCTTACCTTAGATGCCCGCCCCGAAAGTGAACATAAATTACTGGAATTGCAATTCAGAGAGCTGCCCCATTCAAATAAAAAAAAGGTTAAATCTAAACAAACTTCTCCAAGTTGGAGGATCAAGAAGTGGGAGTTTGTACAGCTAATTGGCAAGGTCTTGGACCTTTGCAACACAGCCAAGGCGATTGAATTTCAAAAGGTATGCCTGAGCAACCACAGCCAATAATTGCCAGTTTTTCGGAGATCACGAAATATTTTGTAGAAATCCTATTTTTAAGGGCGTATTATCCACAACCCAGACATTATATCCCTTGGTTTGATGAGGAGTGCCAGACCACTAAAAGGCTACTTACGTTGGAGAGGAAGAAGGGGATATACAACCTCAAACATATTAAAGAGCCCACTTATATATATTTGAGGAAGGAATATAAATCCCTCTTTAGAACTAAAAAGACAGCATATTATAATAAAATATGGGCCATTTTGATGGTGGTAGGTAGGACGGGTGATCTTGGTCTCTACTGGAAAACACTCAATCAGATTATTAAGTCAAACCAACAGTCTAGGGCAGCATCTGTTGCCAATGCCTCGTGGGAGGATTTTTTTGGAACACTGTACAAAGAAAAGTGGCTAGATAATTTGGACCTAAATAAGAATGTAGATAGCCAGATTAGCCATATGGAGCTAAAAGTCTGCTTTCAGGAGACTGAGTTGAAGGAGGTGATAAGGGCCCTAAAGCCTAATAAAGCACCAGGCCTGGACCTGGTGAGAGTGGAATTGCTACAGGTTGCCCCAGATTGGTGGGCAGAAATTCTGAGCAGACTCTTCAACAATATAAGGAATGAAGGTAAAATTCCAGATAACTGGAGAGTCAGTTGGATTGTTCCAATGTATAAGAAGGGGGTTCGTATGGACCCTGCAAGCTATCAGCCCATAAGTCTCCTTTTAGTCCCTAGTAAGTTGTATGCTACCAGAAATTTCCAGCATTTGCAGCATTGGGTGGAAACAAATGACAAAATCCCTAAAGAACAATTTGGCTTTCGGGCAAATCCATCCACCAACAATTGCTGCTTTATAGTAGCACATTTGATGACTAAATATGTCAAGATTAGGAGGGGTAAGCTTTTTTTTGCATTCATAGACTTTACTAAAGCCTTTGATTCCATCCCCCAGGAAAGACTTTGGGCCAAGCAAAGAGCTATGGGTCTGGATGCAAAGCTTCTCTCATTGGTATCTATGATGTATAGTAACAACATGGCAAGGGTTAAAAGAGGCATGGGCAATAAGTTGAGCACAGCCATTGCTATCAATAGAGGGGTTCGCCAAAGTTGTGTTATTGCCCCCCTCTTATTTAATCTATACGTGGCAGATTTGGTGGAGTTTATACAGAAGCCTGAGGTGCACCCTCCTAAAATTCAAGCAGAAGCCATCTATGCCCTCCAGTTTGCCGACGATCTGGTTTTATTTTCCCAGACCAGCAAGGGCTTGAAATATTCCTTGAGGGAGTTAATTAAATATTGCCAGATTAATGGTCTTACTCTCAATGCTGGGAAATCTAATATCCTTCCAGTGGGATGTAAGGTTCCATCTCCAGATTGGAAAATAGGAGGTTACTCCTTTAAATTAGTGCGCTCAGTTACCTACCTGGGCCTCACTTTTACTTCTAGAAGCGCCTGGGCAGCGCATCTACAAAAAGAGCCATTCAAGCTAATAAATCAGCAGCCAGCCTTCTGAAAGCAGCATTTGTTTCTTACAGGGTACCCATTTCAGCAGCATTGCAAACTTTTTGCCATAAAACCCAGCCAATGTTAACCTACGGATTAGAAGTTATTCCTTACCCCGATACTACTGTACTCAAAAGAGTACAGAACCAGAGTCTGCAGAGGTTTCTCAAGGTGGGAACCAGTATCCCTGGGGCAATCTTGAGAGACGAAACAGGGATGCCTTCCATAGAGCATCAGGGGAGAATGGCATTGTTGCATTTTTTGATAAGACTGCTTAGCCACCAGCAGAGGACGCTTTCGGTGCAGTGTGCCACTGAAGAATTAGCATACTCCGGGTTTAGGATGTACCTATGGGTTAAGTATTTGGGGTTGCTATTAAGTAAGTTGGGATTCTCCTTCCTATATTTCCAGGGAAAACCCACCCAGTTCATTAAAAAAGCGATAGTTTCAAGAGTATGGGAAATGGAGGACCTACAAGATCTAGCCTCCATAAAGAAATGGAAAGTCTCTCCCGAATATGGGTTAATCAAAACAAATGTTGGTTTGGCACCTTATTTGGATACCCTAGCCAACCAAATATTGAGAAGGAATTATACGCTTCTGCGACTGGGTTTGATCGACACTGCGGTTTCGGAAGGGCAGTACAGTAAAATCCGATATGATCTTCGGTTGTGCACCTGTTCCCTGCATGAGATCGAAACAGTCGAGCATTTCATCTTAAGATGTCCATATTATTTTACGCTGAGGGACATATGGGTTTCCCCTTTATTGGAAAACAGGAGGGGAATGGAGGAGGCAGCCCAACTCACTTTTTTGAAAACATTATCACTGGGGGTAAACATGACGGCAATAGCCACATTTATTGGGTTGGCCATAAAGAAGAGGAAAATGATAGGGCTTCAGTTGGAAAGTCTTGGGATCATCCCCAAGGATTGAATCTTTCTTTCTTGATTTTGTTTTGGGATTTTACGGCCTTGCCTTATCTCTGGGACATAGGCCATCTGTCCTATGTGACAGTAGTACTATGATTTGGAATTGCTATGCTATGGGTGTTATCGCTCGGATTGTGGCCAACTGATGTTCCGGCATTGTTTATGGTAGAGGGGGGAGGTAAGGGGGTTGGATTGAGGGTCTTACCTCATGTATGATTTAGGCCCAATATGAGCAGAAACAGGTGCCTATTGGGAGGATAGGGAGATATAGTAGTAGCTTTGGGGGATGATCTGTCCGGTATGCTTGTCGAATTGGCGATTCTGAATTTCAAATGTTTTACTTCTGGATCGGATCATGAGGGATCAGAAACAATGGGAGTTATGTTATTGCATGTGGCATGTGCCGGGATCTTTTCCCGCCCTGAAATTATAAAAGTGTTTGTTAGACGAAGGTGGAAATTCCATCCTGATTATAAATTTGTATGATGTATATGTTTAATGGTTTTATTTGAGTTACAGGGACTTGTGCCCTGGTATGTGTGTCTTTTTTTTCTTTGTTATTGCGATGGGCTATGGCGAAAGCTGAATGCCTTATTAATAAACTAACTAACTAAACTAAAATGTACCAAGAAACATTTGACAACTGTACATTTTCATGAAAATTGTGAATTATGCAACAATATTTCACATTTCCATTTTAAGCAATGTAAAAGAAAATATAGAACTTTTTTTTAAAAAAACCACCACAAATTTTAAAAATCAGTCAGCTCTACGGACCATATATTTCTTTGGCTCCTATTTGCATTAAATCTCCATACATTTCTTTATGGGATTCATAGCATGGTTTCCAAAGAATATTGTGTGCAATTGATGGACAGCTCTGATATATAGCTTTTAAAAGACATCGTAAATATATTATCATCTTTGTTACTAAAAGTGGATAAGTGTTTCAAAAGAAAACTATTTAATAAATAGATATCCATATAAACCAGGGATGGGGAGCCTCCAACCTTGTTGGGATCTGTTCGTGCCACTACTTGTGAGCAAGATCCATGCCTGTCCTGGCTGGTGAAGGCTAGTCAGGAGACGTTATGGCCATTGCTGGCTGGAGTGGTTAGTGCCTCCCTTCGGGAGGGCAGGGTGCCTGACTGCCTAAAGGAGGCTGTGGTTAGACCCCTGCTCAAGAAACCATCTCTTGCTGCTGATGCTCCTGCCAGTTATCGGACGGTCTCTAACCTTCCCTTTTTAGGGAAGGTTATTGAACGGGCTGTGGCATGACAGCTCCAGGAACACCTGGACTGCACTGGTTTCCTTGATCCCTCCCAGTATGGGTTTCAGCCTGGGTACGGTACAGAAACGGCCTTGGTGGCCTTGGTTGACGATTTCCATCTGGCGTTGGACCAGGGTCGTCAAACCTTACTGGTCCTGCTAGACTTTTCAGCTGCATTCAACACAGTTGATCATGAGGTGTTGGTGACTCGCCTGCAGGACCATACCGAAATTGACGGAACGGTCTTGGACTGGTTTCGTTCAATCCTGGCCAGGAGAACTCACCGGGTGAACTTGGGGGAGTGTACGTCTTCCCCCCGGGACCTCACATGTGGAGTCCCACAGGGTGCCATTCTGTCCCACCTCTTGTTTAACATCTATATGCAGCCATTAGGGGAGATCGTGAGGAGGTTTCAGGGCATGCAGTGTCATCAGTATGCTGATGACACTCAGCTTTACCTCTCTTTTTCCATTGACCCAGGCCATGCAGTCTCCTTATTTTCCCAGTACCTGTCAGCTGTGGGGGCTTGGATGAGGTTGAGCCATCTGCAATTGAATCCTGACAAGATGGAGGTGATGTTTGTGGGCGAGGCTTGTGGGACCTGGGGGTGGTTGAATCTTTGTTGGGGGGGTTCGCCCTCCCATGGTCTCTCAAGTGCGGAGTCTGGCTGTGCTCCTCAATTCACGGCTCAGCCTGGAATCTCAGGTTGTGGCTGTGGTGGGGAGTGCGTTTTGGCAGTTACATCTTATCCGGCGGCTTCGGCCATATCTCTCAGACTCCGACCTCACCACTGTCATCCATGCCTTCATCACCTCGAGGCTGGATTACTGTAATGCGTTCTACGTGGGGCTGCCTGAGAGGCTGGTCCAGAGGCTGCAGCTGGTGCAGAACACCGCGGCCCGTCTCCTTACGGGGGCGGGTCGCAGGGAGCACATGACACCAGTGCTCCGGGCTCTGCACTGGCTGCCTATAAAGCACCGGGCCAGGTTCAAGGTGCTGGTTTTAAACTTTAAAGCCCTTCACATCCTGGGCCCTGCTTATCTGCGGGACCGCCTCACTCCCCATGTGCCCGTGTGACCCTTGAGATCATCCATGGGAGCCTTTTTGGAGGTTCCCCAGGTGAGGCGGGTAGCCACCGATGTTAGATCTTTTTCAGTGGCCACCCCGTGCTGTGGAATTTGCTCCTGGAGGAGGAGGCTCAGTTGGCTCCCGCTCTCCTGCTGTTTTGGTGTGTATGTAAGACCTGGCTGTTCCATCAGGCTTTTGGTGAGGGGTAGGGGTGGGGGTTCCACACATATTGTATTTTTAAATTGTGTTAAACATTTTATATTGTTTTATTGAGCGTCGTTCACCGCCCCGGGCTGCCCTGTGGGCAGGAGGGGTGGGATATAAATTTTATATAAATAAATGGGCCACATTCAGTTTCTTTCCAAGTCATGGATCTGCCCCAGGATCCAGTTCCTACCCTCAAGCACTGAAAGAGCGAACTCAGAAGAGGGAGGTGAGGGAATGCATTAAGGATAGGGATGGATCAGTCCATATGGATCTGTACCCTCCCCTTTTTCTCCCTAGCCTGAGCACATATTTAAGTATGCTCCAAACTGAGGTTGTACTAATTTTCAAAGTTACCTCCAAGAGGGAAAAGGTTCTCTAATTCTGACATAAATATTTCACTATTCAGACTTGAGAGTGAGCAGAAATTACTCCAGTGGACAGTTTCTGTGGCCTGTGTGGTCATGGTTACATTTCTTGTGGGGCAGGTGCCCATATTTAAAAATCACCATCACAACTGGCACTCCACATTGGCAACTCTAGCATAGAATTCAAGCATTATTGAATGGGTCCTTGTGGCAGAGAATTCCTGTTCTACCAAGATTGTCCTTCCCAAACTAGAAGTGACCTGTAAAGAACTTGTGATGAGAACTTCCCAGGTCTTTGTGCCATATTCAACACCATAGTTTCTGCTCATGGCTTGTATTGACTTAATAGGCACCTGATCAAACTCAAAGAGTGGAGGTGTATAATGCTGCTTCCTATTTGGTACTTGGTTATTTCTATTTCTAATGCTGTTACCTTTCACTCCTACTCATGAATGACCCCATTAAAAATAATCTAAAACTATTTCAAAAGCATTTAACTTAGCAAAAAAATACTTTGGTCTGCCAGGGGTGCCTTCCTGGAGGTCCCCCATGTTAAGCGGAGGGCCACGATGGAGAGGGCATTCTCGGTAGCCGGGCCATGTCTTTGGAATTCTCTCCCGGAGGAAGCTCACCTGGCCCCAAGCCTCCTAACATTTTGGTGGGCTTGTAAAACCTGGCTGTTCATCCAGGCCTTTGGGGAGGGTGCGAGGGTGGGATAGGGTTTTTATTCTCCCCGTTCTTTTTTTTTTTTTTCTTATCCCTGGATGTTTTAATTGTTGATGTTTTAAAGAAACAAATGTTTTTATGACTTTTTCATTGTACGTCGCCCCAGGATGCCGTAGGCATATGGGGCAACTCATAAATGTAAGAAAATTAATAAATAAATAAATTATAGTGTCCATATTTGTTTCTTCCCTGATTATTTGTTAGTAAGTACATTGTTTAATCAGAAAATCAGTTTTCTGAAAAATTTCCTTCAAAGAAAAAACAAGGACAGAAAGACACAGGAAATATACAGTATATAGAAACACATCCCCCCAAATAGTCTGTTTTGCAACATCCTTGAGGTTTCAGTTCTGCCATGCTGATAGCGGCCTCAAATCAATTGTGTGGGTGGATAACTGTCTTGGTGGATGGGGGTTGAGTAGACAAGGACCCATATTCAGCTGGAAAACTTTTTTTTTTCAATTAGAAAGCCATTTGCATGAGTAAAGAGGATGGTTCAGAAAGCCATAATTAACCTTCTTTGAGTGTGATTAGGCTGAGTACATTTTGAATAGCCATGATGAAACAAAGAATAATGTATTTATTTGTGCTGGCTAGCAACAGGGAACATACAATTGAGATATTGCATCAGATTTGCTGCTGCATCCCATTAATACTGGGTCACAAGAGAAGGGGCTAACAGCTGGTAAACTTTTCCTGGTTCTCTGCATTCCACTCAGAGCAGGTAGAGAGGCTTGGGGACTCTAGCAGTGGGACATGATGAATTGGCAAAAAGGTCATAGACAAACGAGAGATTACTAAAATGGTTTGTGCATTGACCACTATCTACACCCACTCCTCCAAACCACCAAAAATTCTCCCTGGTGTGAGTGCTGCTAGTCCAGAAAATAGCAGGCAATAAAGACCGTGGCCCTGAGTGGAACAGAGCTGAGAGTCAAGCTTATTGTTTATAACTGATGATTGTTAAAGCTAAGGATTTAAACAAGCATCCCTGGGAGTTCTGGTTTTGGCTCATGCTGTCGCCTAGGGATGAGAGAAGAGGAAGTGTTCCTGTTCCAAAGGGAAATACCGACATTTTGGGAGTGCTTGAGAGTGTCTATCAGTAGTATGTAAGTTTCTGGTGAGTCTGCACTTCTGCCATTTTTTGATATTTTTGTCACTTTCCAGGACTTTTCATCACTTTTTGTCACTTTCCAGGACTTTTTCATCACTTTTGGGGAATTTTACAACAGTTTTACTACAGTTTAACAGCACTTTGATGGCAATTTCCAGCACTTCCCCAGCGCTTAGCCAGCAAGTTTTTATTTCCATTGCCCCGGGGGTGTGCACAAGGTGCACACAGGACTTGGCATCAGCCCCATGGCAGCCCAGTTCCAACTTGCAAAGTTGAAAGCCCTTAAAGTTTCCACGGGAAAGCCAATAAGTTTCCGCATTGTACAAATCTTACCCTACTTCCAATGGAAACAGCACTCATTGAGATTTCGGGCCTACTCTTGCCTAGTATTATGATTATTATTATTGTTAGCAAGCAGCATTTATATAGCACAAGCAATGTACCTGGCACTTTATAAAGTAATGGAATAGACACAGTTCCTGCCCTAAAGCTTACAATCTGAGAGACGGGGG
>QEPC01012189.1:1602959-1623716 GCA_003113815.1 Sphenodon punctatus | reverse complement strand
ACACACACACACACACACACACACACACACACATTGGATACCTGTCTCAATATAAGGCCACCCACAACCACAGGAGACTGAGCATGTGCGCTCATGCTCTCATCTGTTAGAGTCTCTCATGCACACTCACCCACATAAACACTGCCTGACTCAATGTAATGCCACCCAACAAACACAGGAGACTGAGTGTAGAGTTAAAATCACAATTTCGCCCAGTTGCTGTTTTCAGCAGAACTTGTGGTTCGGACTTCGATCGGACCGATCAGAATTCAGATTGGACAAAATATTTTTTTGCATTTAGTACAAGCACAAATTGTTCGATCAGAATTCCAATCAAAATACCAACAGCCATTCCATTTTCGTGGAAGTGTTCTGCGAAAACAAAATGGCTATTTTAAATTGGTCACAGCTAAGTAAAGCAACATGCCTCATTTCCTGTTCCAATGTCCTGGTCTGCCTGTGGTATCCTTGTTTCCAGCCCTGCCTCCACCTTGCCCGCCTCTAGACTTCTCAACCCTGCCTCTGTCTGGACTGCTCTCTTGGAATTTAATCCCTAGCCTGTCTCATCAAATTCAAGGTTTGGATTGCTCCTACCAATTATAGTGTGTGTTCCTGGTCTGCTTTGACCCTGCCTGGATATTATTATTTATTACTATGCACATGCTACAGACCTGATTCTGCCTTTATTTTTTCTTTCGACTTGATTCTGCCACCACTCCTGGCCCAGACCCATTCCTGTCAGCTCTTGTGGGCCCTATGGCCTTGACACTTGCTAGCATTCTTCCAAAGAGTCTATTCTCTCAGAGTCAAGTCAAAGTCTGTTCCTGAATCCTCTGGCCCATATCCACCTTGGTGCATCAGGCCAGCATGACCAAGACACATCAGTTTCATTGATCAGCACAACATCCAACTGTCACTGATTTTCTCCATCCCATTCACAGCTGGGTGGACTAGAGATGGCCATCAAGTGTGAGGACATGCAAGACTTGAATTCACAGACTTTAGGAATGTAGCCAAGTGCCCAAATCTCTAAGAGTATGCCCCATAAAACAAATAGCATTGTACCAGTATAAAACCCATATAAATTAGAGGAAAATTAAGCCTTGTGCATGAACCATTCATAATATAATTTCAAGAACTCTAGCATTTACTGTATAACAGCATTTGACCTTACAGTGGCATTTCTTGTGCTTCCAATAAAAATGCTACAGAAAATTTAACAGGCTCATGCAGTAAATGTTGATGTTTCAATACAACCACCATACACAAACAGAAAAATCAATGAGCTTTGGTTTGCCTCATATTTGAACTTAAAATTTGATCATATTTATTTTGTTAGATTAAAAAAAATACTCCCATAAGCATACTGCTGGTTATTTCCCAATAGTGACCCTATGATTAAGGTAATGAACACCATTGTAATATTATGCAAATTGATTCCAAAATATGCTGTCAAATGATGAGAGGAAAATGATTACAAATTTTTGTTTTACTTGTTCTAGGGTAAACATTAGTAAACTAATTATAACAAACACCTCAGCTACAGTTTCCATGAATGGAGAAAGGATCACTGATTACTAATATTGTCTTTAGTTCTATTTGATGAATCATGGTTAATTATAGTATAATTAGGTAACACCTTTAGCATTAGAGAAGAAATATGCCATGTAATAGGATACAGTTTTGGAATACTGTAAAACCTAATGATTGTAAATAGAGTGAGCATGTGGTTGTTTTGGTTTTGAATATATTATAGCACTTCTATTCATGAAAGTGTTGTGCCTAATGGCTTTTGGCGAGGGAGATGGGTGGGAGGATAGGGAAGGGTGTGAGGGGGCGGGGTTGGCTTCACTTGAGATTTTACATTTGTTTTATATTGTTGTTATTATTTTATATTGATTATTTGTGTTGTTTATTACTACCGTTTTTAATATAGGTTTTATATTTTTATGTTCTACCCCCCCCCGAGCTGCTGTAGCAATCCATATAGAAGAGCAATTTATATGGTAATTGAAAGTTTATCTGTTTTATTTGGTGTTAGCTTTTATTTGTTCTTATGATATTATTATGTTTACGGTTATGCAGATTGTGCTGGCCCTGTGAATCTTATGTTTTTGTATGTTTCATTTGTTGTTAGCCACCTCGAGACACGTTAGTGGGAGAGTGCAGGATACAAATTAAAAATGAAATGAAAAAAATTAAAATAACCAAATGTACCCACGCAATCCTGCTGCTGTCATCTGATGCTGTATGGGAGCTCTTCTCTATGAAATCCTACCATCCTGGCTCCATGGGTGCTGCACACAGGCAAATCCTACAGCTGCCATCTCTGTTGTTCCACGGGTTCTGTGTCTGGTCAATCCAATGTCGGCTGCTGCTGCCAATGCTGCCTCTGCTGTCTGTGCCATGGGTTCTGTACCCCGGCAATCCAATGTCTGCTGCTGCTGCCAATGCTGCCTCTGCTGTCTTTGCCATGAGTTCTGTGCCCCGGCAATCCAATGCCTGCTGCTGCTGCCAATGCTGCCTCTGCCATGGGTTCTGCTACTGGGCAATCCAATATCTGCTGCTGCTGCCAATGCTGCCTCTACTGTCTGTGCTATGGGTTCTGCTACTGGGCAATCCAATGTCTGTGCTGCTGCTAATGCTGCCTCTGCTGTCTGTGCCATGGGTTCTGTGCCCCAGCAATCCAATGTCTGCTGCTGCTGCCAATTCTGCCTCTGCTGTCTGTGCCATGGGTTCTGTGCTCTGGTAATCCAATGTCCACTTCTGCTGCCTCTGTTGTGCCACGGGTACTGTGCCCGGCAATCAAATGTCTGCTACTGGGTGGCCATGTGATTCACCACCAGGCAAGGCTTGACCAATTTGCAGAAGAGCTTGTTGAGATCCAGCGAGTAGAATGCAAGCCTGCAATGCCTGACTGAGTAGGGGTGCCAGCTGCCAAGCCCTGGCCGGGCTTCTGCCGCTGCTCCACTGATGCCTCACAGCCTGCAATGCCCAGCCAAGAAGGGGTGCCAACCACTCCAGTCTCAGGACCCACCATCAGGGTTCTGGGGCCTACGGTTCCAGGCAGGGAGGGCTGTCATTCCCCTTCATTGTCTGTGAATGCCTCACCGAGGCCAGCCAGCCTGCAATGCCCAACCAAGCAGGGGTGCCAGTCACCAAACCCTGGCCAGGCCTCTGCTCTGCCGATGCCTAGCAGCCTGCAACACCTGGCCGAGTAGGGGTGCCAGCCACCAAGCCCTGACTGAGCCTCTGATGCTGCTCCACCAATACCAGCCAGCCTGCAACACCCGGCCATGCAGGGGTGCCATCTGAAGTTACTGTGCCCTGACAATGCAATGTCTGCTCCTGCTGCTGGTACTGCACGTCAGCCATTTGCGCCTCCCTCTTGTAGATGGGCATAGCTCAGATGATTGCACCGGTGGATGGGGACTGGGTGTCCATGAGATTCACCACCGGGCAAGACTTGCCCAATTTCCAATAGAGGTTCTTGAACTCAGTCGAATACGATACCAGCCTGCTATGCCAAGCCAAGTAGGGGTGCCAGCCACTCCAGCCCCAGGACCCACCATCAGGGTTCTGGGGTGTACGTTACAGGTAGGGATGGCTGTCATTCCCCTTCATTGTCTATAAATGCTCCACCGAGGCCAGCCAGCCTGCATCACCTGGCCAAGTAGGGGTACCAGACACTCCAGCCCAAGGACCAACCATCAGGGTTCTGGGGCCTATGTTACAGGCAGGGAGGGCTGTCATTCCCCTTCATTGTCTATAAATGCTCCATCGAGGCCAGCCAGCCTGCAACACCCAGCCAAGCAGGGGTGCCAGTCACTGAACCCTGGCCGGGCCTCTGCTGCTGCTTCACTGATTCCAGACAGCCTGCAATGCCCAGCTGAGTAGGGCTGTCCGCCACTAAGCCCTGACCAGGCCTCTGCCGCTGCTCTTCCAATGCCTGGCAGCTTGCAATACCCGGTCAAGTAGGGGTGTCAGCCACCAAGCCCTGGCCAGGTCTCTGCCACCACTCCATCAATGCCAGTCAGCCTGCAACACCTAGCCAACTAGGGATGCCAGGCAGCCACTCCAGCCCCAGTACCCACTGTCAGGGTTCTGGGGCCTACATTCCAGGCAGGTACTGTTGTCATTCCACTTCATCCAGAAGCTGCCACTCCTGTCCAAGGACCCTCTATCAGGGTTCTGGGGCCATTGTTCTGCTCACAGGGAGCTGTCATTCCATGGCATCAAGAAGCAGCCAGCCACTCCAGCCCCAGTACCGACTGTCAGGGTTCTAGGGCCATCATTCCGCTCACATTCCACTGCATCAAGAAACAGCCACTTCAGCCCCAGGAACCACCGTCAGGTTCTGGGGTCTACATTACAGGCACAGGGGGCTGTCCATCCATGTCATCTAAAAACTGCCACTCTAGTCCCAGGACCCACCATCAGGGTTCTGGGGTCTACATTCCAGGCTGGGAGGGTTGTCATTCCACTTCATCCAGAAGCTGCCACTCCTGTCAAAGGACCCACCATCAGGGTTCTGGAGCTGTCATTCCACTCATGGGGAGCTGTCATCCTACCGTATAAAGAAGCAGCCACTCCAGCTCCAGAACCCACCCTCAGGGTTCTGGGCCCTACATTACAGGCATGGGGGGCTGTCCATCCATGTCCTCTAGAAGCTGCCACTCTATTCCCAGGACCACCATCAGGGTTCTGGGGCCATCATTCCACTCACAGAGAGCTGTCATTCCACAGCAACAAGAAACAGCCAGTCACACCAGCCCCAGGACCCACCCTCAGGGTTCTGGGGTCTATGTTACAGGCAGGTAGGGCTGTCCATCCATGTCATTGAGATCTGGGGTGGGGGAAGCTGCCAAGTCCATTGGCAGCTGCATGATGTGGAGGGCGGCGTGGCTTTCAACTGAAAGCCATGCACATGTTGGGGGAAATGATTGCGTTCGATGGGCAGCCCTTCTCAGTCATCTGGGACATGGGGTTCAGGCACCTGATTGGCTTCCTGGCTCCCCAGTTTAAGCTGCCCTCACACACCACCCTGAGTCAGGCTGCCACCAAAGTCTGGCAGCCTTCAATGCCAGGCCGTGTAGGAGTGCCAGTCACCAAGCCCTGGCCAGGCCTCTGCCTCTGCTCAAGCGATGCCTGGCATCCTGCAACTCCCAGCCAAGTAGGGGTGCCAGTCACCAAGCCCTGGCCGGACCTCTTCCACTGCTCCACCAATGCCTGGCAGCCTGCAACACCCGGATGAGCAGGGGTGCCAGGCACCAAGCCCTGGCCTGGTCTCTGTTGCTGCTCCACTGATTCCTGACAGCCTGCAACGCCCGGCTGTGATGGTGACTAGAAATGGAGAATCCATCATAGAGCGAGCAGAACTGGAGGCCTGCCAGTGTGTCTGTTTAAGATATTAAACAGCCCAAACCCCCGCTAGGCCTACCCTTCACTTCAGATGGGGAAACTTCCACAACAAAGGACACATACCCATCCAAATCCAATTGCCCCACATACCACATTTCTTGAAGCAAAATAATGTCAAATGATCTAATGAAACACCCAAAATTATTATCCATTAATTTGGTTTTCCAACCCAAAATGTTCAGAGAAACTATAGAGATAAAAGACTTCCTTAGGGGTCCTGCCCATCATTCCTCCACTTCATCTAATGTTGCAAAACCCAATTGGTTTGAGGGGAGACCAAATTCCTCCATCCCCAATATCAAGAAAGAGAGAGGAGGTGCAGGCAAAGGATCCATCTTAACTGGATATAATCCTGAAGGATCAGAACCAGTATTACCCAGCACTGTGCATGACCACTTTGCATGTGCCAAACCATCCAGGAAAGTGTCCTCATGCTGAATATTTTGTGACACAACTTCTTTTACCTGCTCTGTTACTAAGACCACTTCCCCTTGAGCATGGTACCCTTCTAAATAAATAGTCATTGCAGGCTGCCAGGCATCGGTGGAGCAGCAGCAGAGGCCCAGCCCAGGCTTGGTGGTGGTTGGCACCCAAACAGGGCTGGGCATTGCAGGCTGGCATCCTACTCGCCAGATCTCAACCAAGACTTCTGCAAATTGGTCAAGTAGCCTTGTCCAGTGGTGATTCACGTGGCTAGCCAGCCACCGCCTGCCGTAATGGCGACTAGAAATGGAGAACCCAGCATAGAGTGAACAGAACTGGAGGCCTGCCAGTCTGCAATGCTCGGCCAACTATGGGTGCCAGCCACCAAGTCCCAAGCCTTCCCAGTCTCTGCTGTTGCTGCCGCTGCTGGGTTTCATGCAGACAGCCCTGGCACCACGGGCACCCCCAGGGCCCAAGCGCCGAACCTGCCTTCCTGGGCAACCTGGGGTGCCAAGCACCAAGTCTTCCTGGTCTCTGCTGCTACTGTTGCTGCTGGGTCTCATACAGTCAGCCCTGGTGCCACGGGCACCCTCAGGGGCCAAGCTCTGAGCCTGCCTGCCCGGGTGACCCAGAGTGCCAAGTGTCAAACCTTCCCAGTCTCTGCTGCTGCTGGGTCTCCGACATCCTGCCATGCCTCCCTGGGCACCCCTGTGTGTCTCTGGAGTTCCCCAAGCATCCCAGTGGGACTGAACTTTCCAAACGTTCGGGCTGCGGTCCGAACTCCACCGGACCAAACCCATGAACCTGAACTAAATTTTTAGTCTGAACGCCTGAATGCCCGAACAGCCAAACTCTGTCCTGTTTGCACATCCCTACGATATTGCCTTCTTGGGACTGACATGCTGTGTACAATCTGGAGAATAAAGTACAGTCATCCTTCAGTGTTGCAACATGGGCCTTCTGCTTCAGAGGAGCCTTCTTTCTGGAGAATAATGGTAGCTTTTTCTTCTGTATTGGTTCTGTAATTGGTTTGGATCACTCCATAAATCTCTCTTTAACAAAGAGGTCATATTTTTAAGAATTGAGCCATTGAGCCATGAGTAAATCAGGGATCCATAACTTTGGTTCAGGCTTTTCAGGTCTGTATAGGCTATAGAGAGAAAAGAGCTGATAGTTTTTAGAAATAGAAACTTAAGGAAAACAAGTTTCTCGTAACATTTTCTTTCCCTTGGAAAAGTCTGATAAACAGCTCTTCACCAGTTTCTCTGGAGCTTAAGTGTTGATGTAATGTTATGGATCATGGACCAATCAGGAATGATCCTGAGGATGGGTATAAATGTGTGACAAGTCACACATAGCGGTGACGTATGATTGTCACCAGCTCATTGGCTGGGTTTGGGTCCTTTGTGTAAGACCCTATAAAAGTAACCACCAAGATCCCTCAGGGCTCAGACGTTACCTGAGATCACATGGTCTCCTTGTATTTCTTGGCTCTGTGTAACTCCTGGTTCCTGTGATCAACCCCCTAGTCTTCTTGGATTCTGGTAAATAAACTCTTTAACTTTCTACCCTAATCCAGCTCTGTGTTAGAAGATCACCACAGTCCTGTCTAAAAGGGCTTCCCATGTCATTTATGACAGTGACCAGGTCTGAGACTTCGGGTACTTTCAGACATGATGCTAACCACCCTTTAGCCACCCTTGGTGGTTATTTATGCATGTTGCAGGCTGCATAGGGCACCAATACAGCCCTGCAACATGCATAAATAACCACCAAGGGTGGTTAAAGGTTGGTTAGCGTCATGTCTGAAAGTACCCTTCCTTGGCAAAGGATTCTTGCACACCTAGTACTTGTTCATATTGTTTTGTGAATTCCTTGCTGCTCATCATGTCTTCACATTCCTTTATCATCCTGTATACTTCAGGTCCTGCCACCTTTCAGTGCCTCAGTGCTGAAGGGTTATCTGTCAGCCTCACTGCACCTCCATCTCCTTTCACTAGGGCATTGACTTGTTCACGGGCCTGATCTAGTGCCATAACAGAGAATGGGCACGTTGTTTTGTATGCCACAAACTGCCCTGAGAAGAACTCTTGGTATGCTGTTGGGTGTGTCTGTGGTAAACAAGACATATTTTTATGTAATCGGAGAGCCACCATGCAAAGTTGACATGATGAAGGTTAAACAACCATGGCATTAGCTGCACATGTTATTCCAGATAGTTTCCCAAATTGATCCTACCAGCTGGAGTATGCAAAGTTCCAGTTCAAGAACAATTGACCAATACTGAAATTGGGGTTGTTCAGCTTTCATTTTTGCACACCAAGCTGTAAAGCCCAAATTCTCCATTTGGCAGTTCACTGTATCTGTTGTGTGTATGATGTTGCAGGATAAAGAGGGCAGCTGCTGTGAATTGATGGGCATGCCCAGTCCTAGTAAGTTTAAAAAAAAAAAAAAAAAAAGTAGTAGTAGTAATAATAATAATAATAATAATAATTCATTCTTTATTGTATAATCAAAAGGTTTTTTAACAATACAGTACATACTCGACAATCTGGTTAAAATTGTCCAACAACTAAGCTAAAAATAATACATCATCAGTCCAAAATATAAAAAGTGGGAGAATCATCCATATAGACTTTGATACAGCTTTAAATACCTCCACAAATTAATAAAACCTATTAACCCCTCTTTATATGAGGGGTCGCTGGATCAAAGTTAATAAGCTTACCACAGCGCTTTATATTAAAAAAAAATCAAAAAATATAGAATTACAAAATTATAAAAAGGAGGTCATTCCTAATAGGATTATAGCAGTACTCAATTGTCCAATTGTTTGTGCCGTAAGGACATTGCATGCATACAAAAGGTTGCAGCTGCTCTGGATATCTTCGAGTTCCTAGCATTTAAACATTTCTGAACTACCACTTCATAAGGGATGTGGAAAACAGCCGCTATGTAAATATCTTTTGCGCAGAGCGTTATACAAAGGGCAACAAAACAGTACATGGTACATATCTTCAATCTGATTTTGGGCACACAATTGGCAGTATCAGTGGGTTCGTTCAGAACCTAAATATCTCCCAACAGTTATGGCTGATGGGAATAATTGGAATCTGAAAAGGGTATACGCTTGCCTGAGTTGCGGGTTATCCCAAGTATATAAATATGAGTCTTCCAATTTATCTGGTCTCAGCAAGTAATATTCAGGAGCTATTTTTTGGTCTTGAATTAAAACAGTTGATTCCTGAAGCTCCTGGTCCAAGACCCTTCTTTTTATTAATCATTTGGTTGTCATGATATCCAGTTTACTAAAAAATTCTTTTGAGAACCCTAACTTCTGCACCACTTCCTCCATCTTTGTATTCCATTTGGTAGAGTATTGATCAGTGCCCAAGATTTTCCTAAGTGGTGAAATGCCCTGTGCACACACAACGTCTTTTACCCCAAAATTGGTTATAACAACGAATGCTCGCACCTTTATAGAGGGGACAAGAGTTTCTGCTCGCAATAAGGAGCATGGTGTACCTAACGGTACTCCCAAAATTAATCTTAAAAACTTATTTTGTGGGACCTCCAACTCATTTAAAAAATCCAACCCCCATATTGGCACCGCATACAGTAATTTCCCAATAGCCCTAGGTAGTTACAATCTCAGGGCGGGGGCAACTTGTTGTCCACCCTTTTTGTAATAAAACATTTTTAAAGCAGCTATGGTCTTATTGACTTGATTTTTGGTGTAACTAAAATGATATCACCAGCTTCCCCCAGCCGCAATAAAAACACCCAGGTACTTAAAAACCTTCACCTGTTCCAGTACAACCCCATCCATAAGCCATCTATGAGGCAATCTATCTGACCCCTTACCAGCCAGGAGAACCTTAGTTTTTGAATAGTTCACCTCCAACATTTCCTCTTTACAATAACAACTAAATCTTTCCAGTATTCGCCTAAAACCTATCTTTGTTCTAGACAATAAAACTGCATCATCTGCATACAATAAAATTGGGATGCTTCTTCGTCCAAGTTTTGGGGGGTGAAAATAGTTCTCTTGCATGTATGAAACTACATTATTCAAATATAAATTAAATAAAATTGGGGCCAGGATACACCCCTGTCGAACCTCCTTATTTATAGGAACTGCCTTAGAAAGAGGGAGATTCTTAGCGGCCCTTATCTGTAATAAATTCCTGCTGTGTAACTTTACTATAAGACAAAGAAGTTGGGGATCCAAAGAAGTACCACGCAACTTGTGCCAAAGCCTAGCTCTGCTAACCGAGTCGAAAGCCACTCGGAGATCTACAAAGCACAGATATAACTTCTGACATCTATCCTTCCAACAGGGCCCATGTCCTGTATATTTTTCAATCAGGTAAGACAGGACATGGACCTGGTCAACTGTTGAGGAGGCCCTCCAGAAACCTGCCTGCTCCGGCTCTAGGTGGTCCACCTTATTCAGCTATAATTGCAACTTTGTCAGCAAATACTTCACATACAGCTTGCCAATCACTGCTAGCAAGCTTATAGGCCTATAAGTACTGGACAGTACTGAAGGGTCACCCTTTTTATACACAGGGACAATCAGGCTAAGAAGCCCGTTGGTAGGAATCTGGCTTGTTTAATTTATGGCAGTAAAAACCGGGGCTAATAAATTTGCCCACTTCTCAGCCTGTGATTTTAAAAGCTCGGCTGAGGTAGGTAGGTAATATATTTATTGTGAAGCCATAGGCTATTACAATAGCCACACAACCGAAACAAATAATTCCAGTATCTATAATTATTTTCACATCCAAAGCCAAAATAATATTCAGTCCAGGCCGCAGATTTAACATAGCCCCTCAAATACAATCATCCAAACAAGCGTTCCTTAGCCGAATGAAAATTTGACAGAGTCTTGCGGCCACTCTTGACATTGCCAAATCTGCACAACTGAGAAGCCTCCTTACTGAGGCCCCTGAGTCCGGCAAACTGCCCAAAAGGACCTGGCTGTCTCGGGCCAGAGAAAGCTGGGCAGTAAAACAAGATATGCCGGCATGAATCAACTTCTTGAAGGTCACATAGCTGGCAGAGCCTTTTTGATCTAGGGATGCCCTTAAAACGTCCCTCTAACAGGGCAGACGGATAGACATTACATCTAAGGCAGGTGAAAGCCCTACGCAGTGTGAAATCCTGCCAAAGATATAGATAACTATTCCTCCAATCCAAAGATTGGTTAGGGGATACTCAGGGGCAACTCTCTGGCTCATTAACAGGGACATTTCATTTTGGAGCTCTTGGTCCAATAATCTCCTTTTAATAAGGGACAGAGCTCCCTCTGGGCCCAAATATCCTAGGGATTCCCTAGAGAACCCCAGGGACTTCACCACCTCCTACACCAAACACGCCCAGGAACTGTGAAGTCCAGTCCCTACCACCAAAGCAAGAAGAGAATTACCCTGGGGGGGGAAACAAGACTACCTTGACCCAATACCTCAAAAGTGATTGAAGGGCCCGAGTCCTAATAGTAAGGCTTGTAGTTTCTTGCCTTAGAATTACCTGGGGGATACCCCTAGGAACCCCCAAGATATCGGCTGAGATGACGTCTACACCCAAAGCCTTCCCTGTTTGCAACTGTGCTATTAATTCCTTGACATCATTTGGGTTAACTGGCTCCCAGTGGGGAAATTTATCCATAGCTGTAATTTCAATGGTACTAAAAATATCCATGGGGACCCTAAAAAGGGTTGTAAAATGTAACTCCCATTGGACCATTGAAGTTTGAACTGAGGCCTGGGAATAGTTGCCAAATCCCATGTCTCTAACTAGGGACCAGAATTTCCTTAGATCTCTGGTTCGTGCGGCTTCATCGAGAGTTTTCCATTGTGCTGCCCAGAAAACACACTTTTTCCTAAACAAACTCTGCCTATACTTGGTCCTAGTAAGTTATACAGCCCTTAATCTGCTGCTGCTACGCCCACCCAAGCCTGACACAGGGAGCCGGTGAGCAGGCCCGATGCAGGGCCCAGGGCAGTGATGCCACAGTGACGGATGGGGTAAGTGCCCCAGAAATGACTGGGTTTGGGGATGGGCGGAGGGGAGTGACCCTCCACCTATTCCCCAAGCCTAGGCCCAGAAAGCACCCCCCGACCGAGCTGGGAAGCACCCCATGAGCCGGGGGCTATGCATGCTCCTGGACCCCACCAGGACTGGGGGCTGCATGTCCGGTGAGCGGTGGCCTCATGACCAGTATGGTGAACACCTAAGAAACAGGAAGGTGGACACCAACCTGGTGTGGTGACCATCGTGTTTTAAGACCCCAAAGCTATTCCTTTAGTAGAATTATTATCTTAGTATGGGGACTCAAACCAATATAAAATAAGAGCTCTTATTCTCCTCTGCCTCCCCAACCCACTAAGTAGCATGCATCTAAATACAATAGAACTCAGAGTTTACAATCATTGTACCCTTCCTAGGACTGTGCATTCGTTTTAGTTATTAATAACTAAAACGAAAAAGTTATTTTCATTTTATTTATTACAATAACTAAAATGAATGGATTAATAACTAAAAACGAATACATTTTAGTATTAGTTATTCACTCTGCTGCATGTAGGTCTAGAGCACATGCTATGGCTCCAGCCTATCTTTGCCTTGCTGTAAACAGGAGTTCAGAACGAGGTCAGAAGGGAGGGGGAACCATGAGTGTCTTCTTCTCTATCCGACTGTATACACTAACACAGGAGAATCCCTCTGATAGGTCGTTCTTTGGACATGGTGTGTAAGCTTTCTGTACCCATCAGGGACTCAGCATAGCTTTGTGGGGAGGGCATGGTGAGTGTTCTTAACCTTCTGCCAAGCTGAGGAAATTTGCCAGTGTTTGTTCAGTTTCAGACAGAATGTTTGCTGGTTTTTCTCAGTCTCTGTGTGGTTGCTCTAATTCAGCCTCACTTAGGCAAATTGACAGTTATAAAAACAGATTTAATTTTCTGTCTCCTGAAATGACAAAATTAAAATGTGCTTATAAAAACAGAACACTTTATTCAAGCTTCCTGAAATTTGGTAGGGATGATCCCCTGGATAAGGGGTACAGTCTTTCCAAATTTCATGAAAATTAGATGCCAAATGAAGTCGTTGCAGCTGGAAATCCTGTTCCCTTTGAAACCAATGGGATGGGAATAACTAAAATAATAACTAAAACTAATGGGATTTTAATAAATAAAATAAAAACTAAAACTAAAACTTAGTATCTGTCAGGCTTGTTGAGGTGGAAGGTGAAGATAATGGCACTGTAACAGACACTTTATGACTATCTTCTGCCCCCAATTGCCCTCCCTTGGCTATATGCTCATGGAACATTGCTGGCTGGGCTAGGCATAGAAATGATATCGAGTTTATCTCCTATATTAAAAAGTTTCGAATTATACTCATACAGGAGACATGGACTAAGGATCCCTTGGAACTAGATGGGTATGTGGCGTTTAACCTCCTGGCTATTAACTATCAATCCAAAGGTCGATCATGTGGGGACCTGGGGTGCTTTGTGGCTCAGAATTTGACCTTACTGTCATAACCTCTCCATAATTGGCATTGGGCTTTGCAGCCAAATTTAGGACATTATCCCTGGTCATACTTACAGTCTATATCCCCCCATGTAATGCTGGATCATATAGAGAATCCATGTGGAGATCCTTGGAAACTTTAGTGGAGGATTTCAGCTATAAGTATCCAGCGGGGCTACTAATCATCATGGGCGACTTTAACGCTTGACTGGGCCTCGATGATCACTCTATGCACCTTTATTGCGACACTCTACACGATGCCTCAGGTGATTTATTAAAACCCAGAAGCTCAAAAGACACCCAAGTTAATGCATCGGGGAACAGATTGGCTAATATGGTTCCAAGCTACAACTTGCACATCTTAAATGGTACAGGATATAGTGACCCTGTGGGTGAATGTATTTATTTGGGAATGCTTGGCTCTAGTGTGGTGGACTACATATTGGTGTCCTTCACAGGCCTTCCCTATATTACAGATTTCTCTGTTGGGATGAGTCTGGTGGGTGACCATCTCCCCCTGGCACTCAATTTGTTTTCATCTGGACCCAACCTAGGACAAGATGATCCTTTAGGTTTTGAAGTCGATAATTTGGATATCCATAAGCCACTGCGATGGAATGAATCTCTCTCCTGTGAGCTTACTGAGTGGATTTCCCAGCTCCCTTCTAGTAGTTTGCTGGAGAAATTGCTCCTGTCCACTGATAGTAGCGAGACTGTATCAAAATATAATCAACTTAGTTCTTCCTTGTACAAATATATTCAGTCTCTGAGTAGGAAACTGGGGGCTTCTTACCCCAATAAGGGCAAACCCTGGTTCGACAAAGAATGCCAGTTGGCGAGAACCAGGCTTAAAGCCATGTATGGGGAGTATAGAGTGGGCTCCTCCTCCAGGCTTCCTCCCGACTTTGTGATTCTGAGGGCGGAGTATAAAAAATGAATTAGGACTAAGAAAAGAGAACATGTGGAGATGCACTGGGGAAGGCTGCTGCAGGCGGTAGAACGGAGAGATGCCAGAAAATGTTGGCAGCTTGTTAATGGTGAAACCATAGGGGAGCCAAGCCCGTCAATACTTTTGGTTGACCCGCAAATATGGGCTGAGTATTTCCATTAGTTATTTGCTGTAGATAGTAGGGAGCGACAGCGGGCTTTTTCAGTCTCTGGTATTGAGGATACTCTATCTTGGCCACCGGTTCTGGAGAACAAGGTGGAAGACCTAATAGACGCCTTTAAAAATCATAAAGCCCCGGGCCCAGACCTTATCTATATTGAGTTTACTAAAACTCATAAAGATTGGTGGATCCCACTTCTGGCTGCCTTATTTACAGCTATTAATAATTCTGGAATAATCCCTGCCGACTGGGGCAAGGTGGTGGTTGTTCCTATATTTAAAAAAGACTCCAGAACCAATCCAGCAAACTATAGACCTATCAGCCTGCTGTGTGTGGTAGGGAAGATATATGCTAAACCTTTGCTTAAAAGGCTTATGGAATGGATGCGGCAGGCTAAAGTCTTAGCCTTGGAACAGGCAGGTTTTCTGAAAGGGCAGTCTACCACGGACCAATGCTTCGTGTTATACCATCTAGCTAGTAAATATAGAAGTCGGAACGGTGCATTTTATGTGACCTTTTTAGGCCTTAAGGCCGCTTTTGATTCCATGGATAGAGGGATCCTTTGGAAGAAACTCCAGAAGTCCTCTATCAATGGAAGACTGCTTAGCCTGATCTATGCATTATATGATAACTCTTCTCTCATGGTCTGGATAGATGGACAGGGCCATGTTACCTCCCCAATAAGTACCTCAGTTGGCGTTAGGCAGGGTTGTGTATTGGTTCTGGCCCTCTTCAATTTTTATATCAATGAAGTTATCATGTTAATGGCTGACCCCAAATTTTGCCCTCCACAACTGGCCTCTAGAGCAATAGGTTGTCTGTTTTATGCAGATGATGTAGCGCTAATGTCCCAAACGCATATAGGCTTGATTAGGCAAATGAACACCTTTGCCGTTTTCTATAAAGCCAATACATTAACCATTAACTACAGTAAGTCCAAGGTCATGGCCTTTACTAATAGGAAGAAACAATACCAGTGGGCCATAGAGGGCCACTCGCTCCAGCAAGTGATATCCTTTCAATATTTGGGGCTCTTATTTCATAAGAGTGGTACTTGGAGGGAGCATTTTCTGAGAGTGATTACAGCAGTCAAGGACCCCCCCTGCTCTATTTATGGCTTTTTTACTCACCAAGGAAGAAGCGCACTCACGTTAGCACTACAGGTCTTTAATAGTAAGGTCAGAGCCCAAATTTTATACGGTGCGGAGCTCTGGGCCCCCTTTTGTTCGCAACATATTAACTCGACCCAATCTAGGTTCCTTATGGGCCTCCTGAGAAACCCGAAAGGCACTCCGCATGCCATTTCAAGGCTGGAACTCAGTCAAAAAAGCTGGCACCAGGTAGCTTCTGAGCAAGCGCTGAAATTCTGGTGCAAAATCTTTTCCAATCAGTGCCTGGATTTATTAAAAGAAGTTAGTAAAGACACTCACACCAGTCCATGGGCCAGGGGCACCTTAAGGAAATAGGTTTATCTAAAGAATACCTGTCCCATAAGCTTCTAGGTGCAGTAAGGAAGGAGGTGCTGACTAGAGTTTCCAATATAGCATGACAGTTGGAGATCAGTAAGGTAAAAGCCTCCCACCATGTTATGGCTTAAATAGACTGGGTACCTAACCCTGGGTATATGGCAGAATATTTAACAGCTACAATATCAATGAGGGCCGAACAACTAATTTTTCATGCCCGGGTAAATGCCCTGCCTTCACAGGTGCTGGAGGGATGTTTCCAGGGTACCCCTTTCACTGAAAGGTTATGCCCTTTTGATAACGCTGCCACTGAGACTGTGGGCCATATTATCCTACACTGTCATCTTTATGATGTGCCAAGGGAAAAATATTTGGCGTCATTGCTGAGAAGGTTCCCTGGTAGGTTGGACTCTATGCTTCTCTGTATGCTCTTGGATGGCTCAGATCCCCAGGATATTAAGAACGTCACATCCTTTTTACTGCATGCATTTCATTACAGAAAGAATTTTCTGGAATTCAGAGCTCTTCCAGATGATTCTCTGGCCTACGTTAGTTTGTGAGAGGCCTAGTTGAGTAACGAGCAGCACTTTGGAGCTTAATGTAATCTAGCCATAATCTTGATTGAGTTCTTTTAATAATAAATCTATCTTTATCCCAGCTTGGCAAATTCTCACCCCAGCTTGGAAATTTTGTCTAATTTGATGGATCGTGGGCTGTATGGCTCCATATGGGCATTATTTCCTTATATTTTTAAGGATCTGTACAAAATCACTCCCCTCTGAATATTTCCCCCATATGGTTGACAACTCCCTGGAATTTGTGATTGGGGCTTTGAATTGTATTATGGTGGATTAGTTTGCACTTATTTTGGCTATTTTACCTTTGTTTTATCCCTGTGTGTTGTCCCCTCCTGCGGGGATGTGTTTTGATGTATTGTAATATGCAATGGCCTTTGGCCACGCAGAATAAACAACTATCTATCTATCTATCTAACTAAAACTTTTTTCTGCACACCTCTAAGATTACTAAATGGAAAAGCGATCCTAGCTACATAACAAGTAGATGGGGTAACTATCCATATTTAAAGGGACGTGCATAATGGAAGAGGATGAAAAAAAGCCTGGATTCATGGTAGTTTCTTTGCTAGCAGTTCAGTTTAGAGAGAGGATTCCTTCAATTGCCTGATTAGGGAAAAGGTACACTAGAGGTCTAATCTGAGAAAGATACATAGGTTTTACTTTGTCTAAATAAAATGCTACCTGCCAATTTATTTTGCTGTCACTGAATAGTTATTGCAGCTGCATGAAGCCACAACCTTAGTGGTCAAAGATTCCTAAATCTTTGACCACTCCTAAATGTCAAAGTATTTTTTCAACTAAAACTTTATTTCATGGAAAAAATAACTTTTAAAATGCAGGCATTGTACTATTTCCTTCTTCCCACACACTTTGTGCTTTGCCGAGAAACACATAGCAGATAGACCTAATAGCTGTTGCCTAGAAACCGCCTGGCACTTGCATGGCCTAGATGACCTGGATATATTTTTCTGACTATTAACTCTTATGGACCCAAGATAATTAATTTAACTGCCTTTCCAAGGCCCCCAGCTCAAGCTGCTCATTGAGGGCAGGCCCGTGTACTTATGCCAAAGTCTGCTGACACCAGTAAACCTATGGTCCATCCATGCAGAACTCCTTCCATGGTTACAACCTATTCATAGTGCTTTCATAAAGAAGTATGATAAATATCATAGCAAGTTTCAGTAATTGTTAATGCTTATTTAAAATTTCAAGGGTTCTTCAACACCAAACAAATCAAAGTTATTATTGTCAAGGGGTTGATATAAGGTGGCACTTTTGTGTGGGAACCCACAAACTTGGGGTGTCCACATTCCCTGGTGTAGATGCATCCCCTGCTACTACTGGGAGAAGAAGGCCCATTCCATCTTCTCCACCAGGGATCACTCCAATCAAGCTACGTCCCTGATTATTATCAAAGCTTTGCACAGTCATATTTTCCCATTTTTTCCTTCATAAAAACATTTTGATGGCAATATTTCAACCAGCTCCAAAGATGATAAAGATGACAGAACTGCAGAGTCAGGAATATGGACTCAAGAAAAGTTAAGAGCCAAAACCATAGTATAAGTGTTACAAGAGAAGGAAATAATTAGCATTGATGAAAAAATTGGGGGGGGGGAGGAGGGAATTGGAGACAAAACCAAATTCTATTTCAGTCTGCTCATATTACTTAAGTAACGCTATCACTCATCCCAGGATAGGACTAAGAATTGGTATTTCAGTCAGTAGACAGGGTTTATTTTTTCCTAATTGGTTGACTTTCTGTTTCCTTTTTCTTATAGCTAAAGTCAGGTAGGCATATTTTATGATTATGGGGAAGCTTTCTTTTTTATACTGAATGTATGCCCTGAGTATCTTGTCTGTGTAATTTTGTATTGCTCATGAAGCTAGACTGAGGAGCAGGGAGAGTGTCCAACTGAGATCTTGATCCACTTATAGTGAATATGGGGTATTTTCGGAGGAAAATTCACAGGTGGTCACAATTTACTCTGGCGTGGCCCCCATGATGGTGTCACATTTGATCCCGCTCACCAGATATGACCGCAGGAGGGACCGTGGCATGTTGTGAGCTGCCAGTGCACAGCATGGAGTAAGTCCTGCCATAGTCCAGGGAAGCCATACCCAGACTGGGATAGAGCAGGCCATCATGTATGATGGCCTGCTCTGCCTAACTCCGGCCGGTGGCTGGAGCTTTTCTGGGTGGGTGCAGCAGTCTCATAGGCCACCACAGCCGCCCGTCAGGGAGAAGGGAGGCCTGCACTCAGCAGCACTGGGGGGTGGGGCCATGCAAACCACATCTGCGCTTCACCCCTGCCCTCTTCCTGCCCCCTCCCCAGACCCAGCCACCGGCACATCTGCCCCGTCTCACAGATCTAATATCCCCCCCAAAAGGGGCCATATCTCCCCCACCCCATCATGACCCCAATAGCTGCACCCTCCCAGACAGCCCCTCCCCCACCCACTCCCTCCAGCTGCACCGTCCAGGCAGCAGGGGAGACTACACCGCACCCCCTAGCCCCATACCTCCCAATAAACAAATAACCCCCCTGGGATCATTTCCCACCTCTCACCAGGGAAAACAACCCGTTCCATCTTAATCCAATCCCTACCCCCCTACCCTCTCACAGGGAGAAGGAAACATACCCTATCACCCACCCAATTCAAAAAACAACCCCTCAACAACACAAAAATGACCTCCCCCTATCAAAACCCTCTAGCCAATCGCCACGCTAAAATACCCCAGTCTCATATAATCCAAATGGGGTTCCTGCCCCAGCTCCGCCCCCCAAATCCCAACAAGGGCTGCACCCAAGGGCCCTTCGGTGCGGCCCTTAGGTGCACTGCCAGCAGGCGCACCTCTTTTAAATCCCTGTGTGGGCCAGCCAGGTAGAAGCCACCGGGAGGGATCCCTGGTGTAGCTCCGGGGTGAGGGGCTCCAGCCAGCTACAGCAGCCCAAGGTGGAACAAGGCGAGCCCGGCTGGCTCCCAGCCCCCCGCAGCAATGGGACAGCAGGATAAGCGTGGTGATATAGGCTTTGAACAGCAGAAGTTATCCTTGATTAACTGATGTTTACATGATTGCTACTATCTTGGGATGATGTCATCCAAGGACAGCTGTTTGCATGAGGTTTTAGCCACATCCAAAACAGAAACTAGTCTCTCTCTGGATTTGGATCTGAATCAGATTTGATATGAGAGTTCTGACACTTCTCTATAGTTCTGAATTAAAGACATTCTTAAATTGAAACAGAATGAAAATTTCCTTGGACTTAACTCTCAGTGATAATTCTATTGATTTCATTTAAAATTCCAAGGTCTCATGCTGACCTGGTGCTAAGCAACTTCTGCTTTAGAAAATGTCAATGATAGCCTCCAAAGATATACAATAAACTCTGGACTGATTAAGAAAAAGCACAAACTTCAGAACTACACTATGGCAACTTGAAGGGCATATCCATAGAACACTTAATAAGAGCTTAAAAGGCTTAAGACACTCTTAAAGACACTCTGGTGTCTGGTTCATTTGTGAAACAGTCAAAGAAACAAAAAGCCCCAACCATAAACAAATACTATCAAACACACCTGAATATGAATGAACGGAACCAACCACAACTAGGGCTGATGCGGCAGCAGCTGTTACCGCACCACAATTCCATTCCTAAACCTCAGAATCCCACGTTGCTCCTCGCAGAATTCCGCCCGGTACCCCACGATTCTGCGATTCTTCCACTACAAGAATCTGCAGATGCGGCATGTATGTGTTTCACAGATTTGCTGATCATTACCATTGTCACATAAAATCAGCGGTCTTTTCCCACGTTCCGCCAATTTAATAAATGAGAGACAGTCATGAGTGTTTATCGCGGTTCTGCGAAGGGCGTATGACTATGCAGCCGCTGCTGCGCTGTGCTGTCACGCTATCAGGCTGACCGCTGGTGCACTGCTGTCTGTGTGTCTCTCTGTGCCGCAATAACTGCCCATTCTTCTCAATACATACATGCATGGACAACATGTTCTGGTTGGGAGTTCAAGGAATGGTGTTTTTATTATATGGCAAATTGATCTTTTATGTAAACGTAAATTGATCTCCAAAGTAAAGTTTTTTGACCAAAACTCCTGGTGGGAGTTTAAAGTGACCTGTGTATTGGCTGACCGAGTCATTTTTTACATCATAGGACTGGCTCAGAAAGTTGAAGGAATGAAGTGTGAAGTCCATGCAGAA
>QEPC01012189.1:1577707-1599260 GCA_003113815.1 Sphenodon punctatus | reverse complement strand
AAAATGTAAAGTGCAGCTGTAGCAGGATTACTTTAGCTGCTTTAGCACTAAATTAGCAGTTAAATAAAGCACAGTTTAGAAGAATTAGCAGAAAAGTTCAAGCACTTACACAAAAACCTTCTTATCCTATCCAAAATCGATGGTATTCTATGAATTAGGAGGAAGGGATAAGACTCTCTCTCCTCGAGTCACGATGCAGTGCTTTGTCGCGGAGAGCGGAAGATCAGAGTGTGTTAACAAACAGACACTGGTGGCGCGGCTCCAACAGTCACTCACTCTCACTGAGATTGGGGATCAAGAGAGAGAAACAAGCTACAAACACACCTATTTATACTTAATGGTGAAGGCTGGACGTGTCTCTCTGGGAAAGCCCTAGCCAATGAAATTGGGCATGTGGGTGTCATCAAAGGGTCCTTGATCATGCCGCCGCGTCTCGCGATACCTTGTATTCCAGGTAGCGGAAACATGATACAATGATCAGATAACCACAAAGATTCCGCGATCGACGGAAAGGGGAGTTGGTGCTGCTTCTTATTTGCATCCGCAAAAGTTCTTCTTCCGTTCACCAGTTCCGATGCCGCGGCACCATTAGCGGCAAGCCGCAGCCGCAGCCGTCGGAAAGCTGTCTCTGCCGAACCGTGCCGCGATATGCGGAATAGGGGTTTCTGTCGGTAACAGCTGCCGCAGCAGCATACCACTCCAGTCCTAACCACAACCAAGCATGAACTTTACAATGACATTTGCAAATGTAACAAAGTATTCATTCATTCATTCACAAGTCTGCACTTTGTAAATTTCAAAAAATATTTGTCAAATATTTGGCTTGACCATAATATTATTTTCATTTCTTTCATTAGAGCCAGTGTGGTGTAATGGATGAAGTGCTAGATTTGGACCTGGAAGCCCGGTTTTGAATTCCACGCTAGCCATGAACTCACTAGGTGGCCTTGGGCAAATCACAACCTCTCAGCCAAGTTCCCCATCTGTAAAATGGAAATGTGTGTGTGCGTCTGTCTTTCCCTGTGTTTCCCTCATCCTTGTCTATCTTAGATTGTAAGCCCACTGGGCAGGGACCTGTCTCTGAAAATCTGTGATTGTAAAGCACTGTGTATGTCTAGTAGCGCTATAGAAATGATAAGTAGTAGTAGTCGTTTCTTATTTTGGCCTCAAAGTTTCTTCTTCCCCAAGTTTGAATAAAAATCTTTGAAGAAAATATTTAAAGCATTAATTTGGGATTGCAGCTGTTAGTTCAAGTATAGCAGTGACTACACATATCTTTTTACACAAAAAGAATGTATTTCTAATGATGTGCTCTACATTGGGTAAAACAGCTTATTGAGGCGCAAAATTATATTTATGATAGTGGATATTTCCCCCCTCTATTTTCATAACTTCTGCCCTTTTCACACTGACTTTTGCTAGCAAGTATCATGATAAATCAACATTAGAATATTTTCCCATTCTAGACTATTTTTTAGAATCTGACAAGAAAATAGTATGGGGCAATGGGGGGGGGAGGGGAATCCCCCTTCTGAGTCTGGATTTCAGAAGTAAGATAGACATTAAGAGCCAAACTGTTTTCTAGTATAATACCACTGGTCGGAATTATAGGAAAGTATTTGGCCTTGCATGATCTTCAAAAGCTTTATATCCTTTCTGAAACAATGCTAAATCATTATGACTCATTAATCCCTGCTGCAAGTGCATTGCCTTTAGTTATATGAGGGATGGATTTGCCTGAGCATTATGCATATGGTAGTTTATATCCGATTACTTTTGAATATGTCAAATACACAACATATGCAAATCTGTGCCAAGTAATAAATGAGTCACACTAGGGATCTAAAATAAACATGTGTTGCTTCCAGTTCAGGTAAATAGTAAGTCCAATAGGAAATAAAATGACCAGGTATTGTTTAACAATAAGTACACAAAAGAACTGCTCATAAATTACACTGAATTTTTCATGATGGAAAGTTAATTTAAAAACATATGTTTTCTGTCTAACCTTTCAAATTTTAATTAAACACTGCAAAACTTTAAAACGTGCAGTACACTTTTTAATACTGATTAGCATGCCTAGCTCTTAGGCTAAATTCTTTTCTCACTCATACCAGTGTAAATAGCAAGTAACTCCACTGATGCCAAGAATTATCCTGGGGTATTAACAGATTTAGGCCTTTTGTTTGAGGGTGATGTGGATACCACCAGAGGTGCCCAACACACTTGCAAGACTTGCAACAAATGAGTGAGCCCCTGGCAACTTTGACTAATGTACTCTCATCTACCACCCTCCAACTATTCTCTAATGGCTAGGTCACTCAGTCCCCCCTGGCTACATGGCCTAATTGTGGAGATTAATATTCTAGTGACCTGAAGCAGGCAAGGACAATCCACTCAAGACTGCCCTGTCCTTGGGTCATTGTCTCAAGTCGACCCTACCCTCCTGGGTCTCCTTGCTCGTGACTTCTCCAGGCAGTCCCATCTTATAAGGAGATGTCTTCGACTAATTGTTTAACTATTGAACTTAACCAGCAAACTAGCTGAACCCCCTGCCACTGTGAACTGCCAGCTCATGATTGACTGGTTCTGCACCCCAGCCCAAGATTTAACACAACAAAATGTGCTTAAGCTTGTCTTTCAATACAGCTCTACATCTTTGTTTGACAGGTGGACCCCATCATTTCTAAGTAACTCACGTTGTGTGTAATGAATAGCAATGTGGTTGATGCACTCCCCACCTTGGGCCCAAACGAAATTATCAATTTCGCCGGGATGGGCGAATATGGCTCTGAAGTTCGGAGTTCAGCCCGAACTCGGCCTGTTCGGGCAACTGAACCCAAACCCAAACACGAACATGAACCAACCAAACCGAACTTGATTCCAAACTCCGAAACGACAGAACAGTTCAGTCAGTTAAGATCGCATTCAGGGGAGTTCAGGTGGCAAAAACGTGTCACTGGAAAGGCAAAACATGACAAGGAGGGAGAGTCAGCTGAGGAGCAGACTTCCAGGCACCAGGGGTGGAGAGGCTTGGAGTAGCAGCCAGCCTGCCCAATCATCATCCCTTTTCTCATCAGACCACTGGCTTCGCAGTCTACGATTGGCCATGGGCTAGGCTGCATGGAGCCAAGCCAATGGGGCTTGCGGTGAGGCGGGCGCAGCAAGTAACAAAACTCATTGCCCTCCCCACTGCCAACACCTTCTGAGCTAGTCACTGTTCCTGAACAGCAAGCGTTTCAGAAGACTCCCTCTCCCAGCAGTATGTTCTCCTTAATCCATTGCAATCCTCCTCCTATTTCACCCATCCAACCCATCTACCTCCATATTATCATTTATTTAGCTTAGATTAGATAGATTTAGGTGTTATTTTTTGTTTTTACCCCTACCTGTGTTCAATCTTCCTTCCTCCCCCCTCCCTCCATTGAATCCTTTATCTCTCCCTCTCTATATATTCCATCCCTGATTCCCTCCCCCTGTTTTTTTATTCATTTTGAATAGCATTAGATTGATTTAGGTTTCATTTCAGTTTTGTTCCCCTCTCTGTGTTCTTTGTGTTCCCCCCATCCCATAGATAGATAGATAGATAGATAGATAGATAGATAGATAGATAGATGTGCATGAAGTAATGTAGGGCTGCCGTGAATAATATAAATTGTATGCGCAAGTATTTCTGAGTCTCTGAAGACTGGCTCCGAGTATTCTTCCTCAGTACTTGGTAAAATACTTGGTATTTTCTGAGTACTGAGTACCCTTATATAGGGGCAGAAAAAGTCCCATATGTTGTTCATTCGAGGATTTTCCCGGTACCAAATACTGGACCAATTCTCCAGTTACTTGGTAAAGCTGAAACAAATATGAAAAGTCACATTTATTTCACTCCTGGTGTGGTTCGATGCTTTTTTCCCCATGTAAACCAGCTTCTGGAGATGTGTTGATTTTCATCAATTGAAGGTATGCCCGTTAATGCAGATCAAAGTATTCTCTTCCCACTTCTGCTGCATACAGTACACTTCAGAATGGTTTCATGGTTCACATGCCGTGGTCACAGCTTATTAAACCTAGTAGTTGAAATCATTCCATTGGAATGAGTAGGGAAAAAATCCCATGGAGCCAGTATTTTACCCATTTTGCTCAACAATCTATTGCTTATATCCATCTCTTGACTTGTATTTGGATTGTGGACTCTTTGGAGCAGAGACTGTTTTTGTTACAGGTATGGTTACAGTGCCTAGCAAAATGGAGCTCTGACCTTTGAATGAGAACTCTAGATGCTGCTCTGAAATAAGCAGTGTGCAAAGAGGCTTCTTTTTGTTGTACTTTTAGGTTACCCTTTTACATCAGCAAAATATTTCTTTCTGGTAAAGAGACTGTTTCATGAGGAGGAACAGCAATGGAAATATAGTTGGTGCAATTTGTATTGTTGGAGGTTAGTAGACACTGGCAAATACAGTTTTACGACTTTTTACAATGCACTGTATTGACTAACAATGATGTGCCAAAACTTAAACTAGATTACATTTCACCTCTGCATGATTTGGGCTTCAAAATTCTGAGCAATGATACAAGTTGAACCATTAATGTAAATCCTTAAAATTTAACTACCCTCTTGACATGGTACACTTTAAGGCATCTTTTTGGAGAAACAAGAGATGCCTCTCCACATCCCTAGCAGAAATTGATGGTGGTAATCAATAATTCCCTCCACAGGTAATAAAATGCTGAGAAGCATTTCTGTCTATCTATATTGATTCTGGAAAATTGCTTTAAATTGGTTCTGATGTGTATAAAATAATTTGCTTATTGATCAAAGGTTTTCTTTCTTTCTATGATATGTTATTTCTTCACTAGTACACATAATAGTCTCAGGCTTCCTCCCTTGTGTAGTTATGATAAACAAAATAGCTAAAATTCATGCAAGACACCAGGAATTTGAATGGACTATAAAATCACGTGTTTTGTTTCTTTGAGGAATGTTGTGCAGAGCTGGCATTTTAAAACTGAGAAAACTACTACTTCTGATTTATTTTCAGTAACAACTTAATGCCTCTTATTACCTCCCACCTTTTACCTGAAACAATGGTCCCAATCTGGCATCTCTTATTCTTGTTTGTATCCTGCTGACACCAGTGGCTGTAGAACCACAAGAGCTGTAAAACCAGAATCAAGAGTTTATGTGATTCTTTAAAATGCATTGCTTCTTATTTTCAGTGAATAAGTTAAAGGGTTCATATTCCCATCAATGATCAATACAAATAAAGATAAGAAAGAAGACAAATTATGTCCTGACTTATGAGTATTAATGAATATCCTCAGTCTATGGTACATTACATTGTTGGGTTTTTTTGTTTTATTTATTGATTTTTTTGCATACATTCGAATATTGTTTTTGGTGTTTATACTACCAAATAATGTAACAACATTGGACAGCTGAAGTCCTGCTAGTAAAGCTATAATATATAGATAATGCAATAATTAAGGAAATCTGTTTCATAATTGCTAAATTAATTGAACTAAGGAAATGTTTGGTGCAACAATGTATTACTTTATGAATTCAATCAACCGTTTGTCTGTTAGTGATACATGGGCATTTATCTGCAGAAGTTCAAGGCAATAGCTGGACACAGAATGCAAATTAGATTAGAGTTTAGAGTTTTCTCTCAGAAGGACTCACAGACCAATCCTAAACTCTGTGCACTGAACAGAAATGAGGTGTGCACAACCTGCATGCAGCCCATGCACAACCTATGTGAAAAGAATGCAACATGCATGCAACCTGTGCAATCCACACACACGAGTTTAGGATCAGGCTCTCAGTTTCTGTTTGATACATTAACTGCTAAGTAGTCTTTGGTGGTGTGGTTTGTTTTCTAATAGCAAAAAGCAAAGGTTTCGGTCAACATGGTTTATCAAATATCATAATCAAATACCGGTAAACCAGTCTGCTTGTTATGTTTATCCATTATGGAAACAAGATTGTTTAGAAGCTTGAATGCATAACCTAGTAAACTGTTGCCTGTTGTTATATGGGCAAAACTTTGCCCTGAATTAATTTTACAAAAAAACCCTAAAATAAATGGCATTCTTTCCTGTGGTTTGTAACAGGATCACACGGAAGATGAATTATCCATTTTCCTCCTGTCACAAATGCACATTTTCTTCTTTCTATCCTAGGTAATGTGGTTTTATCATCCCAGTGAATTAGTCTTGCCTAGTTTGGGTTCTGAAGGAATCTGTCATGCTTTAACAAATTAAATTAAACTGCTTCAATGTACCAGCATTATTTTAGTTTTCACAAACAATACTTATTAAGAGCTACATTGTATACAGTATTTGTATAAAAGTTTCTTTAATATTATTATATGCAGGACTCATATTCACTGCACTTTCGCCATTAGTAGCAATGAGGGAAATGCAGGGAATACAGCTCCCTGATTATAAGGGCACCATAAATATGCCCGTGCTTTACAGACAATACATTTTTTAAAAGGTCTTTGCCCACAAAGAACTTAAAGTTAAATTTAGTTAAGCCTAATTATTCTTATTCTGAAATTTGATTGGTGTTAAACCAGTATATCTCCATGGACTTGTAGGTAAGTAAGTAAGTTTTATTCATGGCACTGGCTCTCGCCATGGCCCATACAAAATATATAAATACAACATACAACATACAAATATACAACATAATAAAACTAAATATAATATCACATAACACAAACATTACTCATTTAAGTATTTCCAATAAGTTCCATAGCCCAACTAGCTTCTTGGTACAATTTTAAATCAGTTGAATTAGGCAAAGTTCTTAGACTAACCCAACTCTACCATAGGAGATATTGCCTAACTTATCTTTCCTCTTTGCGGGGGAAAACCGTAGCACAACTTGTCCTCTGCAAGGCTCAGATCGTTCTTACTTCCTACAAATTATTATTACTATACACGCATTATTGTTGTTTGCATTTCTTTAATTAGCCTATACAATTGCTGGTAGATATGTATACAAATAAAATTCCTGCCACTAAATTACTTATCATAATTCCTAGATATTTTTATTCCTACCTCAATCAGAATGCTCCTGTTTTTTCCTATGCAATTTTCCTTCTATTAAAGCTCTTTTCTTAGAGGCCAGCAACACATAGGTTGCCAAAGCTACTATGGCCTCTTTCTCTAGTAAATTAAGGAAATCGAGATAACAGCTTTCTGAATCAAAAGTTTTTCCCAAAGGTAAGAGTGGGGCTAACCATACTTCCCTTAAGGAAGCGTATCTAGGACATTTCAAAAGGAAATGTTGGGTGGTTTCTACTGTATTGGCATAGCAATTACATAATCGTTGGGAGGGTGGAATCTGGTTGCGTCTTCCCTCCACCACTGCTGTCTCAACAAGTTGCCAGCGTAAAAGGGTATATGCTCTACGTAACTTTGGATTAGATAATATATCCAAATATCTTTCTTGATTGACTGTGACCTTGAAATTACTCAAAAATGGAGCAACTTTCCAGGATCGTACCCTTGCCAAATCCTCTTGATTGGCCATATCTTCTAATCTCTGGAAAATTTCATCCTTGATTTTAATAAATGATTTTCCAAAGAAATATTCGAAGGAGAATCCCATTTCTTTAACCAGCCTCGTCAGGTATTGAAGCCAAGGATAAGACCGACTTCCATCATACAACAACTTCTCCCTCAAACAGTGTTGTGTAAATGATTCAGCTTCCTGACTAAGCAATCTTAACCAATACCTTATATAGGCCTTTTTGGCAAGCACTGAGATGGAGGGAATTCCTGTTTCAGCCCTTAGAATTTCTCCAGGAACACTAGGCCCCACTTTTAGAAGCCTCCTCAGAAAGTAGTTCTGGGCTCTTTCCAGCCCAATTGTATCTGGAAAGGGGACCAATTCTATTCCAAAGAGCAGCATTGGGGGGATCTTAGCTTTATAAACTTTCAGGATACCTGTGATCGAAATTCCTTTAGACATGTTAAAGGCCCTTAACAAAGTCCTTATTGATTGTAAAGCTTTTCCTGCTCTCATTTTCAGATGGATTGACCAGGTTCCCCTGGAACTGAATACAACACCCAAATAGGACAGGGATGTAACTAGGGCAATAGAGCCCGCTCTCATCTTCCAACTAGAAGGGATTTTCCTCCTGCCCATAACCAATATCTTGGTCTTAGGTACATTCAATTGCAGGCCATTGGTCTGACAGTATCCTTGAAGTTGATCCACAGCCCTCTTAATACCAATCTCTGTTTGTGATATTAACACTATATCATCCGCAAACTGTAATAGTCCCAATTTCACCTCTCCGATCTTAGGTGCGTGGGTAAGGTTTATTTGGATGGCTGATGGCAAGTCTGCAAGGAAAAGACTAAATAATAAGGGAGCAAGCACGCATCCTTGTCTGACCCCCCTCCTTATTGGAATTGGATCCGAGGGGCCTTGGCCTTGTGCTCCCTTAACCCGGGCTTCGTTATTAGTATATAGTTGAGTAATGGCCCCCAATAGCTTCTCATCCACGCCAAGCACCCTCAGCTTAGCCCATAGTCTCTCTCTTGGGACTACGTCAAAAGCTTTAGACATGTCTGCGAAAGCCAAATAAAGCTTGCCGGACTTGATCTTAGAGTACTTATGAGTGACATGATAAAGAATATAGCAACAATCTATAGTAGATCGGCCTTTGTGGAATCCAAATAGTTCATTTGGAATTACTGCTGCTTCATCCACCCATCTCTGAAGTTCTACAGCCAAAGCTTTTGCATAGACCTTGTCTGGAATAGACAACAAAGTTATTGGCCTATAGCAGGCAGGGTCATAAGGATTCCCCTTTTTGAAGATGGGAATAATTAAACTCTGTGACCATGATTGTGGAATTGGTCCTCCAATTATCAGAGCATGAAATAAGGGGGATAATATTTGAGCCCACCACAAAGGGTTGGCTTGCAGAATTTCCGCAGTTATCTGGTCTGGCCCTGGAGCTCTATTTAGTTTAAGGTCCCTGATGTACTCGAGGATTTTGTTCTGAGAGGAATATGTCCTGGCAACCATGCTGGACCCCAGGATCAGGGGCAACATGGCACGTGAGACAGCAGTCTATGGCCTCCGGAAGGGTCCGCTGGTGCAGAAGGTCTGGGAGGCAGAGCGGACTATGCAGCAGGATGCCCCTGTGGATGGTGGGAGCAGCGACCCCTTCCAGCCATCTGGGTCTATCCCTGCCCCCATCCCACGCTGCCTGTCTGCCCGCCCAACTTGCCTCCAAGCTTAAAGCATGTCTCAGTCCGCCTTCCTGCCTCCAATGCCAAGGTGCCTGTCTGCCCACTCAGGTTGCCTAGCTCAAAGCCTACCCAAGCCCACCTTCCCTACTGCCTCTGCCTGCCCACCCCCCTGCCCTGGTTGCAAGGCTTGAACCCTGCCTTAGTCTGCCTGACTGCCGCTCTTGCCACGCCACCTGACTGCCTGCTCCGGCAACCAATGTCTGCTGCTGCTAGTGCCAATGGCCCCCAGGCCTATATGTTGTCTGTGCCAAGGGTTCTGTATCCTGGCAACCAATGTCTGCTGCTGCTAGTGCCAATGGCCCCCAGGCCTATATGTTGTCTGTGCCAAGGGTTCTGTACCATGGCAACCCAATGTCCGCTGGTACCAATGGCCCCCAGGCCTATATGCTATCTGTTGTGCTAAAGGTTCTGTACCCTGGCAATCAATGTCGGCTGGTGCCAATGGCCCCCAGGCCTATATTCTGTCTATGCCAAGGGTTCTGTACCGTGGCAACCAATGTCTGCTGGTGTCAATGGCCCACAGGCCTATATGCTATCTGTTGTGCTAAAGGTTCTGTACCCTGGCAACCAATGTCGGCTGGTGCCAATCGCCCAGTCCTATATGCTGTCTGTTTCAAGGATTCTATACCCTGGCAACCAATGTCTGCTGGCATCAATGGCCCCCAGGCCTATATGCCGTCTGTGCCATGGCATCAAGAAACAGCCACTCCAGCCCCAGGACCCTCCATCAGGGTTCTGGGGCCTATGTTACTGGCAGGGAGGTCTGTGTCCAATATCTAGAAGCTGCCACTCTAGCCCCAGCCCAGGACCCACCCTTGGGGTTCTTGTGCCCTGTAATTCTGCTCACGGGGCACTGTCATTCCATCTTTTCTTTAAGGAACCTGCTGTTCATGGAGAGAGAGAGAGAGAGTCTCCCCACTACTAGAAGGAGAGACAGACACGTGCTGTCACCGGCACTATATGGTCAGAGAGAGAGAGAGGGTCCCTGCTAGAACTAGAGAGATGGTGGTGGAGGGAGAGAGGTAGGTGTATCCAGCTCAAGCTGCCACCTGCCAGAACCAGGAAGAACTCCCATCTGTGCTCATGTGCCCGATCGATGCCCATTGGCCATTGCCCACATCCAGCAGCAAACCTACCAGAATGAGTTGGAATATATCTATATAACACAACGTATTATATGTGCCTGCCTGCCTGCCTGTGTGCATTCCTGTACCTGCTGCTACAACTTATCGCTTGATTGAATGAAGTGTGCCCAACCATGCACTAATTCTAGGGACATAATTATCATTAAACTCACATAAGCTGTCATTCCATTGTACCTGAATCAATTATGCCCACCCATTCCAGGAACCATCAACGAGATTCTGGGACCATCATTCCAGTCACTGGGGGATGCATTCCATTCCACTGAATCCAGAAGCCCAGTGCCCACATGCTAGCCTGCCCGCCCCCCCAACAATCTACTCCTCCGCACCCACCCGCGGATGCCCGCTGAAGTTGCTGGAAATAAAAGCCCCTCCAACCACCAGCTCCCACTGCCTGCTGCCAAGGAACCTGTCTCTCTTTCTCTCTGGTACACCCACACAGACACAAGCCCTGCCCCTCCTGGGGGGCTGTCTGCAAGTTGAGACCCTGCACTACATGGCACATCTTTGGGTTGGGTTAATACCTTAACTACGCTACATGTGGTGCCAGGTGCTGCTGGTAGGGATCTACAAGCTGTATGAGATTCTGCCACCTGCCAGCCTGAACATCAGCACAGAGGGATAAAAGAAAGATTGAACAGGTCAAACAAAGCTTGTAACAATAACAAATATAACATTTATTAACAAAACAACAACAACAAGAACAACAACAACAACATTATAAAACAAAAACCAAACAAAGACAAAATAGGTTCATGGGCCCTGGGGGCGGGCACGTCCTGTGGCATTTGGTAGTTGTTGGCTTTGCAAATTCAACAGCCCCTGACACGGTCTCCTGCCACTTTGTGACCGACTGCCGGTGGAGCTCCATGCTTTCGATCACCATCTGGAGGTACTGGGAATACGCTTTGACCTGGCGTTCCCATACCTCCAGCTTCTTAAAGTGTTCCACCAGTTGGTCTTGCATATTTTTCATGCTGTCCATGCAGTCCCTGGTGGGCCTCTCCACTTGGGACCTAAAACCCTTACTGTGGCTGACTCCTCCACGATGGACTCCTCAGCAGAGCTGGAGGAGGGGGAAGTGGAAGGCCTTTGATGCCGTCTCATCTGGTGCGGCGGTTGCTGTTCCCCCCGGGCAACACCAGAGTCAGGCTGCCGCCTCACTCTCCTGCCATGCAGCTTTTCCACGTGGGCAATGAGCCCCAATGTGGTTCCCTCATGCTGCAGCCTGAAATGTTTGTGGCAGATCAAAAGAACATAATAAGATAAGAACATAAGAAGTGCCATACTGTGTCAGACCAATGGTGCCTGCATTCTGTCTCCACAAGCGGGTGGACTGGGTGGACAATCTCTCTCTGCAGGGGACATCTGTTCCTAATAGGTCATAGGGCAATCCATTCCCTGTTGTTCCAGCCCTCATGCTTTACCTTGCAAATGGCGATTCTGTCACCCTTCTCATAAAACCTCCAGACATTGGACCTTGTCCGCCGACTGTCTGGGGGTAGCACTGGCGACCTCCGCCTGGGTGTTCTGCGTGGCATGGCACCAGCACTGGCATCCAATTTCTCTCTGAAACAGGAACACATAAACAACACATAAGAAATATCATGCATTTATGATGATGCCTCTAGTCCTCCCTCCTTGGGGTGCTAGGGATGAGAAAGGGAGACGGTGACCCTGGCTGGCATGTGTAAATCCTGCCCTCCTTGGGGTGCTAGGGATGGCAACTAGAAAGACCCCTGCTGGCACATGCAAATCTTGCCCTCCTTGGGGTGCTAGGGGATGCTAGGGAAGGCAAATAGAGAGACCCTGGCTGGCATGTGCAAATCCTGCCCTCTTTGGGTGCTAGGGATGGCAATGGAGAGACCCTGTCTGGCACGTTCATATCCTGCTCTTCTTTGGGTGCTAGGGATGGCAGCTGGAAAGACCCTGGCTGGTATGTGCAAATCCTGCCCTCTTTGGGGTGCTAGGGATGGCAACTGGAAAGACCCTGACTGGCATGTGCAAAGCCTGCACTCTTTGGGTGCTAGGGATGGCAATGGAGAGACCCTGGCTGGCATGTTCAAATTCTGCCCTTCTTTGGGTGCGTAGGGATGGCAACTGGAGAGTGGAGACCGTTGCTAGCCTGGCACATGTTTGGGTGGGGGTGCTGCTCGTGCTCGTGCCTGAATGCTGGAAGAGCCCCCCACACTACAGTACCCTCTCTCTCTGTGGCAGACATTCGCCTGCTACCCGCTGATGTCCACTGTTTGTGTCTGACTGATGCCCACCACACATGCACCCAGCCACACCCAGTGAGCTCGCTCTAACGGATAGAGCCTTAGACACAGCAGTCTTCTTCATTTTTAAAAAAAAAACAAGCAGCCAAACCAAAACACATAGTCACCCACCACACACCAACACTCACCAACCAGCCAAAACAACACAGCCAAACCAAACACAAACAGCCAAAACACACGAACCGAACAGCCAGCTAGCCAAACACACACTCTCTCACCACACAGCTCTGCATGCGCTCGAATTTCCGGTTTCCAACGCGATCACGGGATCTCGCAATACCTTTTTCCAAACACCCAAACCGAACCGAAGATGCCCAAACCCGAACTCGGTGAATGACCCGAATGCCCGAACAGAACACGCGAACCGAACCGAGCTGAACCGAACGGCCGAACCCGAACCACAACCTGTTCACACATCCCTATTATCTACTACTGCTGGGGAATTGGTGTCATGCCAAACAAGCTGTAACTTATGGATTCATATAAACTGTGTGTTCGGGTAAAGTCTATACACTTCCAGTCAATCATCCTTAATCCTAAACAACAGGTCCACACCCTTATCTTTGGGCAAATTGTTTTGCCCAGGTGAAAAACTATAGCATTGGGATGCCGGCCTGATGAGGCAGCATGGAGTCGTGACAAAAATTGTTCCCACAGCATTCAACTCCTGGATTTCGATACTAATTTGGCCAAACTGGGTTCCCCAGTGGGATCTCCTGGCAGCTTTGCCAGCCCAGTAGACAATGCTATGTCCCACTATTCATACCAGCTAATGTTGCCTCTTTACTGCCAGTCCTGTAATGACAAAACACTAAATTAACACAAACTTACTGATAACAAGTCATAAAATTCCTACGGAATCTGCTGGACGTACAAACTGAAAGCTCCCGAATGCCACCTGCTGATTTCCTGGACAGTTGTGCTGGGAATAACCATCATCAAATTTATTACAGCTATTTGCCATTTAAAACAAAAATACAATTAGTACAATCAATATAACAAGAAAACAATTCACTTTTAGTCAAAGGAGACTTGGTTTAAGGTGCAGGGCAAGCACAAAGAAAACTGAGATAGCTCCATAACAAAGGGATCCTTTGAGTACAGCAAAAAAACAATCTTTTGCTCCTGAAAGCAAAACACCTTTTCTCCATACAGTGGGGTAATCCAGCAAGTCCTTAACACCTCCAAATGCAGACAGATAAAGAAAACATGATCTATTGTTTCTATTCCATCAAGGAAGCAAGAACATAATCTATCTCCAAAAGGGATACCTGCATACCTGCCCCTGAGGACTGCAGAATCAACAAGTTGAAAATGAACCAGTGTCACGTGCTATGTAGGTGAAATGAGGGGAGCTGGAAAAGATATGATTCAAACTGGAATTTAATCTTAAATACTGCTTACCATGGGGCAACCTTGCTAGCAGCAACCTTTGCTAACTCTTCCTGAACAGCAATATTTAGGAACATTTGCTTGATATTTCGCATTAGCTGCTGACTACTAGACAGAGCACAAAAATCTGGGGCAAAACCTGCCCTACAGAGCATTTTCACTCCACCATTGGTATGACTTGGCCCCTTCATGCCTAACCTGCTCAATCCAGCATATCACTGGCAATTGGGCAGGATCCATCTTACAGATTTTTAGTCAATATGCTGGGAATATGACCAATGAAGATGCCATACTAGTCGCTCCAATTCTAAAAGAGTGGGACTCGTAATTCTCGATGGGCAAGTTAAGCCACCAAATGCAATACCTGAACACTACTATAAATTGGTAAATGGTGAGACATGCACCATTAGAATGTTGAAAGAACTCACCAGGCACCGGCGGATGAATTGCTGCACATTTTGCAACAGCTCTTACAGGACATAGATCCGGCAATCCAACCATTTAGAGGGTAAGGGTAACTAAGTATTCCCTGCCTCTTTGGTCGGTCTTTGAATGCCTGAGGCATATTTGCAATTAATCACTCCACAGGGAATCTTTCATTGTAATCACCAGCAACCTCATCTGGATTCTGGCACTAGCTCAGTCACTCAAAAGGCCCCCAAAAACACCAACTTAAAAACTGGATCCAAGGGTCCAGATGTCCAAGGAAAGAACCTCCGGCTCCTTGCTGACTCCTGGTGCCAACAGGCAGAAACAATCCATCTGGAGGTGAGATAATGCATTGGAAATGCTGCTGTTGTTAATCCCGGGAACATGCTTAGATGTAAATAATACATTTTACTTCAGACACTTCAGGACAAATGCTCTCACAGGCTTCATTACCCAGGCAGTTTTAGATGACATTGGCCACGATCCCAAACCTCCTGCTCGTGGGATCCATGTGGATCCCGCACAGTTGCACATGGCATAATGTCCCTGCAATGTGTGTGTGTTCATACTGCGCAGTGTGTGCAGGGCATGGGATCAGCCGCACTGAGTTTAATATGTGTACAACTGCAAGCTTGTCACACCAAAAGAGCACTGATTGGTTTACGAAGGTCTCCCCACCCCACAGATGGACCGCTTGCACTACTGGGCAGAGCTAGAGGAAGGTGAAGTCCCTGGTAATGCCCCACCCCTCCCACTCATTTGGCTGAGCACCATCTGCCCCTAAAGAACAGTCCAAACCCATGACCCCCACCTGCATCAGATTGAACTTGCAGCTCTGCCTCTAGCAATAGCTTCTCATACCAAAAGCTGATTCCATTGTATTCAACAAAGAACTTGGACAGATATACAAATTCTTCCTCATCTTTACTGTCACTCTAATGTGATAGTGAGGAGGGAGGCCAGTGGACATTTTAGCATAGAGGCAGGCCAGAAAGACCCTACCTGGCACGACCAACTGGCAGGCAAAGTTCAAGCTGCCCAGAAAAGACTGCAGTTGCCTGTTATCTTCTTCACCTCCTTACAAGACCCAATCACTGCCTGCAATGCCAACAATGGGCATCTTTAGACATAACAAAGGTCGGGTGTCAAAACCCCTAAGCACATGTTTGGCTGTTGTGTGTAAGCACCATTACAATCCCAACACCAATATGGCCACCTGTTGAACACACAATGTGAACATCATTGTATCACAAGGACAATGTGTGTGTTTCGGCTGAACACATGGCCAACTTTGTATCTAATGATATCACATGGAATTTTAGCAGGTACAACACAGGGAACGAGGCGGCAGTGCTTGTGTGCTGAGATCAGGGTGCAAACAAAACACCAATCTATCCCAAAATGGACTGTGTGTCTAAGCAGCACCACATGGTGAATACAGGGCCAAACCGGTATTCATATCAAAGTCAAAACACACATTGAGACACCCCTTGACATTATGTCTAAAAACACCCAGTTTGTCCCTAAAGAAACAAGACAAAGCCTAGACTGTGTCTAGCTCAATGCCTAAAAAGGTCAACAAGGTCGCTGGGCCAACCATCTTCTCTGGAGCTAATGGAACCCTGAACTCATCCACAAGGGACTGGAATATGTGTGGTAACGCCTCACAATCACCAGTGCTGGCCCTACCGAAAAACAGGAAATCATCCATATAATGGATGACATTGGACTATCCCGCCCTCCAGGGCCCCGATTCTTCTGCAATTTTTTTTTCAAAATTCTGCGACCCCAAATTGAAAATTCTGCGACCCCAAATTGAAAATTCTGCGACCCCAAATTGAAAATTCTGCGATCCAATAAAGTTACAAAACAAGTCTAGCAAAATTGGCGATCCATTTCCTTGTACCAATTAATAAAAAAATCTACTTATAATTTTTTCTGTGTATGGGTATTTCAAATATCAGGCAACCCCCCACCCCCAAACACATGGCAAAACAGAGGGCACAGCTCCTAACCATGTGCACGGCATAGACAAAGAAGAGGAGGAACTCAGCACCACCAGCTCTGCGGAACTCTTCATTAGAGCCTTGGATGACATCCCTGTACTAGATGACTGGAACATCACACTAGAAGCTAATGGTACTTTTGTTAAATTTAAGTTGGACACAGAGGCTCAAGCTAATGTAATACCAGAATGTGTAAAGTTAGCTCTGAAAGAAAAGCCAAAGGCAATTGAGGGTAAAAAAGTGAAACTAAGAGCATTCAGTGGTGAGCTTGTCACCACTGTAGGAATGTGTGAACTGAATGCGAGGGTTAATAACAAAATAGAAAGTATTATATGTGTATTAGTTACAGGAAAAAAAGGTTCCCATTCTTGGCCTACAGACCTGCCAAGCCCTTGGTCTAATTAAAAAAAATGTACTCCTTGCAGGGAGATGAGACTGAATGCATAGAGAACATGTTTCAAGATGTGTTTCAGGGGATAGGAAAGCTCCCAACAGAGTACAGAATAGATTCAAGAGAACCCAATTGTCCTACGCGGTAATTNGCAAACTTATCTGAGTCCCCAGCTGGAGAGGAGGAGGCAGCGGCAGCAGCAAACAGCAGGAAAAAAATGGCTGAGGGAAACTTTTTTTCTCAAGAGGCCATGCAAGCCACTGATTGGCTTGTGGCCTCAACAAAGCAAGCCCCTGATTGGCTCACCGGTGAGCCAATCAGGGGCTTACTACCAGTGAGCCAATCAGGGGCTTGCTTTATTGTTCACTGCCGGTGAGTCAGAGCAAGCCCCTGATTCACAGGCAGGGAAAGGGAAATCCGTGGGGATTTCCCTGGTTTTTGTGCTAATTCTGCCTAAGGCAGGATTCTGCGCAAAAACCGCGAATTGCGGCAGCGCGTTTCTCACAGGGCCCTGCTCATGGGTCATCCAATCGAGGAGCAAACTGAATCTTTTGAAAGCCGAACAGAAGATGGAACACCCCATTCTCATTGCCTTATCAAAATAATAGTTGCCCCCAAATTGAAATCCCAGGAACTTAAAATTGGCTGGGTAAACTGGAAGAAAACAAAATGCAGATTTTTAAGTCACGCTTGGCCAATAAGGTGCCATTGCCACATTTCCTAACCCATCCCACTGCCACATCAAAAGATGCATAGCAAACTGAGCAGAGCTGTGGAGGAATTGTGTCATTCACTGACTCGTCCCTGGGGTAAGAGAGATGGTGGATGAGGCGGTACTCTCCCTTAGCCTTCTTAGGTTCTACCCCAATGGGGGGAGATGTGAAGCTCTGGGATTGGAGGTGCGACAAATGGTCTAGTGAACCCTCCCTTCATTGATCTCTTTTTGGAGCTTGACACACACCACCTGTTCCAGTCCAATTACCGATTTCAAGTTGGGTACCCAGCTTCTAACTTTTACTCCCATTGCTAGTATCCTAAAAACATCTCTAAAACCAGATAACACGTACTTGACAGTGCTATGGTCCAGATAGTCCTGAAGCGCTTCCGATAATGCCTCATGGTGCACCAGAGTTAGAGACCCTTAGCTCCGCTAGGCCTGCCACAGTTGTGGGTGGGTGGGGAGATTTCCCTGGCAGCTTCCTTGATGCTTATTCTTGTGGTTAATCCAACCTGATTCTTTTGCAGAGGTAGGTGGCATGATTCCCAGTGCAATACGAGCATAAGTGCCAAAATCAACATCCTGATCAGGACTAGCTCCCCGAGCCATTAACTCCCAGCACATTGAACTATGCAGGGCTCCACAATGCCCCTCCACCGAAAAGGGATCATTGATGGTTACCACACCCTCTTTTACTAGGATGTGGCCACTGTCTGCCCTGGGCACATTGGAGATGCACTGTTTATGCATTCAAGACACAGGTCTTGGGCATAGACATCCCATCGCAGACCGGGCGTGATGGAGGCCCTCTTATAAGAGGCCTCATCGTAACACAGCCAAGTCCCAGGATTGCCCGTGTCATATGCTCTCTGAACTATGTCCTGATACTTGATCAGTTTGGATGCCCTCTTGGGGAACATTTGAAGAATCACCCCCATCAAAATTGAGTAGGCCACTGACCAATTTGCTCAATTATGGTCAGATTTGGGGCATTTGAATTTTTCTTTATCCTTATTCTCCTCCAGAGCATTAGGGTCCGTACTTGGATTGCTGAAGAGTAACACAAAATAAATCTGTGTACTCTACCCTCCAGATGTTCTCCTGAGTGGACTGGAGAAGGTGGGCAGTTGGGCACCCACTAGGGCAGAAAAATCCATGTAACTGACCATCAAGTGTGGGGGTTCTTGCATGTGTGCCCCAGATCCACAACCGTGGCCCCTGCACCCTGATGCATTTACCCAGACCTGTGCTACTTGGACCCCATGGCTTGCACAAGGCACATGGGGGTGGGCTGGGGATGAGTATGCTGAGGGGGTAGAGGGCATGTCCTGGTCCTGGTGGGGCCGTGGGACCCACGCCCCAGCACAGCACAGCCACTGGACCCCGTAATGTGCCATGGCATCACGGTGTCACTGAAAGGTGCAACCCCTCAGGGAGGGACAGCGATTGTGCTGGCCAACCCCACAAAGTGTGCACTCACCCAAAGTCTATGGAACGCTTGCTGATGGAGTCTCCACTGCACACATCACCTGGAGGCCCCACTGGTACCTTGCCTCTGTGCTGGTCTAGAGGAGGTTATGTGCTCAGGGCTGGTCTTGCTGTTAGTGTTCAAACCATCTGTTTGAGAGCTTCCATGCACTTCAAGAAGCCTTCTAGCTGCTCCAAGCGACCTGGGCCATGCTTCACCCTCTGGCATTTCCTAACTGGAGACTCCTCTCTGAGGTGGACAGGAGAGAAACAGTGATGCTACCCCCTTCTTTGCTGAGGGGTGGGGGCAGCTGCAGGCATGTTCACTACTACCTGGGCAGGTGGTCCGCTAGGTCTGGGGGGCAGGAGAATCTGACCCAGGGAGAAAATTCGTCCTGAGAATTTTCCCTAAGGATGAATCAGGAGATTCGTCCTGAGAGGAGGGCTGTGCAGAGGGCCCAGCTGTGAGTTGTTGCACAACAGCCTCACAACCACCACCCATCCTCTCTTGTAGGGAGCAGAGAATGACCTCCACCTTGTCCTCAACCAGTGTGCCAGACTGCTGCCCAGGGGGCTTGCTCAGTTCCTTTTTAGCTGAGGTTTTTCCTTTCTTTTTACCTGCCCCTTTTGCCATCGTTTCAGGCTAGGGATTTCCTAGAAACTCTTTGGACTGATCCTGGGGGGCGGGGGGACAGGTAGTAACCACCCTAGGGCTCTGCCACCTAGATAACCCCACCCGATGAGGGGGTGGGGCAAACAACGCTGGCCCTAATCGTGCCAACCTAGGAATGGGGGTGGGCTGGGATAACACAACCATGGGCAGATCAGGGGCGTGACGCCCTGACCACAATGCCTAGAAGGGACAAGAGAGGAGGGACTGGGTCACACCAATCAGTCATGCTGCCACAAAGAAGTGCAAAATGGGCCCCACTGCTGCCCCAGATGGGAGAAAGGATTGGTCCATGGAAGCCCTGCCATGGTTAGAGTGGGGAAAAGTGGGGAAAGGCCACACAGTCCAGGCTGAGGGTGCAGCCAAGAATAGGCACGCCCCTCTACTGGCCACAGCAGTGCCCACAAGGCTGGAAGAGAGGAAGAGTGGGCTGTGCCGGCCCTGCTGCTGCAAAGCAGGAGCAGGAATGAGCCACATCGGCCCCGCTGCCATCCCACGTGGGCTGCACAAGGCTTGGGGCTGCCCAGGCACTGTTGTCAGCAAAGCCGAGAAGGGAGGATGGGCTGCGCAGCTACCGACCTGTACTCACTGCTTCCTTCTGACCAGTTACCACTGGGAGAGCTGCTCCGTCTTTCCTGCCCTCCTACTCAGTGGCATGAACTGCTACCTGAGCTCTGGGAGTCACAAAATGGTGCCTGCAAGTCCGACCATGCAAGACTTGTTTTGTGCCCAACTCCATTGCCCTAGCAACCTGCAGTGGCTAGGCAGAGACAGTGTGACCTCTGGATGTGTCCCCTTCCTTTATGGGGGTGATACAGAGCCTCTTGTCCCACAGCCCTGCTTGTGTGGCAGTTGTGAGGTAAAGGTGATGGTTTTTAAACAAAGATACGTTTGTTTGTCAGTTAACCCATATTCTCACTCTAACTAAAAATTGTAGGAGGGAAATGTGTTCTTGTCATGTGGAATCTCAATTGCCTTTCACCGCCATTTCCATTAAAATATCTAGTTTCTGTACATGCATTTTAACTGCACTTTAACTTAATGAGCTGAGCTTCACCTCAAACAGTTTTTCCCTCAGCTGTCATGTATTCCTTGTTCTCTTCCCTTCAGCTCATTTAAATGCCTTGAGTAGCACCATTTCTGTAGTGAGGCTCCCTCCTGACATGCTGACTTTCTGACTGGCAGGCAGCACACACACACACGAAGCAAAATGTCAAAGAACATGACATGATAAAACCAAACATAGTTTAATATAGTTATGATAATGTCAAGCTATTCAGAATTCTCTGTACCCTTGACAGACTAGTCTTCTAACCTGCTGTATGTATTTGAAAGCTGGGCTGTGTATGTGTCTAAGGGAAGCTAGTTTCTTTGTCTTCAAAGTGATGAAAATGTGATGCCACTTCCAAATTTAACTCAGTATAAGTCAATAGCTTTTTTTCTGACTAATTAGAGATTTGAAGACTATTTTGATCAGTCAGTCTAACAGGCATTCAAGTTGTATTGACTGCAAACCTACCAAATTACATAGAGGCTACCTACTAGGGATGGGACTTGGGGCAAAAAAACTGGTTACCGGTTTTACCAGTTACTGTTTTACAAAAAACTGGTTTGCCGGATTAAAACCAGTATACCGGTACCGGTTTTTTTTCATTGATTTCAATGGGGAACTTTCCCCATTGAATTCAAAGGGGAAAACCCCCATACCTTCCCCCTCCCCCTCCCAGGCTGCGCGGGTGGAAGTGGGGGACAGCCTCCACCCACCCTGCCCAGCCTGGATTTTTTT
>QEPC01012189.1:1539670-1566593 GCA_003113815.1 Sphenodon punctatus | reverse complement strand
CCTCTCCCCCTCTGTTCAAGCTCGTCTCACCAACTGTCTCTCTTCTATCTCTGCCTGGATGTCTCAATGCCAACTTAAACTGAACATGGCGAAAACTGAACTCCTTATCTTCCCTCCCAACCCTTCCTCTCCCTCTTCCCTGTCAATTGCCATTGATGGGGTCTCCATCCTCCCTGTCCCCCAAGCCCGTATCTTGGGCTTCATCTTCGACTCGCACCTTACCTTCAAACAGCTACAGTGACTCGGTTGCCAAATCCTGCTGTTTCTCCCTCCACAACATTGCTAAGATCCGCCCTTTTCTGTCTGTCTCCTCTGCCAAAACTCTCATTCATGCCCTAGTCATCTCACGCCTCAACTATTGTAACCTCCTCCTCACTGACCTTCCCTGCTCTCACCTTTCTTCCCTCATCTCTGCTGCCACGATCATCCACCTAGCCCATCGCTTTGACCACATGCAGCCTCTCCTCTCCTCTCTCCACTGGCTCCCTCTTCCTGAGCGTATTCTGTACAAGCTCCTTGTCTTCACTTACAAAGCCCTTCACAACCTCGCTCCCCCCTACCTCTCTGCCCTGATCTCCTTCCAAACCCCTGTTCGAGCACTCCGCTCCTTTTCTATCCCCTCCTTCCCACACCTCCCCTGCACCCTCAACCACCTTCGTCCCTTCTCCCTTGCTGCCCTGCATGCCTGGAAGTTCCTCCCTGCCCTCGTCTGCCTGGCCCCCACCCTCCACATCTTCAAGTCCCTCCTCAAAACCCACCTCTTCTGCTCCACCCTTCCTAACTCATGCTAATCATCTCCACCCAGGTTTATCCCCCACCGGTTATCTGTATACTCCCAATTAACTGTAACCAAGCCAAGAACGTGTACCCAAGTTCTCACATCCTCATGAATGTCACATCAATTGTCTCTCACTCTGTTCCCCCTTCCCTGTCTCCCTTCCCCCTGTCTTTAGATTGTAAGCTCTCGGGCAGGGACCATGTCTATCTTGTTTTTTGTAAAGCACCAGGTACATTGCTGGTGCTATGCAAATGCTTATAATAATAATAATAATAATAATAATGATGATGATGATGATGATGATGATAATAATAATGAAGAATTGTACTCTGTTGCTATGGAGAGCAGGAGAAGAGGTAATGGATACAAGCTAAAGAAAAGGAGATTTACACTGAACACCAGGCAAAAATTCCCGACTGCTTCAGTGAAATGGGCTACATGGAGAAGGGGTGGATTCTCCCTCACTGGAGGTTTCTAAAAAGAGGCTGGATGAGTATATGTCTGAGATGGTCTGGGTATGGCAATTCTTGCACCAAGCAGGAGACTGGACTCTGACTTTTGCCATTCCTTTCAGCTCTATGATTCTATGGATCTTTAGGCATAACAAAGATCAGGTGCCAAAAACCCTAAGTACATGTTTGGTCATTGTGTGTAAGCACCATAACAATCCCAACACCAATTTGGCCACCTGTTGAACATGCAATGTGAACACCATTGCATCACAAGGACAATTTGCATGGTTCAGCTGAATACGTGACCAATGTTGTGTCTAATAATATCACATGGCATGTTAGCAGGAACAACACAGGGAAAAAGGCAGCAGCAGTGCTTGCATGCTGAGATCAGGTGGAGAGCAAAACACCAATTTGCCCCAAGATGGATTGCCCTAAGCAGCACCACAAGGTGAACACAGGGCCAAACCAGTGATCATATCAAGGTCAAAACACCCGTTGACGTTATGTCTAAAGACACCCTAGGAAGAGAACTTTGTGGGTGTCAAGCAAGCCAGTGATGATTTAAGAGGTGGTCCACTAATCACTGAGGTTGTGAAGGAGCGTTTTGGCTCTAGAAACAGATGGAAGAAATTGTTTAGGAATATTATGGAGGAAGAAGTGACAAGTTTTGGATACAGCCTAGTTGTGGGTGCCAAGAGGACAGTGAGTCAAAATGATTCCCAGGTTATGGCCCTTAGTGCCAGGAAACAATCAGTCATCATTGAAATCCTCTGTCCCTTTGTGCACTCATGTAAGGGCCAGGCTCATCATCTGGCCCTAAATGAAAGAGGTATCATGAAAGAAGGCATAGTGCTATCCATGAAAGTTGGAGACAAATGAATGAGTCCTATTTGGCTGCAGGAAATAAGTGAAAATAAAGGAAAAGTTATGGAGTGCTTTGAAATGAAGAGAAACTTGGGTTTCATTTGGTAACTATGGGTGAAAAGAGAAACGATGACGGAGTGCCACTGTCACATCCTCCGGTAACACTGTACCAACCAGATTGGGCAGCACAACAAACATTCCAGTGGCCGGGCCATCAGGGAGGATGGGGATCTGGATAAATGTGGGCACTCCTGGCCCACCCTCACCATAGCAGACAGCCATGGAAGCCATGATGGATCCAATCCGGGCTGGGTCACAACAGGCCATAACAAATGTTATAGCCCACTGTGTTCTGCATTTGCCCAATCAGGCAGAGGCTAGCCCTGGCTGTGATCCTGAAGGTCCTCGGGCTCATAGTCTGGACTAGCCTATGACATACTCAGAAGCAATCCCAGGCAAACATCTGTCGGGCCTTCAGCAGGCATGCTGGTGGCTCATGGACCAAAGCATGAAAACATGGGCCATGGCGGGCTCCCATCTTATCTATTTTTACCCAGTGACATCTAAAAATAAATGTTTTTAGCAAACAAATCCTGAATTCTATAAGTCTACCAGTAAATGTAAGTGTCTGTCTAAAACTGGTTAGGATAACCAGTTTTCAGATTATGGGTTCATACAAAATTTGGTTGAAGTATTTGGTATTCATTATTAATGCTTTTTATTTGGTCACCTAAGATGTATTTTTTGTCTCTGACTGGATGACTGAAATGTTGAAAATAGAAGAAGAAGAAATATAATTGTTGCAGCACTGACGGAAGAAGTTAAGGAAATTCGTTATGGAATTTAAAGGCCACAACTCTTTATTTCTTTATTTCTAAACCAGTCTAGAGAGAAATTTTATTTCACCCAGTCAGTACAGTCCCGGTGCACTGCAAATTCACCTGGCATCCAAAGCTCTTCCAGGGAACTTCCTTGGGTTTCACCATCAGTGAACCACAAGAGGCTGTCTTACATTCCCGTTGTCCCTGGAACCCAACCACATGAGCCTCCAATAAGGTCAGAGGGATAGAACAGGCCTGGGACCAGCCTGGGACCACCCCCATGCTGCCAAGCAGTGTTGCTCCCAATCTCCCTTAGGAGAATGAAGCAGAGCTACAGGCCACCTCAGCCCTTAATAGTGAGCTCCTGTCTCCACATCTCATAAGGTGATGTCTCCTGCTATATATTTACTTCTGCTGCTCTGATGCCTATTGTCTTTATTCTCATGCAATGGACCTCCCTCCCAAGTTGTGACATATCAGTTAATTCTATTTATTTATTTGTTTGTTGTTTTTTATCACTCCTTTCCCATTAAGGCTCAAGGTGGGTTACAATACACAAAAACATATTAAAAAATACACAGAATAAAACCAAATAAAATTTCAAAATGTATACTCTCTATTCCTTCTTCCAAGTATTAGTAAATATGTTGAACAGCACCAGTACCAGAACCCTGTAGAATCCAATCTGATATTGACCCATTAATTACTAATTTTTGCTTTCAATCATTCACCAGTTACTTATTTGTACCATATGGTCATTCTACCTAGGTTGTTCCTTACAGTAATTCCATTTCTACATCGTCCTTGCAAGGATATCATGTGAAATTATGTCAAAAGCCTTATTATAAAGCTATCTCCATCTTATCCAAATACAAACCATAAGCACAACACCTTCCTGCCTGTCACCTGGCCTTGTCACCCCTCTGACTACATCAGTTGGTTCCCTCTTAAATACAGCATCAGTTCAAGCTTTCTCCAGCTGGTTCTATGGCCGTAGGAATAGATTTGAAGGAATAGATTTGTATTTGATGTGGATCAAGTCATTTCTCCCTGCTCCTTGGCTTTCCATCTGTAAAATGATAATAATTTAGCTTTTCTATCTCATTAATTGAGCTTTTCTATCTCATGGGGATGTGGTCAGGGTAGATAAATAAAGTATTGGAAGATGCTGAGATATTGTGATAATAAGAGACATATAAACACCCAAGATAAATACTTTTCCAAATAATTATTATGAATCCAATTACAAACATGAATAATTAATTAGGTATGTAAAACTCCAAATAACAAATACATCCCATAGTAACTCTATACAACAATTTGTATATTGCCAGAACAGAAGTGAAATGTCAAAAATTAGGGTTCCAGGAATAAATGCACAACTCCTGACAACAACAGTGGAAGTGACATGTCTAATGCACTCAGCAGACTTATTGCCTTCCTTTCTTTCTGTTCCTTGATTTCCACATAAAACAGAATGGAATTGGGAGAAGTAACATGCCTACACATTATTATTATTATTATTATTATTAACAAACATTTATATAGCGCCAGCAGTGTACCTGGCACTTTACAAAGTAATAAAATAGACACGGTCCCTGCCCCTAGGGCTTACAATCTGAGAGACAGGAGCTGGGGGAGAGACTTAGGAAGGGGAACAGAGGGAGAGACAAGGGGTCTAACATTCATGAAGATGCGAGGTCTCAAGTGCACGTACTTGGCTTGGTTACGATGAGAATGACAGCAGGCAGGTCCATGTTGCAAGGATAAGGGTAAACCGATCGTAGGTATAGGAATAGTGGCTCAGCAGGATAAAGAGTCAGACAGAGCAGAGCGAAAGAGGTGAGTTTTAAGGAGAGATTTGAAGGTATGAAGGGAGGAGGCAAGGCGGATGTGGACAGGGAGGGAGTTCCAGGCATGGGGGGCAGCAAGTGAGAAGGGACATTGTACGAAGCTGCATGCTGAGGTAGCTTTGTAATAACTGAAACTAAAGAAATGAAAATGGAATGACTGATACAAATAGTCCCTTTACAAATACGCAGTTTGTGGTAATTCTACTCTGCATCTGGGTCAAATGGGGACCCAGTTTAGCATGAGGAAATTTGGTGCTTTAGAGAGCTGGCAAAGGTTAAAGCGGTTCAGCTAATAGTAGCTGAAATGGCAGCATTCTGAATTTATAGTTATTCTTGACTTGTGCCTTTAATGGGTTGTGTTCGTGTTTGCTCTTTCTTGCAAAGTGAGTTACATAAATTGCTATGCAAGCACAAGATAATGTTTTCAAATCTACTCATTGGCCTATTTATCTATAGCACTATAATCTGCCAGAAGATCGAGGGGGAGACTTTATTAAGCTGCAAATGTCTGCTCCCTTGGGCATACAAGGTGTCATCAACTCAATACTAGCTTTGCTGACTCATACAAACATCTACACTTGGAAGCATTAATTTTCTTAGAGCTACAGTACATTATGTGCTGAAATGGGATAAGATGGAAGCAAAGTCATCTGGAAAATACAGTCTAAATTTATATTGCTTGCAAGGAAAAGATTAATTCAACTGGCGGCAGAGATACTGTACAACAAGCCCATTATTTTTAGAAATAGGAGGTAGGCATTTCATAGCTGTTATTATTGTTGTTATTTTGTTTCTCTTCTCTCAGCATAGATTGGTGGTAGAATGAAATTACTAAGTAGGTTCTAAAAGTGCAATATATCAAATATATAATACAGGTGATAATGAGTGATGGTTGGATCAAGATTTGGCTGAGGTAGGCATCCAGAAATTTGTATGTGCAGTTAACAAAACCACCTAGGAAGTAAGGCATTCAATTCCCATTGAAAAGATTGGGTGTTAGCAAATGAGATGTTATCCCATGGTAGCCCCCATCAGGTAGGGATCCATCTTCCTATTTATTAGGTGTTCACCCCCACTGTACATGGGGCCACCACCCACCACACCCACAGCCTTCATTCACATCTGGGTCTCAGAGTTTGTGGAGCCCACCATGCAGGCAAATGCCGGCTAATGTGCACCCACGTGTCCATGTCCCATTGATTAGGTTGCAGACAGCACCTGCATTCATAGGTCCACAAGCACCATGGATTCATGGGTGGAAATCCTATGTGTTAGAGGAACGTCTTCTTCCTGCCTGTCTCTTTGCTCAGTGGGACTGCCTGCGAGCATAGGGAAGACATGCCAGGGGTTGCCCATTTATTAGACTGGACATGCAAAATGTGAGTGGGAGCTGAATGGACTGACCCTGGATTGCAGTGGGCTAACATCGCAATTGTTTTTAACCATTGTCTTCTTCACCCTAGGGCTAGGGAGGCAGCAGCACAGTCATGTGAATCCGTAGTCATTGAGCACTCCCCTGGTGCTGCATGCTTCTAAAACACCTTGTTTGCCTCTCGCAGTGTTGTGTATTTGGTGCCTCATTCTATTAGGTGCCTTGAGGGGGGCAGGGGGGGACACAACCTGTGCCTGTGTATAAACCTCTGAATATTTTTAAATAACCCAAGCAACAGATTTGAACTAGTGTAGTGATTGGGTATTCCCAATGTGAATTCCCCCACCCTTCAAAATAGCCCTAATTCCTCTTCCGTTGAGGAGTCCTTTATTCTCATCCTTAGCCACTAGAGATTCCAACATCAGCATCCTATTGCCATGTGGTTCCATCCAGAGTGTCAGAGATTGGAAAGTGCCAGTGTTTCTAAAGCATATAACTCAGAATATTCTTTGAGGGCTAAAGCAGCCAATTCTAGAGGAGATGCTAATGGCTTCCACCAACTCCTTGTGCCATCTAATGGAGGGTGGAAGGAAGAGGGAGACAATGGCCCTTTTTACACGAGATGCCCCCATGCAATGCACACGAGGGTGCCTGCATGTATATGCGTGGGGGAGCAACATGTAAACACCACGATGGGTGTGCGGGTGCGCTCCCGTGTAACACCCATCTCCACCTATCCCCCATGTACCGAGCAACCAGTGACAATAGCAGTTGCTCTGTGTGGAGGGGATAGGCGGAGATAGGTGAAGATAGGTGTGCCCCTGTGTAACTATCCGCCGTACACCACCCATGCAATGCGGTGCTGCACACCCAATCCCCGCCCCCACAGCACCCGCACCCATTTGAAAAGGGCCAGAGTTAGAGTGGCTTACATTGATCTTCTTCCTCTTCTTTCTGGGAAAAACATGTTCTGCATTATGCATGTATGTGACATGGGAAATTAAATTTTTCAAATGTATTCAAAAAGAAAAGGGGAGAAAAAAGTAAAATCTTGGTACGGGGGTAAAAAGTTTGCAACATAAAACCTCACTTTAAAATATATAGTGCAATCCCTTTACAGCACTTTGAATGTGTGAAGAGTTCTCAAGTAAGAATATGTGTTTTTGTATCTCATTTACAAATACAAATTATGGCAGCCTTATGCTTTTTTAAAAATATAAAGGACTTTGGTCTAAATGAGGCTCAATCTCACCATTTTTCAGCCTGCAAAATTATTGCAAGACAAACAATTATTTCACATCTTTAAGGCCATTCTGTCAAAAAGACATGTTTTAACTCACTGATTTAACTCTCTGGGCAATAGTTCCTATGAAATAGCTTAGCATATAAACCTTCTCTGATGATCACCACCTTGTGATATTTATTTGCATTTATTCTATATATTTATGCATTTTATTGTATACATTTATTTATTGATAAAAGTAGTATCAAAGGCACTGATGTGCTATCAGTAAAGCACATGTTAATCGGTATAAGAAGTGTCTGAATGATTGATTGACCTCAACAGATAGCTGTAAATTGGGAATTATGGTCAAGCAGTGTTTTTGCTCAGTGTTACACAAGGATCACTTTTGGCCCCTTTGCTCTTCAATATTTTCATCGGTGATCTGGAAAGAAGCATAACTTCATTGCTGTTAAACCTCTTGGAGCAATAAAGTGATTAACAGGGATTACATGGTAACTTGTGACCCATTCCAATGACATAAGAACATAAAAACATAAGTCATCGAGTCATAAAGTCATAGGCTGCTTTTAGACGAGCAGTGTGCACTCGTGGGATGTCATCACATGACTTTTAAAATTACCACGGGAAACCTTTAGATGAGACTTCTCACATATCATCACTGCTCAATAACAAGGTATTTAAACCACAATATCAAAATAATGCGTGAGGAGGGCCAAGGGAGTGGAGGCTCCCATCGTTGATGGGGTGCTCCCCATCCTGATTCCTCAAGTTCGTAGTCTGGGTGTGCTCCTCGTTTCACAGCTCCACCTGGATGTCCAGGTGGCAGCTGTGGCGAGGAGTGCATTTGCCAAATTACATCTGGTGTGACGGTTACAGCCTTATGTCTCAGACTGCAACCTTGCCACCATCATCCATGCCTTCATCACCTCGAGGCTTAATTACTGTAATGCACTCTATGTGGGGCTACCCAAGGTGACTGTCCAGAGGCTGCAACTGGTGCAGAATGCGGCGGCCCCTCTCCTGACGGGTACGGGTCGCCAAGAGCACATAACACCAGTGCTCCATTCTCTGCACTGGTTGTTGGTTGTCTACCGGGCACGATTCAATGTGTTGGTGTTGACCTTTAAAGCCCTACACAGCCTGGGCCCCACCTACCTGCAGGACTACCTCACTCCCTGGGTTCTGGAACAGCCTTTGCAGTCAGTCAGGGGCGCCTTTCTGGAGGTCCCCCGTGTTCGACGGGGATCGAACACGGGGCTCCAGAATGCCTCCTAGTACCCAGGCTCCAGAATGCCTCCTAGTACCCAGGCTCCAGAATGCCCTGACAGTCCCACTTTGCTGCAGACAACTTTGGGTGAAAACAGACATGACGTTAACCACCCTTTAACCACCCTTGGTGGTTATTTATGCATGTTGCAGGGCTGTATTTGTGCCCTATGCAGCCCTGCAACATGCATAAATAACCACCAAGGGTGGTTAAAGGGTGGTTAGCGTCATGTCTGTTTTCACCCTTTGATGGGGAAAAAACCCAGCATGTATTGCTGGGGGGGAAACAAACACTTTGTCCTGTAGCATCAAATAATAAAAACACCTCACAAGATATATGCCATCATTTTATCCAACTCCATTTTTAAGCTATTCAGATTCTTCACTCCCACAACTGCCCCAGAAGCTTATTCCAGTAGTTCACTGCTCTAATTCTTAAAAACCTAATTTCCAGCCTCAGCTTATTGATAACCAGCTTGTATTCATTAGTTCTTGTCCCCATGCTCCCTTTTAGTTTGAACAAATCTTCTCCTTTTATTGTACTAATTCCCCTAATATATTTATACAATGTAATCATATCTCGCCTCAGCCTTCTTTTTGATAGACTAAGTTCCTTCAACCTCATCTTATAGGGTAAATTCTCCATTTTGGAGGATTCTAATCATCCTGGTAGCTCTATGTTGTACTTGTTCCAATTTAAGTTCATCCTTCTTAAACATTGGTGACCAGAACTAAACACAGTACTCCAGATGTTGCCTATACAGAGGCAACAATACCTCCCTATCACTGCTGGAAATACCACGTCTAATAAGTGCTATATTAGGTCAGACCAATGATCCATCAAGCCCAGCACCTGCCTCCAACAGTGGCCAATCTTGGTCACTTGGAAGAAGTATCCACCAGGCTACAATGGGGTGACCCATTCCCCGTTGTTCACGTCCAGGTCCCGACAGTAAGAGGTTACATTCCCCAAACCGACCTGGATAACAGCTGCTAATGGACCTAGCCTCCAGTAATTTATCTAACCCTTTATTAAACCCAGCTATGCTACCAGTCTTGACCACACCTTCTGAAAACAAATTCCACGAATTAATTGTGTGTTGAGTGAAAAAATACTTTATTTTATTTTTTTAAAATATGCTACCTGTTAGTTTCATGGATTATCCCCTAGTTCTAGTCTATTTGAGGGAGTAAATAGCCATTCCCTATTAACTTGTTCCATACCACTCATGTTTTTGTAAACTTCTATCATATTCCCTCAGTCGTCTCTTCTCCAGACTGAAGAGCCCCAACCTATTCACACTCTCTTCATAACCCTTTCCATAACCCTTATCATTTTTGTAGTCCTTCTCTGTACCTTTTCTATTTCTACTATATCTTTTTTGAGATGGGACAACCAGAACTGCACACAATATTCACGGTGCGGTCGCACCATAGATTTATATAGTGGCATTATGATATTTTCATTTTTATTGTCTATCCCTTTATGAATACTTCCCAACATTCTGTTTTCTTTTTTGATGTCTGCTACACACTGAGCTGAGAATTTCAATGTATTGTCCGCAATGACTCCAAGGTCCTTTTCCTGAGTGGTAACTCCTAATTTAGAACCCAGCATTGTGTACATAAAGTTTGGATTGTTTTCCTTGCATCACTTTGTACTTGTCCCCATTAAATTTCATCTGCCATTTAGATGACCAGTCACCCAATCTCTCAAGATCCCCCTGAAATTTTTCACAGTCCACTTGTGTTTTAACTTCCTTCAATAACATGATGTGATCTGTAAATTTGATCACCTCACTCCTTACTCCCCCTTCCAGATCATATATTAAACAACACCGGTCCCAGTACGGATCTCTGGAGTACTCCACTATTTACCTCTCCCCATTGTGAAAACTGAAAATATAGTCCTATTCTTTTATTTCTATCCCTTAACCAGTTAGCAGTCCACAATAGGACACGGCCTCCGATTCAATGACAATTTAAATTCCTCAAGAGTCTCTCATGACGGACCTTATCAAATGCTTTGTGAAAATCCAGATACACTATATTGACCAGCTCCCCCTTATCTACATGCTTGCTCACACCCTCAAAAAATGCCAATAGATTAACAGCTTCCTTTTGCTAAATCCATATTGACTGTTCCCCATTAAGCCATGTTTATCAATTTGCCCCATAATTCTATTTTTAATAATAGCTTCCACCATTTTGCCCTGCACTGATGTCAGGCTTACCAGTCTGTAGTTTCCAGGATCGCCTCTGGAGCCCTTTTAAAATATCAGCGTTATGTTCACTACCCTCCAGTTCTTAGGTACAGTGGCAGGTTTTAGCGTTAGGTGACAAATTATCAGTAGTAGATCTGCAATTTCATATTTGAGTTCCTTCAGACCTCTGGCATGTATACTAGGGGTGGGACTACCGGATCATCCGGTATCCGATACTGCCGGTATTTTAGTGTACCGGCAGTATCAGATTATTCTGGTATATTGGGTCCGGTACCGGATCCCCTCATGCTGGATTTTTTTACATTGCAGCCATTCAAATGAATGGCTGAAATGTAATAAAAAAAAATAAAAAAAAACACCAACACTTTCCCTCCCCGAGTCCAGGCTGCGTGGGTGGAAGGGGGGACACCCCCCACCCACCCTGGATTTTTAAAAAAATACAAATTTCCCCTAAGTCCCCTAGTGTGGACTCCGGGTCGACGCCGGCGACCCAGAGCCAGCACCAGCAGCAGGTAAGTAGTACCAGTACTGTACTGACTGATCCCTGGGGTGGGGGTGGTTTAACACACACCCCACCCCAGGGAACACCCTACCTCCCCACCCAGGGATCGCCTACCTTGAGCACCGGGTGGCAGCGGTCCGGAGACTTCAGCGCTGGCTGTGGCTGCCGGCTTCAGCATGCTACTAGGTCGGTACTTACCTGCTGCTGGTGCGGGTCACCGGCGGCGGCCTGGAGCCTGCACTAGGGGACTTAGGGGAAACTTTTTTTTTTTTAAATCCAGGCTGGGCAGGGTGGGTGGGGGTGTCCCCCCTTCCACCCACACAGTCTGGGAGGGGGAGGTGGGAGGTTTTTGTTTTTTTCCATTGATTTCAATGGGGACAGTTCCCCATTGAAATCAATGGAAAAGATCCAGTACCGGTAAACCGGTATTAATCCGGTAATCCGTTTTTTTAAAATCCGGGAACCAGTAAAACCGGTACCCGGTATTTGCCCTGATGTCCCACCCCTAAATTGTATACTATCTGATTCCTGCGATTTATTACTATTTAGTTTATCAATTTTCTCTATAAACTCTTCCAGAGTCACGTTGATCTGTGACAGCTCTTCTGATTCATTACCTACAAAGAATAGTTCTGGTGTGGGTATCTCTCCAACATCCTCCACCGTGAAGACTGAAGCAAAGAATTCATTCAGCTTCTGTGCAATGGCCTTATCCTCCCTGCAAGCCCCTTTTATCCCCTTGGTTCAATTGACTCTCTAGCAGCCTCTTGCTTCTGATGTACTTTAAAAAGTTTTTAACATTAGTTTTTGCCTTTTTAGTGAGTCTCTCTTCAAATTCTCTCTTGACCTGCCTTATTAACATTTTACATCAAATTTGCCAGTGCTTGTGCTCTTTCCTATTTTCCTCATTAGAACTAGCTTTCCAGTTTTTAAAGGACAGCATTTTGGCTCTAATAGCCTCCTTCACCTCCCCATTTAGCCACACTGGCAGGCATTTGATCCCCTTGCTACCTTTTTTAACCTGTGGAATACATTTACTCTAGGCTTCCAAGATGGTGTTTTTAAATAGTCTCCATGCCTCTTGCAGACATTTAATCCCCATCACTGCTCCTTTTAGTTTCCTTCTAACTAGATTCCTCATTTTAGCATAGTCTCCCTTTTTAAAGTTAAATGTTACTGCAATAGTTTTATTTACCACTCTCCCTCCAGTAATTATGTAAAATTTTATTATATTATGATCATTATTACCAAGCGGCTCCACCACTGTTATCACTTGCACTAGATCCTGTGCTCCAGTTAGGACTAGATCAAAAGTAGCTCCTCCACTCATTGGTTCCAGGACCAGCTTCTCCAAGAAGCAGTTATTTATGGCATCTAGAAACTTTACCTCCATATCTCTAGGAGACGTTAACCCAGCCAATATAAGGATAATTGAAACTACCCATTATTATTATTATTATTATTATTATGTTACTGACTTTAGTAGCCTGTCTAATCTCCACTAGCATTTCATAGTCAGGCCCTTTTCACATGAGATGCCTGCACCCATCTCCATACAGTCTTGCTGCAGTCTTGATGGGTGGAGGCACCCGCGTGAATGCCAAAGGGGATGTGTGACAGGGTATACATGTCATTTTTGTTATTACAATAAAGATAATGAAAATTGTCATTTTTATTATTGTTATTACAATAATGAAAATGACAAATAATAATAATGAAAATAGAAACAAAAACAACATTGTGTTTTTGAAATAAAGGGAAAAAACTGAAAAACATAGTTTTGGAAATATCTTTTTTGTTTCTTATTCACTTCAGATTAAACTTAGGGAGATTTTACCCCCAATCAAGAGCTCTCTGTGTACCACATTTTGAAATGATTAGATAAAGGCCACCGATTTTAGAAGTAATTGAATGTTGTGATTTTAAGAAAAGCTCCATACACATTCACAGCTACAACTTCTTTGTCTTACACTAAATTTGCATGCAGACTATGAATATTATGTCTCTCTACATACTTAACACCCCTAACAACTTTCAGAAAGATTGTATAAAGGGTCCTGAAGGTATAAGACATTAATCTGAAAATACATGTCCAGCTGTAACGTTTGTATATTCCATTCTATTTACAAGATATTTTGCAGTAATGTATCACATATCTTCCCTGTCATCTCTGTAAAATTACAGGACAATGTGATAAAGGGTCCCAATTTTATAAGCAATTAATGTTGTCCATGTGAAGACCATTATTCAGATAAATAGCAGCACTTGCAGTGCCAGTCAGAGGCAGGCACCCTGCATGGCAAGGGAGAGAGACCATAGGAAAGAGGATGTGGAGAAACCCAAAAGACTGACAGACACATTCACTGGCCAATTACTGCATGCTTCTAGCTTTACAGGACCAAATGGTAGTGGCCCCCCTGAGGCGGGCACTGGGATTTTGGGGATAGCATCCCAGAAATCAGGAGACATGGTTTACACATCCAGGCTGGCCAATTATCATCACAATCACATCTTGCAACACTGTGACAGAGGACATAAGAGAATATCTATTGGCTATTAGATGCTTCTGACTTCCCAGTAACAAGTGGGGGAGCGATGTTTGGCTGGTCACAGCACAGAATGAGGACGTTTAGTTGACCTTTCTGCTGTCCAATTGGCATCACAAACCGATCTTATATCACAGTGACACGTAAGAGAATTCATGGCATAGGTTCCTTCTCTGCATATGCTGTTCAGGCATATCAAATTGGGACCTTTAATTACATCTTTCTGATATTTGGCAGAGATGATCAGAAAAGTGTGATATAAAGCCCTGCCAAATTTCATTTACACTTGTTCGACTACAAAGATGTTACAGTCAGACATACATTTATATGTTAATTGTTTATACCACCAGGACCCTTTATCCAATCCTTCTGGAAGTTGGCAGCAATAGTAAATATAGGAAGGGGTATAAACATGCCAAGTTTCATCTACATTAAATGTGAGGCAAAGAAGTTACAGCTAAGAATGTATATGAAGAGTTTTGCAAAATAAAATAATTCAACTGCTTCTAAAATTGAATTCCTTTATGCAATCCTTTTATAATCTGGTACACATAATGTCTTCCATTGGAGGTATATCCAAATATAGTGAGAAAATATAGTGAGAAAAAGAAAAGTACAGCTGAAAAAGTGTTTTCCATTTAAACCAATGGAAAACGAAAACAAAAGCAAAAACAAAAACGACAATTTGATATTTATGAAAACCAAGCAACAGATTTAAATAATGAAAACAAAAATGGCATGGACCCCTGGATCACACCTCTAATGTGTAGGAGTGCATGTACACACCTGCACTACACCCACCTCCACCCATCACCCACCCATGGAGCAATGGGCTCCAATGCCCGATGCTCCCTGGGTGGAGATGGGTAGAGGTGGGTGGAGATGGATGTGCACCCATGTGAACGGGCACACACACACCTCCACCCACCATGGCTGCACAGTCATCCCTCCACCCACTGTGGTCCATTTTAAAAGGGCCTCAGTCTCACTATCATGGTCAGGGAGACAATAGTATAGCTCCACTGCTATACACTTCCTTCCCCATTAGGCATAGAATTTCTATCCATAGAGATCCAGAATACAGTTCCCTTCCTCTAAAATTTTAATCCTACTTCACTCAGTACTGTCTTTAACATATAGAGCCACCCCACTACCAGCTCATTGTGGCCCTTTTCACATGGGCGCCCCTCCACACACACACACACACGTGTGTGAGGGGGGGCACCCATGCAAATACTGCCCACAGTGGGTGTGCGGTGCGGGGCGTCCATGGGAATGGTGACTGTGGTGGGTGGTTGTGCGTGCGCACACTCGCACTCGCACTCGCACTCGCACTCGCACTCGCACTCGCACTCGCACTCGCACTCGCACTCGCACTCGCACTCGCACTCGCACTCGCACTCGCACAGAGCAATGGGCTCCAATGCTGGGCCCTTTTCACACAGGCTCTCTAACACTGATAAAATGGGTGTTACATTTTATTATACATGTTGTAGGGCTGCAGGTGTGCTCTATGGGTGCCCTGCAACATGTATAATGAAATGTAACACCCATTTATCTCTGTGGGGTCACTTTTAAACGAGGCACTTAGAAGCGCCTCCTGAGCCCTGCATTAAAGAAGAAAGCCGCGTGGGGAGTGTTTACATACTCCCCGTGCTACTGGAAGTGACGTGTCACCTGTTTTTGGCAGCAGCAGTGGCTGGAGATGTGAAGCTTTGAAGAGGCACATTCTGAAGGTCTCACTTTGCAGGCTCCACCCACCTCCACCCTTGCATGGAGGCACTGGGGACAATTGAGGTGCTTCCAGCAATGGAGATGGGTGGAGCCTTCCACCCAATGGAGATGGGTGGAGACTCACAGGGTGAGTCTCCATATAACGGGCCTCTCACGAACCGCTCACCCGCCATGGCCTCCACCCATCCCCCCCCACTGCCAGCCCATTTGAAAAGGGCCTTAGGCAGGAGGTCAGACTAGATAATTACATTGACCTTTTCTAGCCTTAACATCTATTAATCTGTAAGACTGGAAACAACATTGGCATTTTTGTCATAGAACCATGACCAAAAGTTACAAAAAATTAACTTTATTAATAACAAGAAGGAAGATAATCTAGTTGAGGGTGGAGTGGCAATGGAATGAAGAAACCTTTGTTTCTGGAGACCACTAGTTCAAATTTGGGGCAGGGTAGTACTTAAATAGTAGTTAATTCCAGCAACTGTATTCATTAAATTTTTGGTCTTAGTCCATTTTAAATAGCAATCATTTCCTGGCCTCCTTATTGACACTACCAAGGAGTTAACTAAAAAACAGCTACTTCTACACTGCTATTCGAGTTGCAGTTTTGTTTCTCTTATTCAAACAATTTCTAAGCTTTTTCCCCCCAATAGTCTCTCTAATATATTTAAGGGGCCTTCTGATTATATTGGCATAAAAGTGTCGAGAATCTCTCAATGAGATTAATATTATAACTGATGTTCCAAAATGGTACTTTCTGCAAAGCTCCTGACAGCAGAATAACTAGAAAAGCCACTTGTAGATCTTTGCCATTTAAAAGAAGACTATTTTAACAGCAAACAGCATCAATAATTCATGTATGACAGTTTTAAATACCTATAAAACTGACTAAATCTAATTTAAAATATAATTGAAAGGATGAGTTCTTGGTACAAGAGATGATATTAAATAAACTGGCAAAAATAAATGAAGATTGTGTTTAAACTTAACAGCCTTAAATAATATGTTTAAAGGAGCTTGCAGGCTGTTGGGACCAGTAGTCTTTATTCAATGCAAGTAAAGGTAGAACTATAGACACTGCTAAAAACATCTTTGTAGCTTGCACACATGAACAAGGCAGATTTTATGCTATGGCCTTTTTTACACAGACGCCACCCACCCACGAACACCCATAAACACCCATCGGATGGGTGTGAAAGAGTCTGTGTAAAAGTCCACGAGAGGGTGGATGTGCGTTCCTGACCCACCCACCAACACCCACGGAGCAGCCAGAAAGGAGCTGGAATGCTCTGTGAGTGGAGGTGGGTGGAGATGGGTGTTCAACACCCACCCGTCCATGTAAAAACCAAACCACCCACATCCACGGGGATGGGTCCTCCAATACCACAGCGAGATGGCTAGAGAGGCCACGCAGGTGCCCCCAAGCAGACATGTCCACCGGGGGAGATGCTGGATGCCTGGCTTGGAGTCCTTAAAGGAGAACTGAAACATGACAGTGGTGCGCCGGCTCCCAAAATGTCCAGAAGGAAAGCATCGGAAAGCATCGGATAAAACTAAAGGGAGCCAGTGCTGCGACATGCATAGGATGGATCAGGGTAAGCCAAGGGATCCCAGAACACCCAGGGGAGGGGGGCTGACCCAATGGCATGGGGGGGGGAAGACAGATAATCACTGCACACCTGTCCTGTCACAGGGCCGAGGGCATACCGCAGTGCCCGCTCCGCCCACATCCCCCACTCCACCACAGCCATGGGGCACAGGGAAGGGAGCGCAACTGACAGTGAAGTAAGAGCAAGGGTACCCCAACAACCTGGAAGCCCCCCACCCCACGTGGTACCCAAAAGGGGGATCCCTGGTCAAGGCAGGAGACCCGGGACTTCATACCCATGGGGGGGGTGAAAAGGTCCAACACGACCTGGTGCACAGCTACAAGACTAAACAGGTCTATGAAGCCATTGCCCAGGAGATGCAGCGCCAGGGGTACAATAAGGATGTCGCCCAGTGCATGCAGCAGGCAAAGGACTTGAGGTCCAGATATAAGTATGTCAAGGACAACAATCTCAAGTCCAGCTGTGCCATGCGTACAATGGAGTTCCGTGATGAACTGGACCAGTTCCTCTGCATGGATGGGGATATAGTTGCCTCCCACATACACGGCACCGCCTTCACCAGGGGCAGAAAGATAGTGCTGACAACACACCACACACACATCCCGTCTGACCTCCCAGAACAGGGAGACAATGCTGCCCCTGGCAAGGCCAGCCAGGTTGCGGGAGGGGACAGCCCCATCACACAGGGGGAGGAGGCAGCCTGGGAAACCGCTGACACAAACATCACCCTCTGCGTGCGCCCACCAAACCCACAGGGCAACAGGTCATGGGAACAGGGGGCACACGTGGAGTAGACAGACACCCGGGACGCCTCCCAGGATGTGGAGGAATACAATCCAGGTAGGAGCACAACCACGGCCCGGAGGAGGGAGGGAGGGTCCCGGCCACAGTGACTAGGGCCCAAGCTGGGTAGCAGGAATCAACTGATGAATTCCTATTCCCATTACAGCTCAAGGATGTTTGGAGGTTCACAAGGAGGAGGTTGCGGAGGAGGAGGTGGTGGAGGAGGAAGCAGCGGCACCCCCCAGACCCGGTCAACATGACAATGATGGTAGGCCAATACAGACAAGGGAAGGGTAGTGGGTGGTGCCAGGGCAATGGGGTAGCGAACAGTCCACAGAGGTAGCCCCTCAAGTAATACACCTGTCATGCAAGACAGGGAAGGGCTGAGGGCCCCCACAGTAGGGGAACGTAGCTATATCGGTCAACATTCCCTGACAGGAATGCAGATGTGGGGTCACAAGGGAGGAGGGACCATGAGACATGCCCACAATGAGGTGCTTGGACAGCACGGCCCAGGGAAAAGGCGCACTCTTATCGGGCCACCACTGCGGTCCGATACAGAGGATGGGAATGCGGGGACCCCACCCTGTTGGTCTTGCTCAACACAGGGACATCCATGGAAGGGGGACAGGCAGTCCCTGTGGCAAAACAGTTGCACCGCTAGGGGTACAGGGTACGGAAATGGCAAGAAACACAACCCATGGGGTAACATGTCTTCCACAGATGAGCGACCCAGTCCTGTGAGGGGTGCTGCCATTGGCAGCGCTGAGAGGAATAGGGAGATGCAAGCCAGGAACCAGAGGAAAAGAAAGGAACTGGGGAGGGAAATGCTGGAGGAAACCAGAAGTTTAGCTGAAGTGCACTCAGAGGAGATCGCCCTCACCAGGGAGGTGCAAAGAAGGGAGGGGGATATTGGCAGCAATGCTCAACCGGTCCTGCACCAAACACCTGTGGGACAGGTGCCAGAATGCCACCCTCCACTGTGAGATACAACTCAACAGGACCAAGAGGGTGAGGGTGTGTCATGCTGGAGGGGAGGGGAAATCCACATGGGCCCTTGACCTCATGGGGGAGGCTGTGGGGCTCCTGCGGAGAGAACCACAGCATGACATGGGCCCTCCAGCCACGGATGGAGGGATGGCATCCAATTACCACTAGGGCGCCCTCCAACAGGTGAAGGTGCCCCCTCCCCAGCACTTCAGCTGACCCTGGTTTCCTCAGCAGCACCCCTTCCATGACCTCATGCACAGGGTCCCCCTCCCCCACATAGCCCCACAACAGCAGCCTGTGGGGCCGCCCTTCCAGTCTGCACCCCTCCCAGTTCCTTCACAGCTGCCTCCAAGACCCCTCCTCCAGGAACCATGGCCTCCCCTGAGCATCCCTGAACCCCCAGGTGACCAACCACCCATGCCAGCCACCCCACCAGCTCCGGTAAGCCAGATCACATATCTGTCTGTAAAGGGGGGGGGAGGGAAACGCATCGCTACCTGCAGAGGGATGGACAGAGGGGATGCAGCATGGAGATCTATGGCACCCTCAGAGGGCTACAAAAAGGGTTGTGGTGCAGGGGTTACATCCCAGGTACTATTGTAACTCTTACCGTATGTTCCAACATCGCAGGGTCCAATACCTCAGCCCGGAGTGGATTGACCAGTGGATGACGGAGAGCCTGGGCCGTTTGGCTGCCGCTCCCAATGGACAGCAGCAGTAAGGGCCCACAGGGGGTCGAGGCCCCGGTGGTGCGTCAAAGCAGGCACGTGAAAGTCCCCTGAAAAAGTGAACCCCTCCCCTTGTAAATACACACCAATAAAATAATGTTATACAGTACCTCTATGTTGATCATTATGTTAAGGGGCTTCATGCATGGGGAGGGGTCTGGAAATGGACAGACAGGGTCGTGACATGCACAATACAGGTGCGGAACCGATACTGCTCCTGCCTGACTGAAGGTGGTGGGGAGACGACAGACCACCCACGAAAGGGTACAGGCCTGCACATAGATAGCACATTTGCACTGCCTATGCAAACCGCCATCCAGAGACAGAACAAAGCCTGAAACGTGACTAATGCCATGGCTGCAAGCAAGTTGGTGACCCCGCTACATGGGACACAGGTCACACAAGACTGGGGAACCCCTAGTACCTAACCAGGAATACACATGGAATATGTAGTTGTTCCATATCTGTTTCTATTTGTTCGGGTTACACAGGTCGTGGAAGGGGGCAGTCATATGCCAGGGTTAGTTGCCTGCCATCTGGGCAACTATGCACCTACCGAGAGCATCCCTATTCTCCTCCAATATGCGCCGGAATGCCCCACGTTGGACATGTTGGTACAGGGGTATGGGACTCGCTCGCTGCACCGGTGAAGGGTTGACAAGGGCAGCTCCGCCAGTCTCGCAGATATTGTGCAGAATGTAGGCCGCCAGGACAAGGATGGGGGTATGCTCGAGATTGAACTGGCTCCTGTTCATGAGTAGGCGTCAATGAATCTTGAGCTGGCCAAATGTCCGCTCCACCATGTTCCGAGCAGACGATAGGCACTCATTGAAGAGACTGCACTCTGCTGTGCAGGCCACAGGATAGGCCCTCGTGAGCCACGGGCTCAGTGGGTAGGTGGGGTCACCAAGCACCACTGGAGCCATGGATAACCCCTCAATCACCTTATTCAGGTTGGGGGCAATCTCACCATCGAACATGTGGGCATAGAAGGGTGACACCCGCAGAATGCACGCATCATGGCTCCTCCGTGACTGACCTGTGTACACATCAGTGAACAGGCACCTGTGATCCACAATGGCCTGGAGATTTATTGAGAATGCCTGCTTCCAGTTCAGATAGTCCGTCATGGAGTGTGGGGACTGGATGATAGGGATGTGGGTGCTGTCTATCGCTCTGATACAATGGGGGAAGCCCATGTCCTCAAAGCCATGGATCACTACCTCGGGATCCCAGAGCTGGATGATCCGCTCAAGTAGAAGCTCCACTATCAAGTCACACACGTCATGGAGCTCCCTGTTAACGGTTGTGGTCCCTACTCTTGTCAGGCCCCACCCCCAGCAACGAGGGATAGGGGCGGGTAAGAAGGGGATTCCCCAGAGGCCCCTGAGAGTAAGACCCCCACCTGGAGAAGCGGGGCGATCCCCGCGACCGTCAAGGTTGCAGCGGGCACAAGCCCCGCTGCACAATAGAGAGCCCCCGTCAGGAGGGGTAGCCCCGCCCCTGTCTCCCTCCACGCTGCAGGCAGAAGCCTCTCCGCGGCAGCAGGAGAAGGCACTGAGTGACGGCCCCGCCCCCCTCCGACGCAGCGCACGCATAGCGGCGAGGTGGGCGGAGTAGGGGGCGGGGCTTCCGGGCGGGGACCAGCTGGGAGCTTTAAAAACGCCGGCGGGGTAGCCATTCCCCCCCGGTAATCGTGAGAGAAGCTGGCCCCTGATTCTTGCCTACCACTAAAGCTAAGTGTATCTGTTCTGTTGCCTGCCTTGAGTGCTCCTGTGAGATTATTCCCCCCCCTGTTGTTCTGCTTCCCCCTTTTGCTTCAGCATTACTGTGTGTGAATTGTGTGCCCCTCACTTCCTGTTGCCCTTCCCTCTCCCCTTCCCTAGGAATAGACCTGCCTTTATGTGTGCCCCCTTCCTGGACCGCTCGAGCCCCCCCCTTTGGGGAATCCCCCTTCCCCAAAACCCCCAGCACTCTCCTTCCCGTCCCTTTTTTCCCCCATTCCCTGTGTTGCACCCCTCCCCTGTTACCGCCTCCCTTGCACCTTGATCACCCTGCCCTCCACGCGTCCTGCACCTTGGTTGGGAGCCCCCTGCCTTGTTCAGAGTGCCTGTGTGCAAGGCTGACTCTCCCACTCTCCTCCTCTACTCTGGTTGGCAATACTTCTCTTCCCCCCTATGATGACACGGGCTGCCTTGTAGACTTCGAGGAAAGCCCACCTTATAACCTGAGGGGACTACCGGGAGCCTATCGTACCTCTGGGAGAGAGATTGCCGGTCCTCGCTGTTCCCCGGTCAGGGGGTCATTTCCCCCTTGTTATTTTCCCCCTCTTCCCCCTTTTCCCTTCCGTGGTCCCTACGGACCCTCATCTCCCTCCTACCCTTACAACTCTGAACTGCTCCCCCATGCTCCGGCAGGAATCGTTGGTAGCCAGTCTCCACACCGCCATGGCAAATTGCATCCCTGGCAGCAGCAGATACCACATGTTGGTAGCTCACCTCTGGAGATGTGGGTTCAGGATTTCTCCAAGCTGGGTCAACAAGGAGCAGTTCATGCCGAGTAGTTCGTCCATTCCGCATCTGTCCAGGTAGCCAACATGTTCTCCCACCATTGGTGCATGAACGCATCTAATTCATTCTCCGAGTGTGGACAGTCACACGACGGCTGTAAAGGTTGAGGGGCCACCGGGAAAGAACAAGCCACATGTGCTGGGACATTGGGCCAGGATTATGATGCAACTGGCCAGGGCCATTAACAGGATGGTCCTCTCCTCAGGGGGCTCATCAGCAGGAGTATGGTACCACCACCACAAATTCTGTGAGAACCCACCACCGGAAATAGTGATGGATCACCACGCTGGTAGCCTACTAGCCTCAACATGACTGGGTGACTTGCCCCAAGGCCTGCACAGCTGTGAATGTGTGCTGCTAATACACCCAGATGATCACTGGGCTGTCCACCAACCAAGCACCCGTGTGCAGCCTGTGCCTCCAACCCCCACACCCTGTCCGCAAAGGACACCCACACCGTGCTTCACATGTCCTCTGTCAGTAAACAGCTGTCCCAAGGTAATGGGGACCACTTCCATGGGTGAGCCGTTAAGCACACCCTCCTCCCCTGTGCTCTGCACGTACACCCAGTAATGGACAGCACCACCTCTGTATTAGCTCTGCTCTCTTTCACAATCACCTCTCACCCACCACACCCCAACCACCTCTCTCTACACGCCACACCCAGGCACTGGAACCCACCCACATATGTACTTTGGCGGATCATTCTTGGGGCCCATTGATTGGTGCAGTACTGTGGGTGTGTTCCGGGTACCTGGTAGGGATCCCCACTCTCCGGCCCACCAGCACATCCCCCCACCGGCATGGCCCACCTGAACACCTGGGGGCTAGGGACACAGCAGGGCTACATTGTGGCCAAGGGGGTCTACCTTCTCCAGTGCCCGTGACATGCCCCTGTGCGATCAGTGGGCAGGATGCATCCGCACCAGCCCTGTATCTGTCACAGCGAGTGAAGGCCATGGCAGTGTGCAGCTGTGCACAATCACGATATGCTGCATGGAGTGCTTCATTAGCTCCATGTTAGAGGTAGCCATGGCTTTGGTCATTTGTCATCTCTAGCACTGGATTGTTTCCTCCTGGTGCTTGGATCAGGAATTCACAGGGCCTAGCAGCCTGCCCACTATCAGCTGTGAAAGGTCACACTCCGACTAGCTCCTTGCGCATCACTCATTCACAGCCGCTCTCTGTTGAACCCCTGTGCAATCCAACAACCAGCCCTTGACACGGTAATGGCAGGGTGTGGAACAGGCCCCGAGGCCAGTGGTGGTGCCAGGGAGGAGTGGTCACCATGTGCCAACATGCTTTTGGGAACGCTGTGGCAGAACCGCGATGTCCAGCTGCTGCTGAGCAACCCCCATCAGTTGTGGATGGATTCAATCTCCTGTCACGGTGCATGTGGGTGATGGGTCATCCATTCAGGGGTCCGGCTTGCCAGAGGCGTGCTGGGGAGCTAGGCTTCACCCTCCTGCAACAACCTCTTTTGGGGCACCCAGTTGTTGTTGTTGTGCCATGGACCACACAAGAAATCACGGCTATTCGCCTGGTGGCTGCTCGATGTCATCCTACTACGTGCCCGTGGCATATCGGGTCTGCGATCAGAATGCCAGGCCCTTCTTGGGGAGATGGGTCTGCTACCCCCTGATGTTGGTGGATCTCTACTGACCGGGACCCCTACCAATTTGGAGCTAGGTGTCCTGTGATCAGTGCTGAACCTCCCAGAACCACCTCCTGTCCCGTTTCATGGTGGATGCGCATATATGCATTCCCAGGGATTCCGCAGGGGCCTATTCGCCTGGGAGGGTTTTGTCCAGGGGCCAATGTTTCATGAGCACCCTTCCAGCCTCTCCCTGAGCTGCACATCCCAACCACCCACTCCGTGGCAATGCGTTTCCAGTGACTGTGCTGTGCCTTGCCTCCCCTGGGACAGTGCTGCTCCTCCCTACTGTATTGTGCGACCCTTTGGTCAGTTGCCCCGTCTGCCTGACCCCATCACTGCTTCTGTATACTCCCGCCTCCATCCCTGTTGCATTAACGAGCACCTCCGTCCCTCTTGGAGTGGGTGCAACGATGCCCCAGAGTGATGGTTGGGTGGAATGCCCACGAGCCCGTGATCTCCTATTCACCGGCCTCTGTTTGCCAGTACCCCCTCCTTTCTCCCCATCATGAATAAAGACGTTGCCTGCGCCTGTAAATCCTATAGTGCTTTTGTGACAGCGTGCCACTCCGATTGCCCCTCCCATGTCTGAAATCTGCATCCCTTCCCGTGTGTGTGTTTGTGTGATCGGGGGGGGTTGTGTTCAGGATCACTGCGGCTGACAGGAAGCAACCTGTGGTGTGTCATGCATTCCCCTGGGGACTCCATACTGGATCGGGGGTTCGGCCTGTGTGGTGGTGGGGGCCCTACGTGTCCTGTTGATTGCACTGTCCTTGATCTGTCATTGGCCACCTGGTGTCCTGCAACCCTATGCGGGTCCCCATCCTCTGTGCAGCCCCCTGATATTTCCTCTGTGTGTGCTGTGTGATTCATGACCCCTTCTGACCCGCACCGTATCAGTGCACCTTCTCCCCTTCTCCCTCTCCATTCTCCCTTCTAGCTACTCTGGTTGTTTTCCTGGTCGTGCTTCGCCTGGGACAGATGGCCGGCCAGCTCCAGAGTGCAGTCTCAGAGCTCCGTGCTGGGGCACGCCTGTACGAGGAGATCAGTGAGTGTGCTGCATGTGTATGGGGCTCTCTCCCCTGGTGTCTGTTTGGTGCCACGTGGTTGGGGCTCTTGGACCATCCTAATGGCTTGACCCCTCTCCCTCAGTGCAGGCGATGATTTCAAAGTGGACCAGGGAGCAGGAGGAGGTTCTGCAGCTCCTCCTGCACCTCCTACATCAGGTGCACCAGCTCAACCACACCCAGGCGGATTGCTGGAGCCGGGTATGGGGTTAGTGTCCCTATTGAGGGGGGGGATCCACCCCACCCAACCTCTCGGTGTCAGCTCCCCAGCGCTACTGTCCCTGTTTACCGTTCCTCCTTTTCTTCTATATGTATTAAAGTTGGTTTACTCCCTTCTCCAGTTGTGTGTGTTCTCCTTCCCTGTGTGCTGTTCTCTTCAGTGGGAACCTCATGGGGGTCATGGCCAGTTGCCTGGCAGGTGCGGGGTATGTAGCATTCCCCCTCACCTGTGCTACAGCTCTGTCGGATCCTTTGGGGTTGACCCTGGGTTCCCTGTCCTGGGGGTTGTGGTCACTGGGCTGCCTGTCTTGCCTTCCTTATGTCCCCCTCCGGCCCTGTCTTGATGCCCCCCTTTCCCTATGGTCCCTTGGGCCGGGGGTCCATTCCCTTGATGGTTGTTCTGGTGCCTTGCCCTCTCCCTGCCTTGGTGTTGGTCTCCCCCTTCGCCCACGCACATCCGTTGCTGGTGTTTGGAGCGAGGTTGGTGTGTTCTGGGGTCCCCGTCCCCCCCGCTGTCCCCTGTGAGCCCAGCTGTGGTGTGCACTTCCCTCCCTGCCCCCATGACCGCCTGTATCCCATTCCCAGCTCGTTCACTGGGGCCTTGGGATTGTGTGTGCGGGATACATCCCTGCTCCCTCCTACCCTGCCCGCACAGGGTCCGGCAGTTCAGGGGCGGGGATACATTATTTTGCCCTCTGTCAGTCATGTTGTCATGTTCCTGTGCTGGGTGGGGATTCCCCGCCGTTCATTTTTCATTTTCATTTCATATTCAATTTGTATCCCATGCCCTCCCAGGCCAAAGGCGGCTAGAGGCGGCTCACAATCATAAATAAATACAATAAATGGGATTTTCCACACATGGGAGCTCACACAATCAAAGCAATACAAAATAACAACAGCACTGGGGTCTATATCCCACACAGGGGATCCAGTATTGCAAAAATACACATCCCTCCCCTAACAATAGCAAGAATTTCATCTTATTCCCTCTTACCCCTTTCTGTTATTCCTAGGCAAACACATATCACAGGCTCTCTACAACCTCCTTCAACCTCAGACTGTCCCCTGCTGCCACCAGGGGACATCCTCCCTCTCAGCCCCTCTCTCACAGGAGAGAGAGGGAGGCCTTCTCATAGGCCACATCAACAAAATATTCACATTATGCGATCCCACCAACAGCCCCTCCTCCCGAACCTCCCGGCTCAACCGAAGGGCACGGCCAAAGGGCAGGCTCTTTGATCGTTCCCCTTCGAGCCATGCCCCCGACATGGCCTCCGACCGCCCCCGATGTCTCTAATCTTCTCCTCAAACAGATGCATATAGTGTCCTCTGACCGCCTACGGGAGGACTTCCTGTGATCATGCACTTTTCTGTGGCTGTTTGTATTCACCGAACCAAAAATATGTGCTTGTCTGTAACGTGAATGGAGCACTGACATTCTGACGACAGGATTTATGTGAGTCTTTACAAATGTGCTGTTGCAAAGGTAGGTTTTGGCCGGTCCTCAAGACGCTTTTAAAAACAAACACAAGTACTGTTAAATAAGCGCGTGGTATAATAATTTATAACATTCTTTGCAGATTGTATTTATCCATTATGCTCTCACATACATAGGTATTTAAGTCTATTAACAGTTGTTG